>CM063498.1:206483762-206611351 GCA_032207245.1 Pardosa pseudoannulata | reverse complement strand
AGTGTGTCACATTTGCAGTGTATCTGGCATCCATGTATCGAATCACGAATCTGGCAGTGCGTTATTGTTTATGGGCCCGCCGACTGAATAGTTTGATTTGGTGTGCTTTCCCCGGATAGGTAAGCCCTTTCACTATTTGATTATTTTTCAATACTATGGATAAAACTCAGTTTCAAGAATTTGTACATGCTTGCAAATTTATATTTCAATACTATTATTACTATATTTATAGTATTAATACTTTATAGTTTCACCTAAAACTTATACATGTATATTAACTGCTAAACCACGAAAGGGATCACCGCGTGATTTGAGAGTATCGTATTGTTTTACTATAGACTTTTTTTCCCCATGGCTTCTCCTGACGAAACTAGTATGCTGGGAGAAGAGGATGCACATGCAAATGCAGAAACCAACTTTTGATATGAGAACCGAGTTCTTAAGTAAATTGAATATATTGCTGCAAGGAAAAGCAGATAATAACTGGATCCTCAGCAGCGACAAGTACTGTATTTTCATAAAGGACGTTAAAAAGGTTAAATCAAAGTAGAAAAAAGAAAATGTTGACTATCGTCGACTAAGAAAATATGATGTTATTGAGGTTGACGGAAAAGAAAAACTTATTGTACCAGTAACAGAAGAAAATAGCTTTATTTTGCATTATATGCACACAGAAGAGTTTTTCGACTTCCTACATAATACTCACTTGAAAATTGAACACGGATGGAGAAGGATCTGCAAACTAAGTACAAAAATGTCACCAAGGAATTCGATATATTTTATCTCCGCTTATGCAAACAGTGTCAGACCAAATTATCTAATCTTAAGAAATGTCTAGTTTCTATACCTTTGATATTTAAATAATTTAACTCAAGATGCCAGGTAGATCTTATCGACATGCAAAGTAACCCAGACAGCGAATTCAAGTTTGTACTCAATCACCAGGATCATTTAACAAAGTTCAAATTATTGCGAGCTTTGAAAAGCTCTGAAAGTTTTCCATTTTGCAAGAGAAACTAATTACATTGGCATCAGTATACACAGTGGAAAAATCATTACGAACCTTTGCCTCTTCACAATCGCTGACCGGCGGCCGAGACTACACTCGATGCAGTTGCACTACTAAGTGCTAAATAAATCGCTGCAGATGTAAAAATAACAAACTGCTGTGCAATTCGATATGTCATAAAAGTTTATCTTGTAACAAGTGATGATACCAATAATTTTTTGTAATAAATTAATTCAGTAGATAATGTGATTATCTTTTTGTTTGTATGTTTTCTCCAAGGGAGAGGAAATCTTCATAAGACACCAGGAGGTTTCTGGTACTGTGAGATCCTTACTCACTAAAACTTCTAACTTCAGACTACAGCCCACATAAGGCCACCGTACCTCCTTGGCCTTTGTTCCGAAGGACGATCCTAGGCTCCTAAAAGAGGCGGATTCGTCGGAAATCTCTTCTGTAGTAGCTATAATGTGATTATCATTAGTATTACGTTATACAAACACCCCAAATTTGCTCATTACCTTGTTTTTCTGACTTTGGCCGATTGCCAGTTCCCGCATTGGCTGGCCAAACCCCGAAATCAAGGAAAGATCGGACATTGGCCGGCCATTGTGAGGCGATATTGGTTATTTCGCGATTTGGCAGGCCAATTCGGGAACTGGCCAACTTCTGACTTTGGCCATAACATATATATATGTTACTGTGAATGCCCGAAATTGGAGAATGGCGACATTCACCAAAATACCTCGGTGAAAGACAGAATGTTTGATTATATTCTTACATATTCGGACTATCACCGGTGTATGTCGACAATCCGTATGCATTGATGGTGAATGTTGAAAAATAATTTTTTTTTTTACGTTTTTAAATCATACTTTATTATTAAAACATATATATGTTAAAATAGCAATTACCATGAAGGAATACTCCAAAGTTTCTGCATCCATTCCAAAGGAAAATACAGAAGAGCTTCAACCTATTACACCTTCTATCAAGCCATGACTAAACAGCAGAAGTTTATTTCTATTAAAAAAGCGGCCGCAAAAGATAATCTAATGCATGCAACTAAAATGTTACAGACATAAAAAAGAAAACTTCCTCCTGCTCAAATGGATGACACTGTGTGAATACAAGTCCCTGATGTCGACCGTGGTCGAACAGATGCCCGAAATGTATTGGCGGTTGTTGTTGGAATAGAAGACTCCGACTTTTATAAATAAGTAAACAAAAATGGTTCACTCAAGCAGCTTGATACCCGTAATCAGTTTATATTTTGTAAAGAAAAGTTGCTCTCCATAGATGAGATTTCTTCTCAAGAAATGTCGCACTGAGAGAAGCCGCTGAAGCTAATTCGAGACGCGGATGGCAGGGCTATAAACGCTGTCATTGCAAAAAGAAATGTTTAGTTACTAAATGCCATTAATAAATGCAAGGGACTCTTGTGCAATTCAAATTGCTATAGCAGTATAAATTGTTGCAACAAATAAGATAATATAACGTCAATCACATAATTAAGTTAATTATTGGTATTATTTTCTGTTCTAAGAGTGTTCGGTTTGTTTTATGTTCAACAGTTACATGTGCTATTACTATAAATTTGACTGTATTATGAAGAAGAAAATATAAATATCCGACATGTTCAACATTCACCATTAGTGCATGGTGAATGTCGACATTTACCAGTGTAAGTCAGAAATAAGGGTATTTAGCAAATAATTCGGACTTACACCAAACGACTACGTGAATGTTGACATTCACCGGTGAAAGTCGACATTCTCCAGATTTCGGTCTTTCACAGTAACATATATATATATATATATATGTGTGTGTGTGTGTGTGTGAGTGTAGAATTGGACAAAAATGCAACAGTGTCATTTGATTACACCTTTAAATGATATATGCATTACAAAGAATAATAAACTGTTATTTTAAATTTAAAGATATTTATTTTCATATTATAAACGTAGGGGAAAAAGTTTAGCATAAAGCAATTTACATAATAAATAATGATAAAAAATAATGCATATAATTATTATATTAGCAATTAAAATTGAAGCAACCAGTTATGTGTTTGATAAGACTAACAGGGTCATTAATGACATAAGTATTACTATAAAATCATTTAAATGCTCATTGTTATTATTTCTGGAATATATATATATATATATATATATATATATATATATATATATATATATATATATATATATATTGCCAAAAGTTAAAAAAAATCTCTTAGAAATAATTTGCTAGTTCTTAAATAGCCACTGTTGAAAAAATAAATGTAAACATTGTTATAATAATTTCTTCCCAAAGTTCCCAAAATTCCGAGTTTATTCCCACCTCTTCAAAATTCCGGGTTTTTTACATCTACTCGCTTGGCTATAAATTTAAAGATTACAATAAATAAAATATTTACCTACGAGTAGTCGAGTTATAACTATAAAAACAGCTAAACTTATGAGAATTCTACTAGCACTGAAGCAAAATTCATGTCTTTTGTTGTTTGGTGTCATATCGGTGTCGAAAAAGCAACGTTTCGGGCTTCCACGGAAAACTTAAATGTTCAGCTAACGTCAGCTAACATTGCGCCCGCCGCTGCGGTGCCTCATCCGGATGCTCATGGGTGCCGACAAACCGAACGTCTATTACACGTGCAGAGGATTTCACTGCAGGCTGGCACAATAGAGCGAACTGTTTCTTGTACGGTCAGCGGATTAAATTATATTTATTAATTGTTTTTAACATTTGGAAATCATATATTCTGCGAAAAACATCTTGACAATTTTTAAACACAAAACCAGGGATATGGTGTTACATAATATAAATTACATACTGTCTGTAAGACACAATGAATGGTAAAATTTGGACTGTTCTGTTAAAATTCGTTTCTTTAAAACAAAACATTTTTTTCAGCTAATTATTTCAATAAATATAGTACATCACCGAAATTAATTTACCACACTAAAACATTTCACTTTATATTGTATTTCTTTTATATTTCCATGAAAACAAAATCCTACAATATATAAATTTATACATTAACCGTCTGCAAAATCGTATGGCCAGTTAATCAATTAAAAAACCAAAATCGCTTCAGCACGTAAGTTCCCGCTGTAATACAACGCTTAATAAACCGTACCTTCGGATGATTCTGAAGGCCAAGTGCAGGAAAAATAGCTGCACTTGCCTCAGTGCCATAGTATGATGTTCTTCTCCAGTAGCCCATACATATAAAGCGTGATTTTCAATTTAGTGCGCAGTGCATACACATCAGAACTTCCTATGTTCGTTTGCGCGCTACGTGGTGCAGCACCTAGCAATACAAGGAAGCAAATCAACATATTATTTGAATATATTATAAATAATATTTATTATATATCATATAAAGATATTTAGACATAGGTGCAGAAAATTATTGTCCCTCATAATTTTGCCAGGGTGTGCAGTGCACTTCCTGCACATATGGACCACACGCCACTGCTGATTTGAGTAACCCAGTGCGAGCCTCATTTTCGTTTTTTCAACTCCTCTTCTTAGCCCTCTCCTGTTTCTAATCATGGATCTTGTTGGTGCTTCAACCACATTTGGCGAAATTGGCGTGCTTGCAGCTTGCGTGCGTGGCGTGCTTGCAGCGTGGCGTTTGAAATCTGGCGAGGGGATCGTAACTCAACAAATTGATACATAAACAAAAACAACATTTTGAGGAAAAATTTTACAAAAATTGAATATTTAAAATCTAATTGAATTAACAAAGAAAACACAAAGGAAACACATAACATTCATACTAAATAGACTGAAACATTCACTTAATCACAAATTAAATAAACTGAGTGTGATTTTCATCACAAATTTGTAATTTAGTGTAAATTGTAAAATTAATTTCAAAAAATTCAATTTTTTTTGTAAAATTAATTAAAAAAGAAAACTGTATTTTGAGTGGAGGTTGAAGAGGAGTTGTAAAATTGAAATTTTTTTTTTCAAATCTCTTATCTCAGTTTTTTTAACCAACGTAACGATTTAAAAACATTACAAAGGATTACGGGGGAAATCAAGGTACAATTTTCTAACTTTTAACACGAGCACACTGCGCCATCTGTTGAAATATAAAATAGTTAGTTTATTGGTACGAAGTACAACAGTGTATCCGATTTTTACGAGTCTATTGTGATATAGTGTTTACGAGTTCTGTAGTTCTAAAAGTTTATAAGGACCTGGTTACAAGGGATCTAAATAGACATCACAGACCAAGGACGCATTTATATGGAAGAGGTCCAGAGAAAGTGTGTGTGTGTGTGGGGGGGGAAGTCTGGACAAAACATGAAATATTTTTAACGTGTGAATATCTAGATTTTTAAAAGCTGATTAAAATTTGTGAACATTAATAACTTCCACTATTGGTGATGAAAGAAAGATCGTTTTTAAACATGAAAAGTGTCAAAACATTTGAAAGGTTGACACATTTGTCATTACTTTCGGTGCATGACTAGAAATGGACTAGGAATGGACAAGCTGGTCTTAAAAACTAGAGGAATTAACTGACAACTATACAACAGTTATTTATAAATGACTCATTATGTCCTACCGTTTTCTAATTTTGTTGTCATACGAGGCATGTCATTTTGTAAAGGAAAGGTAAAAGAAGGGTGAAGATCACCCTTTGTCCAGAACTAACGATGAAATCAGCTGACCGGGAGCCTCTTGTTTCGACCCTTCGACAATAGAGTGGCGACGCCGTGTCTGGGATGTTGACAGTTCGGTTGAATAGGCGTCACGCCCCTGATCTGTTGCGGTAATGATTCCAGAGGATTGAAGCGAGATTCCAGATTCGGGAGAGCCAACGAATGGAAATTCTGCTAAAAAAACGAGCTCTAACCTTAGCTGGAGTTCTCAGGTAACTGGAATCGTAACTGACCCCCAGGTATAAAAAGCCTAGAATTTTCGACTCGGCGCTTTTCGAGATTTTTTTTACGTAGGTGCTTTGGCGTCGTGGAGGCTTTCGCTTCTTTTGATCGGAGTCAGCTTTTTAGTGATTGCGTTCGGGAGACTCGTCAAGTCCGCTCCCATAAGGAACTGCTGGGTCTCGGACACCGAACGGGAGATAGATTGGGTTTGCATTGCATCCTTGAAAGGCCTCCCCCATTTGTGATATTATGTAATCTTTTAAGACTGTAATTGTCGTAATAATTCAGTGCCAGCCAAAATCCTTTGCATTTCGACTAGTTTTGGGAGAATTAGAATTCCTTTATATGTACTGTAAATACCCCGTATTTACTCCAGAAAAAACAAAAGTGATTTCCAATTCTATTTTGACTGTGATCCTTCTTCCCTCAAGTCCTCACAGTGTCATAGTTTCTTTTTCAATACATTTTAATTTTACTACTTATTTATAAAATAACTTAAGTTTAAATTCGTCTGGTAAGTACTGATGCATAAATTAAATAGTCTCCAGTATTTGTCAAGTAAATTTAAACCTGGTAAAAACTTAGAGTCTAAATTAAAACACACAATGGAATGGCAACAAGGGCGTAGTTTGGCCGTTTCAGCTGAGGGGGCAAAAGTTGAACAAGAAATTTAAAATGAATACCCCCCCCCAAAAAAAAAAAAAAATTATAGAGAGTCAAAACAGCAAAATTGTCCCTTCTTTAAAAATTCTGAGGGGGTGACCCTCTTTTTTCCCTGTCAAATTACTACCATGAATTGTAAATATATTAAAGATACAATGAAATGACGTACAACACCACTAATTCATTTTATGACTATTTATGTACTAGCATATAGCTCATCATATGACGGGATTTGTAAATTTTTTAATATTCCAAAACTGTTAAATACCCAATAAGGTAGGTAAAAGATTTTTTTTTTTTTCTGACAATTATCTGGTTTACTCTTAATAATTTATTAGTCGTCATATTCCTCTAGAGTCTCCCGATCCTGTGAATGCAGTTTAGAATCACGTTGAATTCATTGAGTCAAACCGTGTGGTTATGTATAATAAACAAACACACAAACGAACAAACTTCTTAATTTCCAAATATATATAAAAGTTAGATATTTATTAGTCCGTGAAACAGACTCCTAGACTTATATGAAAAGAATTTATTGTTAATACCGATGATAAAATTTTCATTGCAACCAAAAATAAGCGACGATTGAATTTAAAATTCTCATATGTACCTAATCTATTATTTAAGCCAAATATAAAAGAAAATCATTTACGTAATATTTAAGTTCAGTGATAAAACATATGGTAATAATGCAGACGATATTTAAATAAGGCAATTTGTTGCAACGTCACGAACTACCATAATGCCCTTCCCCTTCATTTTCATGTTTACAACAGCCAATAGACAAACAATAAACTGCCCTTCCATTTGAAACTAAAGCCAGAAATGTCATAATTTGATAATTTGCTCTACTGCGTGAAATCGCCTTATAGTTTAAAATATGAAATGATTTAATGAGATGTTTAAAGGAATGACGTCAGAATGCTAGAAAACAAATGTTATTTTTACCTATTTATTAAGTGATAAATGGATAAATTTAATCGCTTGCTCTTAACCAGGGAAAATAAGGCTTGAAATAATAGCATTAAACTCTCGAAAATGGGGGAAGGGTTGGATTTCGTACGTTTTAAAGACGATAGTATTTTTTGCTGTGATACGAAGAATATTTATACCAATTTATTTTAGAATCGGATCGATAGTTTAGGAGAAGATAAACTTTATTCGCTTTGAATGGATGCCTCTATCCATTCCGGGTCGAACCGCTTCATAAGTTGGAGGACAGACGGACAGATAACTTAGGCTATTATTATATAGGGGATATATGCAAAACTCTGGATGCATGAATAAGCACGAACACATCAAAGAAAAATGTGCTTCAACTTATACATATGTCGTGATCTAGTGTTAAGGCGAATGGAAAACAGTGTTTCTTGATAATAATAAGTTTATTCAATCATAATTTCATTTAAAAGCAACACTTCCACCATTTTCATTTATTCGTGGAGGAGCGAAAAGCGTGGAATGTGTTAACAGCTCCATGTCCACGCGCTAACTGATTCTTCTCGCTTGATTAGTCATCAACTTCATGTGAAATATCTCTGAGCTTGATCGCATTACTCCAAAAGGTTACGCATGCGTGTGTCTTTTTCAGTTATTTTATTATTATAAAAGAGTTCCCTTTTAAAATCATTTATAACTCACGTAATTCAAAACTACCCTCTCTTTAGATCTGACATATATATATACAAATTGGGAAATGTCAGGTGGGAATGGCTCAATCTAATTTTTTTTTTTTTTTTAATTTCTATATATCTTTTCCTTGTATCGAGTATGTGACCGCAAAATCAGTATATAAATGTCTTCTTAAAGCTTCTAAAATTGTCTCTAAAATACAGTTATCAATGAGTTGTACAATATTCCCCTGATTTTTAAAGATATTTTTAAAAGTCATTGTGTTTTAGTTCAGGAAAAAGGATATAAACGTATAAATTAAGATTGTAAAACACTGGATAATATAAATAAATACGAGGTAAATATTCAATTATTAAAGAAAAAGGAGAATGTAAAACAAAATGTTAAGTTTGGTTTTTGAATTCAAATTACTCAGGACTATCCTTATTTTCGTGAAGTACAGATAATGATTAGTATGATGCTATATACCACTTTTAGTTAGTTATTTATTTCATAGATGTCGCCACTAAAACAGTATTTTTAAAGGTGAGAATAAGTTCAATTACACAGGATCAAGGAATGCAGGTTTCACACAACTGCCTTGGTCTAGCCCTCCAGTTCTGAGATATATAAGGATTTAACAAAAGCAACTAATGACAATGATTTGGATATGAATTGAGAAAATAATTCTAAAATGAGAACAAAAATAATATGCTCTGTAAATAGTTGAAATAGTGCTATTTTAAAGTCCAATTTTAGAAAAAAGAATCTACTTATTACTGTAGATAGTAACTTTGATTTATTGCTGATTATTACTGCCTGGTATGGTGTAGGAGAAGAATTGTAATCGAAGTATTTTGGTTTAGAACAAAATCTGTGTAACGATGTGTCTCTATAATGAATATTAAGACTGCCCAGGAAAACTGGTTCACTCTTCCATTGTCTAAATTGCTGCATAACACTGACTAAGCTGC
The DNA here is from genome assembly GCA_032207245.1 of Pardosa pseudoannulata. NCBI lineage: Eukaryota > Metazoa > Arthropoda > Arachnida > Araneae > Lycosidae > Pardosa > Pardosa pseudoannulata. The sequence goes on along the minus strand of CM063498.1, from coordinate 206,602,193 downwards.
TGGTTTCATGTGAATATATATATATATATATATATATATATATATATATGTGTGTGTGTATATATATATATAAATATATATATATAAATATATATATATATATATATATATATATATATATATATATATATATATATATATATATATATATATATATATATATATATATATATATATATATATATATATATATATATATATATATGTGTGTGTGTGTGTGTGTGTATTTATACATATATATATAATATTATATTTTACATCATTTTTACTAAATTTTGTTTTTTATTTAGTTAAAAAGTTTGTGTTTTTTTATTTCAATTAAAAAATTGTGAAATATCAGGGGGAAGGGCTCAGTGCAGTTTTATTTTTTAATATCTATATATTTTTTCCTTGTATCAAGCCTGTGATATTAAGATTAGTATCTAAGTGTCTTGTTAAAGCTTCTAAAATCTTCTCTAAAATAAACATTCTCAGTAAATTATATAATATTTCCCTGATTTTTAAAGAATATTTTTAAAAATCGTCGCGTTTTAGTTTAGGAAAAATGATATGAAATTATAAATTGAAATTGAAAAACATAGCCTAATATAAATATATACTAGGTAAATATTCAAGTATTACGGAAAAAGGGAATAAACTGTAAAGCTTGATTGCCATTATTCAGGTTTTTCCTGATTTTCTTGAAATATGGAACGGATAAAAATGTAGGGTGATGCTATTTACCGCTTTTAGTTAGTTATTCATTTCCCAGATGTCGCCACTAAAACAGCATATTTAAAGGCGAAGATAAATACATGATTACGAATAAATATAAATGAAAACAGTTGTAAATAATTGAAACAGCGCTTTTAAGTTCCTTTTTAGAGAAAAAAAAATCCACTAATTGTAGAGAATAATTTTGATCTCTTTTATTGTTAATTATGGAGTCATACTGCCCTAATAAACGAAGAACATTTAAAGAAACAATTATGAATTCCAATCCATTTATCATAAACAAAAATACCTCCTTGTTTTTTTTTTTTTTGTTTGTTTGGTTGCTGTTTATCAGAAGAATATGAAAAACGTATTGAATTGGTATTGGACTGTTTAGTATCATCCCTATTCTAAAGCAGTGTTAGTTTAAGAATTTATATATTTTTTTAAAAAGGAAATATCCATCGTTATCCAAAAAGATTCTGTGCTTTTACCAATGATCTATAGTTACGAAATTGGCTTTTCTAGACTTAGACTTAGATGACCCACACCCACATCCAACTGAAGAAGTTTATGGATGCAAAAGCCTAAGTGGGTGGGGAGAACCTTTCGACATTATTCATTTTAATGTTATACACTGAATTATTAACTTAAAACACTTTTTTTTTTATCACTATTACTATTTTTACAAGTATTTTCCCTCATTTTAAAATTTTTAAAATTTATTTTGTATATAAGAGTAATTTGAATTTAATATATTATAAATTTCCTTTACCTTTTTAATATGACTTTTCTAGACGTGTATTATCGAAAACTAAATACCAGAATATATTGGATGAAAAGCATATGAGATAAAACTACCTCCAATGCAACCAAGTTCATTCGCAGTTGGTTTTCATCCCTTTCTGACGAGTTTCTCTTTTGCTCCTTTTTTCCGACAACTAAACACATATGCTTCAGTATAACACTATTATTATAATACTGTGCCTATTGTAAAATGTATTATTTACATAAAAAGGGGAGCTGTGTGATGTACTTGCGTTAGAAAATCTGAGCATGCTTGACTTCGACAGTCGATGGAGTACCATCAGTGATCCACAACGTTCGGAATAGTTGTTCGGAATGTTCGGTTTTCTCGACATAAAAACGGAACAGCTGCTGGGGAGTCAAACGGTCAAACTCGTTCAATGTTAACCTATGGAAAAGTATTGATCACTCGGATTTAATATTCTCGCATTTTAAGAATTCCTTTAAAGCGTTATGCCACGCATTAGAACAGTAAATTCTCTAAGAAGCTACCTTCCCTTTTATTGTATTTATGTTTGTTAAATGTTCTTATTTGCGTTTGAAAAAGAGTATACAAAATTTTCTCAAAAATAAATAATATATATATATATATATATATATATATATATATATATATATATATATATATATATATATATATATATATATATATATATATATATTGTGACATCGCTACACCCCATTGGCTTCACAAAGAGGTTTTGTTAAAGCCCAGGCCAAGGCGACTTTCTGTCTGGGTGTTTGATACTATATTACAAAGGGTCGTTTCGATCACTCCTTGAGATGTCAGAGAGGATTGGAAGGTCGGACGCGACAACGGAATGTCAGACTGTGAGGCGTCAATTAAAGGCTACCAAGATGACAATGCGGGAAGGAAAAGCCAATGGGAAGAGGCGAAAGGTGACGTCAGGCGGCTCGAGTTTTTCGCCGGAGAGTCCCTAGGACGAGAACGAGAGGAGGCTTCGACTTGTGGTGGTTGGTTTTCTGGAGATCTTTTCTCCAGTTTTATATGGAACTAAAGGAGTCCCAGTTGTACCCCTGTACAACGGTATCTGTCGGCACCTGTCCGCAGATTGTTTTTTTTAGGTTCGTCTCGAACCTGGGACTTTTAGGTCCGCACCAGCTCACCTGAGCCCTGTGATTTCCATTCGGAAAATTTGTACATAAATTCTATTTAATCAAGAATAAACGTTGTTATTGTTCTAAGCTGTACTTCGTGTCATAACCACTTCGACATCCACACGCTACCCGAGGATTCCGTGACGTTACAATAGATATATATATATATATATATATATATATATATATATATATATATATATATATATATATATATATATATATATATATATATATATATAAATGAAACATCTGTCTTGGGTCTAGTAAAAGTGCTGTTTTAAAAAGATTTGCGAACAAGAACGTGTACTTTTCTGTTGGACAACTGTATATTACTTTTTATAGGATTGACATAAATATATTACTTTTTATAGGGTGACAACTTTTAACTTTATAAAAAGCAATATATTTTGTAAAGAAAAATATTTGTGAAACTCAGTCAATCAAAATTAAATTCTTAAACTGTTTTATATATCGAACAAAAGGTTTTGAATAATATTAATTATGATGAAATAATTCACAACTTTGCTGAATTAAAAACTAAAATTCAGAATTTTTAAATTAAGTTTATTCATAATTTTATATTTTTGTTAGGAATTTAATAAATTAAATTTCAATTTATTAAATTTCAATTTTTTAAATTTATAAGTAGATTAGAGATTGTTCAATTTTTTTTCTAGAAAAGCTTAAAACTCATTGTCACACAGTGAATATTTTTGTTAATAAAAATTTAATATTTGTTTTAGTTTTTCAAATTATTCAGTATTTTTTAAAATTTATTGAAAAACTGAGTACCACAAGAAATGTGGTACTCAAAAATGATTTATTCCTTGTGGGAGGGTGTGGGTCTGGAAAGAAGATATTGAAGTCACCGAATTAGTTTAATTTGACCTTTATCCCAACCGGAAATTTGTGTTGATACGATGGAGAGTTTAATGGCAAAAATTGCGCAAAAGGGAAAGCTTGTTACAGTTACAAAAAGTCATAATTGGGAAAGAATCAGTGCGATTCTCTTCTCCATATTGTGCTGCCATCTATTGATTACTTTAGCAAGTATTTAGAACTTTCTCAAACATTGGAGAAAAATAGCCGCTAGAGGTTTCTGGATAATTCCGTGACGCGGAGCTGAGTACAAAAGCCTTTCTTTAGAATTGTGTGCATTTTGATCACTGCCTGGAACGCCGAGTGACAGTTGAGAGTCAGCTGAGTAACTACAGAGTTAGCGATTTTTGCTTGAGTATTTACGATACTGTCTTATTACTATTATTCGAAACAATGGCTTTATATTCCCTTTTCGATGATTTTCCAATTTTGAGCTCCGAAAACGGTGCACCCCGGCGTCGCCGGGTAAGACCTCTATTGAATTCCGTGTTAGATTATTTGGAAGATCAAATCAGCCATAAAGTCGGACAAGTCTACAGAATTTTACCGGCTCTTTCCTTGGACTTTGACGATGAATACGAACACCGCTGTCCTGGCAAGAAACGCAAAGTTCGATCCGGTGCCGTCAGCACGTATGAACCGAAATCGAAAGTCGTTGTTTCGAGCAAGGACAATAAATTTAAAATATCACTGGATACATCAAACTACCAACCCAACGAAATTACGGTGAAAATTGTTAACGATAAAATTGCCATTTCTGCAAAGCACGAAGCTAAAGAGAAAGACGTGTATGAATTTTATGAAATGTATCGTTCGTTTGATATCCCCGACAACGTTGATCCGAATGCCATAACATCTCATCTGAGTGCATCAGGGCAGCTTACTGTAGAAGCTCCTTTGAAAACCACTTCCGAAATTACTGGAAGAACCATTCATGTAGAAATTGAAGGAAAAGAACAGGAAGACGTAGAAGCTTCGAAATCTCCTGAAAAGGAAAATAACAGTGAGTGAAGTAGGACTTTTTAATTATTTGTTCTGAGTATGTTCGCGTATTTGTGTCTTGATTTTTAAATCATTCCTTAATCTTCCATCTTCCTGCACATCGAATGTTCCTATTTTATTGCGAAAGTATTGTGTAAGTTTTTTTTTTTTGTATTTTTAATAAATATTTTCTTTTTATAAGTCTTTTTATTGTGTACTAATTCTCATAATGAAATCACAACATTCTATTGTTTGTTGGCAGATAACTGATGGGTATTTTGGGATGAATTGTCATTTTAAGTTTCATGAATGTATATAAATTATATTCAGTACCTGTCAAACATAGAGTACAAGGACAAATAATCTTACAATAGCAGTTGATTTTTTCTGTTTTTGAGTTGTCAGAATAAATTTTGGTGGAAATTTAATGTTCATTATTAAATGTGCACCTGTCATCTTCATAATCAGGAATGTACAGACATGCAGTTTTTATCTTTAATATTTTAATTCAGAAAAGAAAAAACTCAATTTTTAATATAAAGGAGATAATAATCTGATTAACAGTGTTTTGTAGATTATCTGCAGAATTGGTTTTGCAAAATGAAAGAAAAATTAATAGTATATATGTAATATATTAATGTATAAAATTAATAGTATAAATGTATTGGTTGCTGATATAGTCGTACTTTCCATTAATGTCCTGAATAAATCTTACTGTTTATATAATTCTCCTAATATATCATTATCTTTCCATATTTATTTTATTTCAAATACTCTCAATATTTTTGTTACATTTATTTTATTTGAAAGATGAAAAATTTTTTTTAATAATCTGTTACATTTATGGTTAACAATGATGAATGAAGATTAATCTTAATGGTGCTATGATCTGTTTGGAATGTTATGAAACTTCTGATTTCATTAAAATTCCAAGGGTTTTCTTTCAACTTCTTCTAAATCTTATCAGCAATCTGTCACTTTCAAAGAAGAAAATACTTAGACAGTTTATGCACTCTCAAAGTCACTTTCACTGTATTGTTTGCATTTAGCGTTTCTAGTGCAATATCATATTGATTGATTCTTAAGATTCTTAATTATATGTGTTTGGGGATACTAACTTATTTAATCATGCACAAATTCCATATATTATCAGCATTTTACTTGTTTAATTTATGTTTAAATATTATTTAAAAAAAAAAAAACACTGAAAACAGTTATATTAAGAAATGAAATATATATTCAAGCCTTATATCCAAGTTTGTTAACATTCTATCAAATCTATAATAGCCATACACTTTTCAAAATTCTGCAAGGTAAGGTCATTTTCTATTTTCATTTTAGGGGAATGTAAATTATTTTTTTTGTATTCAATATGTATATTAAATATAATTATTTTTTGCTACCATTATAGTTTTTAAAAAAGTGTTACATCACTAGACTATAAAATTATATTATGCCAATTGGTTAGGGTGATGGCCTTCGGGACCAGAGTTTGTAGGTTCGAATCCCACTATGGCATGGATGTTCGTAGCCATTCGGAATTGGCTTTAAGCTGTAGGTTCCAGTCTCATTAGCCCTCATGTTGCAAAAAGAGTAGACCGTAGCACTCCAAACCAAACTAAAATTATATTTTTTATTTATATAAATCAGGGTGTCGAGCAACCAGGAATAATCCAGAAATTTGGCAATTCTGGAAACATCAGGAACTAATTCAAAAAAATTAGGGAATTTTCGGGAAAAAATAGAGATTATATACAAGAAATTCTGTTCATCATAGTTTTAAAAAAATACTCTCCAAACACCTTATTCATTATTATTATTTTTTTAAATGCCCCCACCCCTCATTAAGGATTGCTGTATAAATATATAGGTAGAGGCTGATGTATTAGTCTTGAGATTAAGGTTGAGAACAAATAACCCCTTCTACTCCATCTCATGGAAAAAACACTCCTTTGGTTAAAACCATACCCAGGTGTTCATTTCTATTAATTTTTTTAAATGCTTATATGCTGTTAAATGAGAATATGGGGGAAACAAAAAAAAAAAAGGAATCTTCAGAAATGGAAGCATTTGAAGCTATAAAAAAAAAAAATCTAAATTGATTAAAAAGCAATTGGAACTAAACATATCAATAATCAAAGAAGCTAACAAGAAAATAAATGCCATCATGGAGCAAATACAATTTTTAAAATAACAATGTACAATTTTTAATGAATATATTAGGTTGCATCATTTTAATATAGATATCAAATATGAGAAAACAGAACTGCAAGAGTTGCCATAGTTTTTATAATTGTTTTCTTGAAACAGATGAATAATATTTCTCATTATTAAATGAACATTTGAAACATTCAAATATAAATTATTATCTAAAAAGTTTTTAAAAGTAATGAAAGAATTTGCGTATTAAATTAAATTGTGTGAATCAGGGTTGGCATGATTTAAATCATTTTTTTTTTCATTTCTTTTAAAATCTATATTCTAAAGACAGGAGAATTGGGAATCAGTCAGCACAGAAATACCAATAAGTAAATAAGTGTCGATAGATAGCATGTGCTTTACAAGAATTGAGGGGTTGTTATCAGAAAGTATGGAGTAGGGATAAGTACAATGACTAGTTATGACTAGTGGAATTCATTTTATAGGGAGTATTACAGAACTTGAAATCCAGTTTGTCTACCAAATGCTAACAGCTGTGGCTTCATCTGCTGGAATCGAAAGACAGTTTTCTTCTTTTGGTATTCTTCATTCTAGTCTTCGTAACCAATTAGGAGTGGTTAAAGCATCAAAGCAAGTGTTTTTATGGAAACAAATCCGTAATTCGGTGCTTAAAAAATATTGAAACAATTGTGATTTGTTTTTTTAAATAAATAGTTTGCATTAAAAGAATATTTCATTTGTTCTTTAAATTGACATCTTACTCAGTTTGCACTATCCAATTACAAAATAATGGAATGTATTTAGATTAAAATTTATATATTTAATTTTAGGTGATCAGTGTGTAGAATATACTAGATAGATAAAATGTTACTTCCTATAACAAACTTCTATGTATATTGCAAAAAACATAAAAACAACAATTAAAATTAGTATTCAGAAAAAAATCTGATTTAAATAAAAAGAAAATCTGATTTAAATCAAATAAATCTGATTAAAATTTTTTTTTTTTAAATCATGATTTTTTTTTCAACCCTGGTGTGAATTTATCAGAGAAGATATAATGAATTCTAGGAAATTTTTAAATGGTTTTCTGCTAGAAACTGATAAATGCAACAAATGATAAACCATACCCTATAGGTTCACAATACTTTGCTGGAACAAAATTTAACATGCTTTCAAGAGATGTTCCTTGGCTCCAATATGTCAGGTAATTGTCACAAAGTTAACAGAGTACTTTTTCTTGGATTTTGTTACTACTGTGTCTCAAAATAGAAAGAAATATCTTATTTAAATGAGAATTGTTTATGACTCACATAAATCTGATGTCATCAGTAATGGAGGTGATTGCAGTTAGGTTCCTTTATAGTTTAGCCTCTCTCTTAGATACTTTTATTAATATTTCATCCAATTTAAGTACACCTTTTCATGGCTTCAAACTTTTTTTTTTTCAATTTTTAAACCTCTGTTGTATTTTTATACTTAAATTAATTGAAATAAAGATAATAGAAAATATTTGAGATAATACAGTTATACATAAAAAAAGATATAAGCAACAAAATTTAATCACATTTGCTTCCAAAGGGTTAAGAAAAAAAAATCACTTGAATATTGATTAAGTAATTGAAATATATCCTATAACAGACAATATTAAAATTTCATTACTGAAGATGCAATTTTGTGCTACAAACCAGTGATGTAGTAACAGCGGAGGATAAAGGGATTCTACCCCCCCCCCCAATAAGGATTAATCCTTTAGGAAAGGTCCGGTTTATAACCGAACAGGTAAGGTGCTGTCATTTAGGACAGAAATTCTTGGATTTGCGTCCAGCTGATAGCAGAGATGTTTGTCAGAAACAGTGGATGCCGGTCTCATAATAACCCTCGTGAAGCAAGAAGTTGAACCAAATTTAAGGCCCCTCCACACTATGGTCCACTGCAAGCCATTACCACCATCTGGAGGGGGGTGGTCAATGGCGGCAAACAATAAAGGCCCTTCCACACTATGGTCCACTGTAAGCCATCACCACCGTCTGGAGGGGCTTTGGCTTATCGTGGCCGATGATAAAATAGCCTTGGCGGACGATGGCTTTGGAGGAGATTTTTCTCCAAAGATCAAAGGCAGCCAGATGCGCAACTAAAGTGCGCAGTAGACCCTATGGACGAATCAATGCTCTCAGCTCATTGAGTGGTCCAGCGTGTGAATGCAATCCGCGAACCATCTTTCAAGGTCGCCATCAGGAAGTGGGGAACAATTGGCCATAGTGTGGAGGCTACATGAGATATATGTGTGTGTGATTAAGATCGGGTATGAATATCCCTGGCCACAAAAATGTAGTGTTTTTCTATCCCTATAATTTTTCTCCTAAATAAATTAGGCCAATTAAATTAAGTAAATCAATGCTCTCAGCTCATTTAGTGGCCCAGCGTGTGGATGCGACCCGTGAACCATCGTTCGAAATCACCATCAGAAAGTGGTGAACAACTGGCCATAGTGTGGAGGCTACATAAAATAGTCTTTGCGGACGATGGCTTCGAAAGCGTTTTTTCTCCAAAAAACAAAGGCAGCTAGATGCGCAACTAAAGTGCGCGGTACACCCTATGGATGAATCCACGTAGTGGTCCAGTGTGTGGATGCGATCCGTGAACCATCGTCCAAGGTCACCATCAGAAAGTGGTGTACAAATGGCCATAGTGTGGAGGCTACTTAAAAGAATCGTTGGTTGTTACATATATCTTTGTATATATGTGTGTGTGTGTGAATGCATTATATAAAATGTTATGGGTACATGTATATAGTTCTAATGGTACGGATATAAGCATTTTTCAAATTATACGCGTCATTTTTTTTTTAATAAAAAAATTACTGACCAAGTTATATTTTTATTCATTCTTCATCATTGATTCCCCTTTAGTCCACCGTTGTTACTGTGTTTACAACATTAATACGTATATATACATGCGATTGAAGTTCTAATAATGTGGTAATTATTTACTAAATACTTTTTGCTGTTATCTAAACCATTTTTAAAATTCATAAAGAAGTTACTGAAAGCCGTAAAAAAATTTGGAGTATGTTTTCCTTTTTATTTTTGAAAATGAGATCTAACCGAAAGATTAATTAGAATAAATCATTCAATATATAAAGAGCATCTTAAAATATTCGGTTCTTTTTAGAGTCACTCAAATTCTGAAGTGATAACAATAGCACTTAACTAAAATTGCAATTATTTGAACCTCTTTTCATTCTTTTTTTTTCACATCGGGTTTCTCAGTTATTAATTTAATCTTTCAATATTCCTCTTAAATGTATTTAATTTTTTTCATGTGAAAGATTAATATATTATTGACATAACCAAGATTGGTTGTTGGATTAATTTTATAGATGTGTTTTTAAAGCTTAAGTGTTATAATTTTTTAAAGAAGTTTTTATTACTCTGCAAATTCTGTTTCAAGAATAACTTTTAATATAAGAGATTTTAATGAGTAGAATTTATAATTAAAAAATACGCTGCCTTAAGAATTAATTTATGATAACATTTAATTTTTTATTTATTTTTATTTTCGACAATATTCAATGGTTTTTTTAATCTTTTCTTTGGAGTTGTTTTTTAGGTAACGGACACTTTACTGTTCGTTATGAAATATTATATAATTCATTTAACTGTTAAAAAAATTTTCACTGAAAATACAGTAGCTAAAATTTTGAGAAGTGTAGTCTTGTGTGAAAGAATAATCCATTGTACTTATTCCCTCCAGAGGCAGCTGGGAGTTTGTAATACTGCGTCTGGGTTATTCCGTTGTGACCTTTTTACTGGCGAAAAGTACTAGGCAGGTGTTATATTCTACAGCTTTGCGTAGTAACGCAGATTTCTAACCCCCCCCCCCTTTTCCACTACCAGCGACTATTGAATAATATAATTGAAGCTATAAATTCGATTTTTTTTGTTCTACCTAACGCCACACCTTAATTCAAACGAGAGAAAAGTAATTATTTTTTACCAAAATTACGGTTCAATTTATGGGTATACATTTAGTAATGACTATGTTATATTTTGGTTCACCCGCATTAGAAAAATTGTGACGAAAATGAGTAATGTTATGAAACTATACTGCATCTCTCTCTCTCTCTACATATATATATATATATATATATATATATATATATATATATATATATATATATATATATATATATATATATATATATATATATATATATATAATATATATATATATACATATATATATATATATATATATATATATATATATATATATATATATATACATATATATATATATATATATATATATATATATATATATATATATATATACGTATATGTATATATATATGTATATACATATGTATATATATGTATATGTATATACATATATGTGTGTGTGTGTGCGTTTGCGTGTGTATGTGCTATATATATACATATGTGTGTATGTGTGCGCGTTTGCGTGTGTATGTGCATATATATATATATATATATATATATATATATATATATATATATATATATATATGTATATATGTATATATATATATATATATACATATATATATATATATATATATATATATATATATATATATATATATACCTATATATATACATATATATACATATATGTATATATATATGTATATACATATGTATATATATGTATATGTATATACATATATGTGTGTGTGTGTGCGCGTTTGGTCTGTATGTATATGTATATATATATATATATATATATATATATATATATGTGTGTATATGTATATATATATATTTATATGTGTGTGTGTGCGTGCGTGCGTGTGTGCATGTATGTATGTATGTATATATATATATATATATATATATATATATATATATATATATATATATATATATATATATATATATATATATATATATGTAAGGAAAATTCTCAGTTTTCAAAACTTAAATCACGGGTAAAAATTCCCGCGTCATTTTGCATTCCCCTTTTTAAAGCCCTAACCTAAATAGACCACTAGGGCTACCGTTTACACCCTCAAAGAAGGGGCTTGGCCAATTATATACCTACATAGCCCTATCGGACAATTTAGGAAATATCCAAACAAAAAGGAGATACACGCTAGCGGAGACAGATTTTTCTAGAGATATTTTCCCACAGATGTTGACCCAGGTGTTACTGGTCTTGTACATGGAACTTCATGCTAGCTGACCCTTCCGTTTGTCCTGTCCCTATGATGAAGTGGGAACCCATCCTTCAACTTTATCTTAATAAAGGTCTTTAGCTGAAACGGTATTTTTTTTATGGCCATGACTGCACCCCCCCCATCGAGAAGTCCGTCTCATTATATATATATATATATATATATATATATATATATATATATATATATATATATATATACGTGTGTGTATAATAAAACAGAACCAAAATAAGAACCACAACACTATAACTCCATTAAGTCCAGTAACTGTAAAACGGAAAGGAAGAAAGAAGAATTGAGTGTGGAAGGTTTACGACTTCTATACACGGTTAAAACAATTGTTTGAACAGGCCTGAACGTTCCCGTGCCCATAACGTACACCCAATAGACCATAAGAATAAGAAATGAGAATACGAATTAGAAGACCAAAGCATTTATAGAGCTATACTAAAAGCTAACTCATCCAGTATTTATGTTGCCACTATGTCAGGCTATATTTTTAACTATTTGTTTTTATCGATCTAATTTTATCTATATCTATCTATCTATCTATATATATATATATATATATATATATATATATATATATATATATATATATATATATATATATATATATACTCGTAGCTTTAAATATCATGATTTGGATTTCTGGGGCTATATTAAAAGATCACTATTATTACAAAGACATTTTTAATTTAAAGTTTAAATAAAGTAAAAACAAGAGGTCTTTAAATCAAGAACTCTGTGAAAATTGCATTTTTAATTATAATATCTTCACTAAAAATTTCTTTTAGGCCGTACCTCATTTCAGATTTTGGAGTAAAGGAAAGTACTAAGATGACATCTGCTGAGGAGGTCAGTTTACAGATGCTGTTTGACTTCCATGAACACCTGGTGTTTTTCGTTCTTCAGCCAAGGGATGGAAAAAGTGGCAACACGTTGGGATCTCACTCAATTTTGAGAGCTCAATGAATAAATTACTACTTTGTTTATACATTTTTATCATGTGTGAAGAACTTTCAAACTCTCTAATTATTACACTTGCTTAATTTAATAATAAAAATTGCATAAAATATGTGTATTCATCTTTTTTACGACGAAAGTAAAAAATCGATCTCAAATTCTACAAAGTTTTGCAAAGAATAAAATGTATTAAACTTATTTATTTGAATATTAAATATACATTAAAAGTTGTATGTAAATGAGTAATAAAATATGGAACGTTTAAGCTTGAAATATGAATCAACTTTGGTGACATATTTTACCGGTTGATTGTAACATAAACTATTATTTCATTTTCAATTTCACCTTATTTTTAAAATTAAGATACAATTATCAACCTATAAGATTTACATTTCTGAATTTATGTATTCGTAAAATGTTCAATAAATGGGCCGTTTAATGTTTTATAGATGTTAATTTAAATATTTAAGCTTATAAATCGAGATTTTAATTGGTTTTTGAGGCCTTAATAGCATTTATTCGACATGGTGAGCCTGTCGGTCTCTACTGTCCAATCATTGTTAGTGGTAATGATAGATCTAAAGGTCCATCCACACTATGGTCCACTGCAAGCCATCACCATCGTCTGGAGGGGGTATGGTTTATCGTGGTCGATGGTGGCAGACGATGGCTTCCGAGACGGTTTTTCTCCAAAGATCAAAGGCAGCCAGATGCGCAACATGGAAAAATCCACGTGTTTGGCTCATTTAGTGGCCCAGCGTGTGGATGCAACCCGTGAACCATCATTCAAAGTCCCCATCAGGAAGTGGTGAACAATTGGCCATAGTGTGGAGGCTACATTAGATATTTGAATTGTGACAGTGTTTCAAAGGTGTAATTTTTCACTGGAAATGGCTGTGATTTGGTGTACTGCGGGAAGTTTCCGTGAATTTTCTTTTATCTTCATTTATCTTTAGGCCTAATTTACTTAATTTAATTAGCCTAATTTATTTAGGAGAAAAATTGTAGGGATGGAAAAACATGACATTTTTGTGGCGAGGGATATTCTTACCCGATCTTAATCACACACATATATCTTATGTAGCTTTCACACTATGGCCAATTGTTCCCCACTTCCTGATGGCGACCTTGAACGATGGTTCGCGGGTTGCATTCACACGCTTGGCCACTAAATGAACCGAGCTCGTTCATTTGGTGGTCATAGGGTCTACTGCGCACTTTAATTGCGCATCTGGCTGCCTTTGATCTTTGGAAAAAAAAAACCCGCTTCCGAAGCCATCGTCCACCAAGGCTATTTTATAGTCTGTCACCGTCGACTACGATGAGCCATACCCCCTTCCAGAGAGTGGTAATGGCTTGCAGTGGACCATAGTGTGTAGGGGGTCCTTTACTCTTCAGGCTTGGTCAGCCACCAGAGGTATCGTATGAAAATGCAGGACATTACGACTACGAACATACTTTACGTGTTTCAGCCGCCGTTAATGAACACCACAGCGTTTGGCCGGTTTGAGCCTCGAACCCACAATCATCCAGCTGTGAGTTAAACGCCTTTATTAGCTGAGCTACCGTGGTTGCGTGTGGTCACAATAAAGGTTTCAATCTATAAAACAATTTAGTCAAACTTATATTGTTACAGATATTCACAACTTTCTTTTGACAAAGATTGCATAATGTTCACACGTCCATTACCCTATATCTCTTGATAAAATTTTATCACAAGTTTGAGAATTACAAAATAAATAAAATAAAATTTGTTTAGTTACGTTAAAGAGAACGTTGATGATGAGTATAATCTCCCTAATAAAGGTTAATAAGGTTGCATAGATTCGAAAAATTTGGCAAAATCTAAATGATTCGCAGTGAAAATAAAAATGCCTATACAAAAAAAAAAGTTTTTGTTTATTTCTTTTTGTTCCTATGAAGAGAAGCAGTGTCACCTTCATTTAGGCCATTTAGGTCAAGAATTTTAAAAGTCTATTAATAAGTTTAATGAGCTTCAGTTTTTATTTTCTAGATTGTTACAATAGATAGAATGCTCAGTTATTAAAAATATATTTTCATACATTTCCACGTTTCTTCAGTTCTATTCAGTTTTCTGGCCTTATTACTGCTAAATTGATATATGTGAATTACTTACATGTCTCATTTAATGAAATATTTCGGACACATTCATTCATATACCAATTCGTGAACCGATATGGCTGGTAAGGCCCTTCAGGTTGAATCACGGTAGTTAGGGGTGCATCGTTAGTGCTTAGACCATTCCACGCGACAAACCTCTTCCGGTGTGCCCTGGCAAGCGAACGTCACGTCGCAGGTGAAGGCGATAGAGCGTAGTCTGGGTAGTATGATTAATAATCTCGATAACCGAAATACCGACAAGCTAGAACTCCGGTGGAATTGAAATCCGGATAAGGCCAAAATATCGATAGCCCAGAATCCTGATAAGCGAAAATCTTGACAAGCCAGATTCCCGATAGTCTAAAATCCCGAAACGGACGAAATTCCAATGGGTCAAAATCTCGAGAGGATGAAATCCTGAAAAGCCATAATCTCGATAGGATAGAATCCCACCACGGACAAATCCCAATAGACTAAAATCTTGATAAACGATAACCAAGACATGCTGAATTTCTAGCACAGACGAAATCTCGGCAAGCTGAAATTCTAACAATCCAAAATCCCCAAACGGACGAAATTCCAATAGATCAAAGTCCTGACAAGCCATAATTCCGACACGGACGAAATCCTGGTATGCCAGAATCCCGACAGACAAAAATCCCTATTTACCAAAATCCTGACAAGCTAGAATTCCGACACAGACGAAATCCCATCAAGACAAAATACCGCAAAGAAAAAATCCCGTTAGACCAAAATCTTGATGCTCCAAAATCCCGACAAGCTAGAATTTTGACAGGTCAAAATCCCAACAAGCCAGAAAACTGGCAAGAAAAATCCCAATAAGCTGAAATCCTGAAAAGCCAGGGTACCGACAGGCAGAAATTTTGATACTTGAATTCTGACTATTGAAATGATGTTGGCATATTATTAAAAAGAGAGAGGAAATTTATGTTGTAAAAACAGGAGGCTAAAATATTAAGTTGCTTGAGTTTAGCAGTGCAAGAAAAAAAATGTTGAAACAGTAGGTATACCATGTAGGGTATAATAATTTAGACATGACTTTCTTGTTCGACTTTTATTATCTATCCTTTTTTTTTTTTTTTTTTCCTTTTTAGATTTCTATGATGCATCATCAAAATTATCATTTACACATTTTCTTCAAGATTCAAAGTAGGTTTCCTTAAGGTAACTGTGGTCTTGATTAGAGTACAAGTTCAGCCATCTGGCGATAAAAATGCAGTCCAGGGTGCCCCTTTTTTGTTTTGGCGATATTCTTTGGCGTCTATAGTGCCAACATGCCATTTGGGATGGTGGTAATAAATATCCAATAAAACATAAACTATAAGAATTACAATAGTAAAAAACATAGCATAGATAAAATTTATACACAAATTGGACATACAGCGTTAATACTCGTTATATTGTGTCATTTTTGCTATTTAGATATTTCGTTGTAAATCGAAATTTTACAATACTTTCTTTATTCCGTACCAAGAAGTAATGAACAGTAAAAATTCATCATTCTTTATATCGAGACTTTTAATTTTGTAGATATTTCGTTATAAACCGAAATTTTTCGCAATTACAATGCTTTCTTAACTCCATACCAGGATGTAATAAACAGAAAAATTCAAAATTATTCTCTGATTAAAATTTTATTTGTGTTGCCTATAAATGGATTTTAAAAGCACAGTTTAAACACTTTAAAATATCCCTAAATAAACCATCCTTTAATAAACCATATCCCTACTATTCTTACAACTGCATATGAATACATCAATATCGTTGAGTTATATTGTTGTAGATCGGTACCATTAGTGGTCATTACATTGAGATTTTTCATTACGTAGAGTACGGATTGTAATCAGAATCAGAGAGGCCAATTAAATATTATATTAGTCATAAATACCAAATTTCATCATTTTACGGTTAATTGTGTATGGTTATGTACCACAGGGTTATTATACCTTATACTGATATTTTTCGTTACATAGAGAATGATGCAAGTGGAGGTGTACAATTAGACATTATAACAATCCTAAATACAAATTGTCGACACTCTACAACTAATCGTTTCAAGGTCAAGGTAATTGGGTTTAACGGAGTACCTAGCGAAGTATAAAGTCTTCACTTTAACCTTCGAACGTAAAACAGACCAAAACAATTTAGGCCTCTAGGCAAAAAGTGATCCAATCAAAAATTTAAAACACTCTGGCTCACAAGGAAGCGAGGAGGTGAGGATGTTCTCACACACATACACACACACAAAAAAAAATTATGGCCGAACAATGGCCGAATGGTTAGGGTGCTAGCCTTCGGAACCGGAGTTCGTGGGTTTGAATCCCACTATGGCATGGATGTTCGTAGCCGTTCGGCTTCGGCTTTAAGCAGTAGGTCCCGGTCTCATTAGCCCTCGTGTTGCAAAAAGTAAACCGTAGCGCTCCAACCCAACCAAACCGCAAAAAATTAGGAGTCACCAACGCGTTGTCTAATTAGACTGGAACCTTGACAATGACCATTCGGTATGGTTAGCAGCAATACATAGATTCAACAACATGAAACTCAGAAATTATATAAAAAAGGTAATACAATAATAATAAAAAATAGGGACAATAAAAAGTTGCAACTTGGTACAGCAAAAAAAATAAATAAATAAACAAAAAGTGACAACACTAACAAAAAGATACATTTTGGTTTTTATAAAATTTTAAAATTTTTATTAAGCAACTAATCGTTTTTAACTTACGTAAAATAAATACGCACGCACAGACGCCAAGACAAAACTGATTGCAAGTTCAGGAATGGTCGAAATATAAAAAAATTAAACCCCTCTCCTTTTTTACGATAGAAGCAATCGAGTGTGTGTTCTAATATAGTGTCAGTGGTCTATTAGAGTGTGTTTTGTGCTCTTTGTTGTTTGGTGTTCTGTGTTGTGGAACTTTGAAAGGAAATAAAAATGGTTCCTAAAAAAATGACTAAATTAATTCTAAACGTCTTTTGAAATAAGAGTCTCGTCCTGCTACAAAATTAGATTAAAGTTTCTTTGTACGCACATTTAGATGAAACACTGAAAATAAACCGGCATTGCTGGGAAATGTTTGCCATAAGCAATTAGCCTGCAAAAGATTATATACTTTAAAAAGTAAAAACTAGGCAAGTAAGCCCGAAAACAGAATTTCAGTTTCAATAACTCGATATTAATCATAATTTAAGCCAGGGGTGGGCAAAAGCCGGCCCGTTGAAAAATCCTGCATGCAATTTTTTTAATCTCTTATATGCGATTTTGTTGAAATCAACAGTATTTGTATTCGTAGTGTACATATAAATAATGAAAAATATATAAATAATAGAGAGTATTATAATTTGAACAGCTATAACCATATCCCTACTTTAATGCATGCAACATACATACTCTCCTAAAGCGTGTGGTCGGCTTACACTCCTCTCACTCTTCGAGGGACGATTTAGCACTAGTCGCATTCTCGTCATTTCTTTTGAGACTAATGTTTGTTATTATGAAAACATAATAATAAATTGAAAAGGTGGACTTTTTTGTAGGTAAAATTTTAAAACATTGGTTTTATTTTATTGTAATAATTAAATTATTTATTTGTAGGCCTTTTTAAAATGAGTCAATCTAAAAAAAGAAAAGTTGATTTGAAAAATTACGTGACATATTTTACTGGGCTCAAATGGTTCGCATATACACTTAAGTAAGACAATTTTTTATTACTATTATATTTTATTAACTGTGAAATTTCTCTGTCCAAATGCTTTAAAATGATACTTATAGTGTTTTTGTCAAAAAAAAATTTCTTGGTCAGGGAAAAAACTCCCCCCAAAACATTAGCGTGTGCACAGCGTACGCGGCCCGTGAGACATTTTGAAAATTTCATTTTGGCCCGCGCTTAAAAGTATTTGCCCGCCACTGATTTAAGCTATCTCTTCGATTTAGCGTAGAAGCTATGAATAGAGCTACATAAAATAAAGAGCCAAACGATGGCCGATTGGTTAGGGTTTCGTGGGTTCGAATCCCACTATGGCATGGATGTTCGGAATCGGCTTAAAGCTGTAGGTTCCGGTCTCATTAGCCCTCGTGTTGCAAAAGAGTAGACCGTAGCACTCCAAACCAAACATAAAATAAAGGCCAATGGATGTCTCCTGGTTTTCCTTCCTTTGTATAATACCCCACACGAAATGAGTTTTGGCATAAAGCCAAGTGTTTTTCACTTTCGTACTTTCAGACATAGATCGAGCTTACTTTCACATTAACCCTACCAGAACGGTTAAAGGACCTCTTTTGACACTTTAATCAAAATTGTTAAATTTCAGGTTTTTGTCTTTTCTTAAACTTACTCTACGACTTTTGCTATAATATATAACTACTTCATTTTTCAATATAAGTTTCTCTTCATTCGTGTTTTTCCTAGTAATCGCATGGATTCTACCGTTATGTACTAAGACCGGTCTTTTGACAGCAGGAAAATAGATGGAATTTCATAAACTTATCTGCATTAGAATCTCAAACTTACTACTAATTTCAAGAAAATGTAATCCAATTGTGTTTAGAACATACCATATGCATTCAAGTTCGAGTTTTGCTCTGCAAATATTTGCACCGTGATCTAAAAAATGTATATTGCTAAATCCGAAAAAATTAATGTTTTTTACTTATTACTGGATAATTATTTTGTGTTTTATTGCCTATACTAAATTCTGCATTATTTAACTGGAAAAGATTATAACTTTTATTTAAAAAGCGGTTATTTGGCCGCCATTGGTAGAAATAGGTATATGTGTCAGGTGTTTTTCCTTACAGACGACAGATGGCGCAGTGAACATGGAATAAGCATGGCTTTTGTTTTCGAATGTATGATCGTCGCTCGATCACGAATATATTTCTTAAATGCTTTTCTGTAAATAAAAGAGTTTTTGTCATGTGTCAACATCGTTGAATCAATTTAGTCAGGTAGTAAGATGAAATTTCTTAGGCATTTAAAGGAACCGCTCAAGTTTAAATTACTTCTGATTTCGGATTTAAGATAGCGACAGTCTTTTGATTTTGGAACAATTATGTTATGGCCACGACATCATAACATTTGGTGATCCTTGTTTTATGGACATTTTGCTTGGATTATCCTAGATGACTCAAGCTGACAAATTCCAGCTCTTGCAATAAAAATGGAGGTATGTGCTGATTTCTTTTATCCCGTTCACGGTATACGTTCTGGCCAAAGCGTTTACTCACGGTAGCCGTTCTGGCGGGTTATGAATGTATAAATTTCATTAGTGTATATACATTGTTCATATTGTTTTTGTTTAATTGATTGCATGTATTTTCAAGTAAATGTGAAATGGCGAATACTGATAATAACGCTGAGAATATTTGTGCGGAGAGACTCTCACGAGTTTCAGTTAAGTTCCACCCATGTGGAAAAATAATATTTCTGTGTGGTTTGTTCAAGTTGAAGCCAATTTTGCTGTCGCACAAATCACTACCGACATTACGAAATATAATCACTTGATAGCTTCAATCGATAACGAAACTCTCAGTGGGGTAACTGATCTCATAGTTTACTTACCGAAAGTGGATAAGTATGAAACTCTTAAAAATTGCATTATTCGAGAATTTTCAGATACTCAGTCGCAGCAAATTCGAAAGCTTCTATTGGAATTAACTCTCAGAGACAATAAACTGTCCGTATTGCTAAGACAATTGAGTTAATTAGCCGAGGATTTCGTAACTAAGGAATTTTTTAAAACTATTTGGTTAGAAAGATTGACCACACACACTCAGGCAAATCCTCTGCCAAACTACCTGAATTGGCAGTTTTAGCGGATCAAATTAATGAAATCATAACAGAACAAATCTCCCTAATAAAGGTTGATAAGGTTACATAGATTCCAAAAGTTTGGTAAAATCTAAATGATTCGCAGTATGAGTAAAAATGCCTATACAAAAAAAAAGTTTTGGCTTTATTTGTTTGTTTCTTTTCCTATAAAGAGAAGCAGTGTCACCTTCATTTAGGCCATTTAATTTTAAAAGTCTATTAATAAGTTTAATGCGCTTCAGTTTTTATTTTCTAGATTTTTACAATGGATAGAATGAGCAGTTATTAAAAATATATTTTCATAAATTTCCACATATCTTCAGTTCCCTTCTCCAAAGAACCAGGTTTTTTCCCGGTTTTTTTTCCACTGCTCACAACTCTATGAAAACTAGAAAATTTTAAAATACGAGCAAAGCACAATCCGGAAATACAAATCACTTGCTAACAAAAATGTCAACATTGAATATCATGAACTGGACGTCGTAACCAATCAAGAAGACTTTTCAAGTCACGTGGTTTTCTCTTAACTTTAAAATTAATTTTAAAAATGATAGATCCATTTTTTACATTTTTGAGAACATTTTTGGAATTAACAAGTCTGGAATTACTAGAAAAAATACAAAGTTGTTCCATTCCCCCACTTGTGTAAATTCCTCATTGACTGTAACGGATCACACTCAAACTGATTTCTGTCAACTTGTCATGCAAAAATTTAGTTGACTCATTTCCTGAGTTGTTAAACCGAATTCCAAATTTTAGTCGCGGCGTAAAGCACAACACTGCACTACATAGAAACTAATAGAGTCCCCATTTTTGCAAAACCCCTCCGTTTGCACCCTAAAATCTTAGCTGAAGTTAAAAAAGAATTCCAGTATCTTCAGGATCAGGGGATTTGTCGTCCGTCCAAATCACCTTGGGCATCACCGATCTATATTGTACCGAAACCTGATGGTTCGTACCGTGTATGTGGAGATTATGGGAGATTAAACGCTGTGACCGTACCAAATCGCTACCCGATTCCACACATACATGATCTAACAAATATTCTAAATAATAAGAAAATATTTCCGAAAATAGATATCGTGCGTGCGTATTTCGATATTCCTGTGTACGAAAAAGATATTCCAAAAACTGCTGTAACAACACCTTTCGGCAACTTCGAATTTTTATATATCAATTTTGGTCTCAAATGTGCAGCTAACACATTCTAAAGATTCATTAACGAAGTACTTGTAAATTTGCCTTTCGCAATTGCATACATAGATGACATTCTAATTCATTCCGATATTGAAACAGAACATCTTGACCACATCAAGCAAGTTCTGTAAAGTTTAGCTGACTATGGATGAAATGTCAACGTGTCCAAAAGCGTATTCTTACAAACGAATATAACATTTCTTGGTCATGAAATTTCTCCAACCGGCATCCGACCGTTACAGGCCAAAGTGGATATAATCAAACAATACCCGAAACCACAGACTCTAGCACCACTCAAAAAATTCTTAGACTTACTAAATTATTTTCGTAGATTTATTAAAAACGCAGCAACGCTTCTCGCGCCATTGACTGATTTACTACGCGGAAAAAAGAAATCCGATTTCAAGAAATCGATTGGTCCGATTCATTAAATAACAGTTTCGAGTCTGCAAAGCTAGCTTTAACCGATGCCCCGCTGGCATACCCTAGTCAAAATGGTCAACTAGCACTACATTCCGATGCTAGTGTATTCGCTTTATGGGCGACTCAAAGCTTAAAAATGAAAGGTCTTAAGCTACTAGCATTTTTTCCAAAAGATTGAACACAACTCAATCGAAATATTCGAGTTTTGATCGTAAACTCTCAGCAATTTATGAAGCCGTTAAACATTTGAGGTATTTTTTGGAACCACGCGAATGCATTATTTTCACAGATCACAAACCGATTGCTTACGAATTCAATAAACGAACCGATAATTATACTAACAGGCAGATTACATGGTTATCGTTTATATCCGAATTTACCACGGACATATATTTTCTTAATGGAATCAAAAACGACGCTGCTGACGCTTTATCACGAATAAGTGAAATTTATATGCCTAATGTGATAGATTACAAAAAGTTGGGCCACGCGATCCCGAGTTACAAAACTTACTTAAGAGTGAAAATTCCAGTTTAGATCTGATATTAATTACGATAGATGAAGCAAACAAAATTTACTGCGACATTTCCACTGGCAAAGCGCGACCATATTTAACTCCAGACTTTCGTAAACAAATTGTGCTGAATATACACCAACTTGCTCATCCTAGTGTGAAAGGAACCCTAAACCTTGTTCGCAAACGTTTTGTATGTCCATTTTTGGAGAAAGATTGTCAAAAATAGATGCGCGAATGCATCGATTTCCAACGCTCGAAAATTCATAAACATACGCGAACTGAGCTAGGAAATTTTGATCTGCCAACTGATAGATTTGCACACATTCATTTGGATGTAATAGGACCTTTTCCCGAATATAATGGTAAAAATTACTGCCTAACAGTAATTGACAGAGTAACTCGATGGCCAGTAGCGTATCCGCTGAGCGAGATAACAGCACAAGCCTTTACTCGTACTCTCCTTAGCTGAGTGGATAGCTCGATTTGGATGTCCTGAAAAAATAACTACGGACCAAGGCAGATAGTTCGAAGCCGAGTTATTTCGACAAATATCTACTCTGTTAGGAGCTGAAAAATTCAGATCGTCACCATATTACCTGCTAATAAGCATTGGCATAATTTACAACTGGCATAGACCTTTAAAAAGTGCTCTGAAACCAAAGCGAGCTGAACATTGGACCGAAGTTCTTGCTCGGATACTTCTCGGATTCCGAGATGCTTTAAAAACCGATCTCCAGACTTCTCCAGCTAAAATGTTAACTGCCAGGAGACTTTTTAGATCACGGAAATACAATAAAAGACCCTGAACAAATCATCCAACGTCTACGAGAAGTTTCACAGAGTTTCAGCCTACGACAACTAAGTCGCATCATGCAGTAAAAACTTTCGTTTCGCAAGATTTTAAGAGCTGCACCCATGTATTTGTCCAAAAGGACGGATTGAAAAAAATCCTACAACCACCATACGACGGATCTTTTTCTGTTGTGGAAAGAGCAGACAAGTTTTTTAAACTTCGAATACGTGGAAAGACTGTTACAATATCACTGGACCGATTAAAACCAGCATACTTCCTGAACTGTGAACCATACGAACCTGTGCCTACAACCTACGACGACCCCTCTAGTGTGATTAACCGACTTTGCACTCGTGCTGGATGAACTGATTGTTTCCCTAAGCACCTAAAAGACTACATCCACTGGTAATTTTTTCTATGTTTTAATTTGTTTATTTAGAATCTCTCATTGTTAGCACCCTGAATATTTTTAATAGACTTTTTTGTTTTTTGCGAGGTGGGTACTGTCGGGTTGGAAAGCTGATTACTATTTAAAATATTTTATGTGAAACTTTTAGTATAATCTGTTTTTATTCATAATATGTGAGTTATTCAGAAATAGTCCCAGTATGACATACAGAAAGTGTCCTTTTAATGAATAAAAAATGCCCTTTTAACTGACTGAAACCACCCTTTTTGATAAATTTACCATATTCCTTTTTAGAAGAAATGTGAATAAAGCGATTTCATGCGACGTCACAAAACGCTTTAATGCCCTTCCCGTTCATTTCCATGTTTACGATAGCCAATAGATAACCAAAATGTGGCCCTTTCGTTTAAAATGAAAGGTGGATTTGTCAAAAGTTGAGATGTGCTATGCTGCATGAAATTGCGTTATACTAGTTTTTTCTTATCATCAGAACAGTAAATATTCAATCTTTTATCGAAAAAGCCCAACTTTTACCAGAACTTTGAAAATTTGTTGTAGAATATTTAGTTGACGCAAATCTTCTTTATATATTTGTTTCATTAATGCATGTTTTATTTTAGATAATAATCTCTTTATCAGATATTTGCATTATGAACTAAAATACGAAAGGTTTTAGGCATCAATATAGCCCTTGATGTTGAATCAAAATCAGCATCCACTAAGATTAGGATATTTTAAAGATTGTTTAATACTGTCTTTCTATTTAATTTAGTTTTATTTGAAGACCAAATCCAAGTTAATTCGCTGTTGATTCAATACTCGATTTTGTCTTTATACAGTAACCCAGATAGCATGCCTACAAGTTTGATTTTTTTCTGGATAAGATCTTGTCATAAAAAATTTGACGCAACAAATTTGCAACAAGACTCCTGCAAGTTAGACGGAGCATAAAGCGACCACTCCTATGCAACGTAATTTTTGCAGCAAAATTGTGGTAATCTTACTGTGGTAACTTGAAGCAAGCGAAAGTTTCCGTCATTGCATGAGAGTTAAGATAACGAATTCAAGCCCAAACGTTTCCCGACCGAAGACGCCATTCAAGCTGTGATGGATCTCTTAAAAGGTATTTATTATTTTAATTATTCAAGTGTGGTTATATTTTTAAAGTAATATTCCTCTATAATTTGCAACTATCGAAAATTTCTAATAAATTAAACAGAAGTCTTAATTCTATTAATTCACTAAGCAATGTTTTCCTTTTTAAGAACGTGAATTGGGCCATGTTAAAATGTTGAAAACTTTAATTTTTAAGTGAATTTTTCTCAACTGTTTGGAGAGTTCCTAAAATTTTGTTTCAATTCTTTTTTTTTCCTTTTAGGCTGATTGATTTATAAATTTTAAATTATCTTCAATGGTATTAACCCTTTTTTCTTTAATAGTATTATTTCAAAGTTTCTTAGATGGCTCTATCCTAGATATCAAATTAAGTTGGCAGCAAACTTCCCAGATATCAAATTTAGTTTGGAGCAAACTTGCAGCAGAAGCCTGCAAACTTGCAGCTATTTATGCAAGTCTGCAAGTTTGAGACAAAATTGCAGCAAGTCTATGCAAACTTCGAAGTCACCATACCTCCAACTTGCAGCAAACTTGTCATGCAAGTTACAGTACACTTGACAATGCAAAATTATTAGTTTTCACTATTTGTTTTTATTCTTATGTTAAAAAGCTGAAAATTATTTGCATTGACTGTTTAACAGAGCCCTCGAGTTTGAAGACAAATTTTAAATGGCTCCACTCCGGAGCCCTCGAATGGAAAGGGATTAACAAGAAATTAATTACTAATGAATTTTTAATATTTATTCAAAATTATCTAAAATCTTAGTCTTTTCAAAAGTAAAAAAAATCCCTTCACATATTCTATTTAAACAAAACAAAAATTTAATATATTACGGATTTCTATGTAGCTTAATCCCCAATCATAAATAGTTCTTTCTTATAATAAAGCAGTTAAGTAAAAGAACGCTCACTTTTTTTGGAGCCATGGAAATTGAAACTACTAGAATAATAACTCTAACGATCATCTCATAAATCTTTAGGGGAACTTACATTTGATGAAAATTTGCCTAATACCGCTTTTCTAAAGATTCAGCAAAATAAACAATCTTATGTGGCCTCCACGCCAATTCTTTACCATTCCAGTACTGGTTTTGATGGCGACTTTGAACGATGGTTCACTGGTTGCATTCACAGATTGGGCCACTAATTGATCCGTGTGCGTGGATGTTTCCATAGGGTCTACTGCGCACTTTAGTTAAGCACCTATCTGCCTTTGATGCTTGTAGAAAAACCGCTCCCGAAGCCATCCACCGCCAAGACCATTTTATCGTCTGCCATCTTCGAACTCGATAAGCCATTCCCCTTCTAGAGAGTGAAAATGGCTTACAGTGGTCCATAGTGTGGAGGGGCCTTTATACGCATAAATGTTTAGGGGCATATAAACTTAATTTTAAAAAGATATTTATACTTTTTAATTGAAAATAGTGCGTCTATACTTTTTAAGGAAACTAAATAATAGTTAACACAATTTGGTGAAGGCCCCTCCACACTATGATCCACTGCAAGTCATCACCATTGTCTGAAAGGGGTATGGCTTATCGAGGTCAACGATGGCAAACGGTTTTGGTGGAGGATGGCCTCGGAAGCTTGGCTTATTTAGACCCAGTGTGTGGATGCAACCACTTAACCATTGTCCAAGGTCGCCATCAGGACAAACTACTGGAGTGGTGAACAATTGGCCATAGTGTGGAGGCCACATAACAAATGTTTTCGGTGTTTATTTTTGCAAAATAATTAACCTGTGCAAATACTATTTTGTCCACTATATATAACAACTGAAGTTCATAAATAAGGATTATACTAGTTTTCAAAATTGTTTATAAAATTTGTGTAGTAAAAATTTTATTTTGAAATTAAAAAAAATATATATATAAAGTTATAAAGGTGATGCACTCCCTACATAATTTTTATTTTATCATTTTATTACCATTAATTAGTTTTTTGTAATCTTCTATTTATGTAATATTTACTATTAACACTTTCGTGCAATTAATTTTACTGTAGTTGTAATAAAATGGGTTGCATCGTAACCGGAGTTTAAATTTTTAACATTTTCGGATGAAATAGTGTAAATGAAAAGTTGTACATAAAAGAAATATAGAAATTGCTTATTTAAGTTATGAAAACTTATTTTTTTTTTAAATTTGTAAATTATGTCTGCATGTTAACTTTGATTTGAAATTTTGATACAACACAAAATTATTCTCATAAATGTACCTTACTGAAAAAAGTTTTGTTTCAAATCAAATGTTTTAACATTAACACAAAAAGCTTTTAACATTTTTATCACGAGTTAATCACTTGTTTCAATTTACATTTCTAGATTTAGAAAATTTTATGTGGAGTAAATCTGAAGAAATAAATTATTAAACGTATTATCTCTTGTATTTCTTTTCACTGAAATATTGGCTGAATATAATCATTATCACAGTCCAATATTTTATAATCATTCAATGAATACAAAAAATAATATTGATTATCATTAATAAGGTACAAAATCTATGAAAATTGATTTTACTTTTCCATAATTTAGTTTACATTTTTTTTCATCCCCAAAAACGTTTTAATAATTTATACCATCATTCGCAGTTTCGTCTAAATTTAAAAATAATTAAGTATATTCTTCTATGAAATTTCTTCTAATATTTTGCTGCAATAATGAAAACGTATTAACTTCTAATTTTTCTACGGAAAAAAAAATAGCCCAGTGAAGAACTTCTACTATGAAGTATCGTGGCAAATTAATTTTTCGCCATTTTGATGATGAATGGATATGCCGCAGCAAATAAACAAAATCAAACAGTAAGAATTTGCATTGAAACACTGATAGATTGTTTATTAAAAATTATTTAATATTTTGTTACACAACAATCAAGATTAATTTCAGATTTTTAAAATTTTTAATTCGTATTTATAGAAATCAAGTATTTCCCGCCATGTTGATTGGCATTGCAGTTGTTTTTATTATGAAAAGTACGATCTGCCCTCTACACACATTCGAATG
The DNA here is from genome assembly GCA_032207245.1 of Pardosa pseudoannulata. Lineage (NCBI taxonomy): Eukaryota > Metazoa > Arthropoda > Arachnida > Araneae > Lycosidae > Pardosa > Pardosa pseudoannulata. Next base: position 206,573,974 of record CM063498.1, on the reverse strand, counting down.
AACAATAAAAATTGTTTGTTTATGTAAAAATGTAATCAAAATTTAGCAAAGTTTAAGTGCCAAGCCTTTGTTAAAGAAAATTGATGCCTTTATTTACACATGTCAACCAATGGTCAGTGCACCCCAAACGGCGTGTTTAGTGGAGTCCCTGATCAGTTAACGCTGCAACAGAAAACAGGATAATATGAATTTTATAAACAATTAATTTCTGTATCAGTAAATGTATTTGTTCCTAAAACTACATGTAAGTTATTTCGTAGATGTGAATAATATTTCGAGGCATATTCATTATAATTTTGATCTTTAAAGCTACCGATGAAGAGGTAATTTTATTAAGTTTATTTAAGTGATTTGGAGGGGGGGGGAAACTTTATTATTCTAACGTATTTTCATTGTAAAATAATCATGTTTGTTTTTTTAACTCTGTTTTTACATTAATTTAAATTATTTCTTGTATTGTATGTAATTTATATAACAGAATGCTTAAAATATATCAATTTTAGAACCTGTTGTTTTTAAGATATGTATTCCACTTACATCATTTTACACAATTTTTGGCACTTCATGGAGAAAGGAAATGGATTAACTAAAATTTAAAACAGGATTAAGTTTGGATTTTGCAGTTTCAAATAACTTAATAGTGCATATTGACATGTTTGGATTGAATTGTTTGAGTGGAAACACTATACGTGCATACGTCCTGAAAGTATACACACAGATCGGTGTATTAAATAGCAGTTGATGTATATAACATTTTTGCAGCAGCATCTATATATTTATACTATTTACTAGAAATTTAACTCGGTGCTGTATTCTAAAATTAGATATATTTATTCAGAATGTTTATAACATGCTACATGAGGTAAACATTTCATATGTTTATTATAGGGATTCTGTTTATAACTTATTCATTATCAGACATATGAACTGGGATTTTAGTTGTATTCAAATATAAATAAAGTACATGACACTGTTTTTAAGTGTGTTTAAGAAGATATATTTTTATGATTAATAAAATATACCAATTACAGGAGTTGTGTCTTGAGAATTTTTTTGTGTTTCCAAATGTGTATGTTAATATTTATTATGAGGGTATATAAATATTAATATTTAATTATTCACTTAGTAATCCTAGAAGTAATAAAATATTTTTTCACTAGTTTTACATGCCAAATTACATAAATGTTTAAATGCACTTGATAACTTTATTGTTAGAAATTTGTGATACAGTTTGGTCTTTTTCACAGAAGAATCAGAATTAAGAGAAATTTAGGAAACTGTTAAAAATCAGTTATATGTAGGGGATTTGTATTAAGAGTATATTTCATGATAGGTTAGATTATATTACTATAAACTAGAATAACGTATAGTAAATAATATAGTAAAGATGCAGATTTTGAAAACTGTTAAAATTTTAAATGGGAAATAGTATTAAATATAATTGTTTCTATTACAAGGATATGTTTATAGACATGTTATTAGTAAAAGTTAAATAATTGTAATTTAAATATTAACTATAAAACAAAACTGGTTAATTAGTGTTACTGTAAAATATATATAGTAAAGAGGCAAACAATAAATGGAATTCTTGAATTTTTTTTTCTAATTGCTTACATTTAAATATATGTAAGAATAATTTTTTCAATATTTTATTGTTTTATTTTTTGCTGTATGAGAGGTTATTTGACATCATTTATAAAATTCATCATGACATCATTTATGATTATTTTTTTGAACTCTAAAGGGATTTTCTCTTTACTCTGAATGAAATATTTTTGTAATTCTCAAGTGATGTATACATATATGGACGCATATGCACACATATACATATAATTCCAAAGTAAATGTTAATTATAAAATTTTACTGGTTACATTGAAATCATTTTTATTGTATGGTACTTTTTAATTTTCTCTTTTTCTTTCCAGCCATATTACTTATAGTTTCTGTGTTTTGGTTCTTTTAGCATGAATAGTTTTTTTGTCTAACATTTTTATTATGATTCTCTTAACTTTTTTTGAAATCAAAGGAAAAATAAAGAGAAAAAGAATAGAAAGCTTACATTTTCTATAAAATTGTGTTTGGATTAATTTAGAACTGGTTTATTCTTTTAATTACAAACAGTGTTTTATATTATAATTTAAGTATTATAGTACATTGCTTGAATTAAGATGAGTAGCATTGTACTTTTTATATTCAATATTACTCTCTTCTTTTTAAATTCTGATATTTAAAGTGACACCTATGTTTGTTGATAAGTTTTTTGACTAAAATTTCAGTTATGATTCTCAATAAATTTTTCTGGAAATAAGAGACATAATTTTCTATAAAATTGTATTTGAATAAATTTAGAACTGGTTTATTCCTTACAGTTCTGTATATCTTTACTCAAGTAATGCTTTGTGTACTTCTTATATTCTATATTACTTTTTTTCTTAATAAATTCTTATAACTAATTTATAATGGTGACTATTTCTATTGGTGAAACTGCATAGATTAAACTTATATTCATTTTTCAGAGGCTTCAGTTATGGTTGACGGAGTCAGCAAAATTCTTTCGTATGTAGTTCACCCATGATGGGCAATGTTTGAAAATGGCTCAGAGTCTCTTGACTCAGCGCGGTGTAGAGTATGCTTCAACCATGCGTACTCTCCAAGCCGTAGCAGCAAAGAAACATGTGGTCAAGAAATGGCGCTCTCGGAACCAGAGTTGCAGTGAATCCAGTAGTTCAAGCAGTTATAGCTGTAGTAGTAGTGATTCTGATGGGGAAGAAGGGAGTTCAAGTAGAAGTTCTACAACTGCTGAGCGAGAGTTTTCGATTGTGAAAGAGAGTAATTTTGCTAATGGTCCTTTAAAATTGAAGATAGCTGCACGGAGGATTAAAAAGGCACAGGATGTAGCAAATAGCATAGATCAAGAAGATTGTTCACTGGGATCCCCATGTAGGGATAGTAATTGTGGTCCGCAGCCTTCAAAAAACAGCACGACTAAGTGCAGAGGACAGAAATATGAACAAGGAGAGAGAAAACACTGTAAAAGAAAAAGTGGACAGGTATTTAAACAATTAAGATTTAAAGTTTTATACTTGGAACAAAATTGTTTTAAAAATTTAAATGTATGTGTATTTATATTAGTATGTAGTTTTAAAAATTATTTTAAATTATAAGAAATGGTCATGTAAACATTAAATACAAACACACATACACACAAACATATATATATATACACACGTATGTAAGGAAAATTCTGAAGGGTTTTCAAAACTTAAATCAAGTGCTAAAAATTCCCTCGTCATTTTGTATTCCCCTTTTTAAAACCCCTAACCTAAACTGACCACTGGGACTACAGTTTACGCTCTCAGAGAAGGGGCCTGACCAATAATAACTCTACATGGTTCTAGTGGACAATTTAGAATATTTCCAAATAAAAAGGAGATGCACACTGTTCGAGGCAGATATTTTTCCCATAGATATTGACCCAAGTGTTAAGGGTCTTGTGCATGCTAACTGACCCTTCAGTTTGTCCTGTCCCTATGATAAAGTGGGAACCTATCCTCCAACGTAATCCTAATAAAGGTCTTTAGTTAAAACGGTATCAGTTTTATGGCCATGATTGCAACCAACCATCGAGAAGTCCTTCTCATTACATATATATATGTATATTTATATATTCATATATATATATATATATATAATGTAATGAGACAGACTTATATTAATTGCCTTAAGCAAATTTTTCAAATTCAGCTCCCTCTAAAATTATTAAGTGACCGTAATGCTACATTTACATCTTTGAAATTTAAACATTTTCTTAAAAATCATAATGTGACGCAATTACTAACGTCTGCCCATAGACCTCAAACTAATGGAACTGTTGAACGTGTGAATCAAATGATAATTAACCGCCTTAAAATTAAATGCTCACCCAGGTAACATCACATGGCCCTAGCGGACAATTTAGGAAATTTCCAAATAAAAAGGAGATACACGCTGTCAGAGACAGATTTTTCTAGAATATTTTCACACAGATGTTGGCCCAGGTGTTACGGTCTTGTACATAGAACTTCATGCTAGCTGACCCTTCCGTTTGTCCTGTCCCTACGATGAAGTGGGAACCTGTCCTCCAACGTTATCTTAATAAAGGTCTTTAGCTACAACGGTATCATTTTTATGGCCATGGCTGCAACCACCCATCGAGAAGTTCGTCTCATTACAGATATATATATAAATAGTTATTTTATGAAAGTTATTTGTAAGATTCCGAATACGAGTTTAAATTATTTACTATACTAATATGTTTATTCTTTACATAATTAACTTTACATAATTGAATATTTTTTATTATATATTCAAGTAGGCTTGTTCAATTGATTGGATGGTGCATATTTAATCCTTGAAATAAAACTCAATAATACTTATTCTTTGTAATGATTTTATTAATTAAATCTTGTATTAATACAATGCAGAATATGAATTACTGTACTAAAAGAAAACTGTTTACAGGATAAAAATTGTTTAAGCCCCAAAATGATTAAAATTTAGTGAACTTTTATTGTATGAATTTGATATTTATGTATTTATATAATTTTGTTTTGATTTTTTTCCTTTTTAAATACTGTAAATTAAATGTTTAATTACCAAAGTTTAAATAATTATTCAAATTCAAATTTGATTTACCTTCTTCCTTTATTCACTACTTTCTTTTAATGATTTTAAATTCATTATAATAATTCATACAGTAAGTAACTGTTTTAAAAACCTTTTATAGGTGTAAAATTTGTTAAGCCCATGAATGATTAAAAACTTGTAATAACATCTCTTTTTACATGAAGATTTCGGAATTCTTGAGATTTTGTTGATTAATATTATATCTGCTTTCTCAATTTATGCTGAAGTAATGTGAATTTTTATATATGTGTGCAGTTAAAAAAAATATTTTTAAAGTTATATATATATAGAGAGAGGGAACATAGTTATAAATATATGAAATGTTTAAACGCTCTAAATTGTTTAGTTAATTTCTTGAGTACTTAAATTTTGGCAAATTTTTATCAAATGAAATAAACTAATTTGTAGTTGTTTAACATTTTTTTAAAATTAAGGGTTAAATGGCTTTTGGGGTACTGACAATGAACAAATGAAAATATATATAAGCCACACTTTTTGAAGCTTTAAAGCAGCTTCTTACTTCAAAACCTTACAATCTTCTATGCAAAATTGATATTTATATTAATACCTGTAATGTATAAAATCAAAATTAAATTTTTTTGTCTACGTTGAAAAGCAGTAAGTTTCAGGTATTTATTAAACATAAATGCATACAATACTTTTTATAAAACACTTTTAAACTATTATTAAAGGCTAAGAGAAATAGGAGTAGAAATTAAAAACTCTCTACTTTTTGAAGAGTAATACAAGTATAGTTTCTGTAAGAAAAGAAAGAAGACCATAAAGTGAAGTTAATACTAAACTCCTAGGCACAACAGCCCCTAGGGGGCCAGGGCCTACGGTGCCTATCTCCGTTTCCGATACCAGGGGGCCTGGGGTGTGAAGCATATCTTCCTGTTAGGTGGTCAACCTTACATGGAATCCCCAGTGTTTAGTTCCTTGTTTGTTGCTCAATTTGTCTACCCACCAAAGGGATGAAAGGCTGAGTCAACCTTGTCCAGCTCGGGGATCGAACCTTGGACCTGTGTTGTGGGAGTATGAAGTGCTACCCCAGTGCTGCTAGGCTTCAAATTCAATACTAGTTTTTTTGTGAAAAAATTTTGCTCCTTTTGTATAACTGAATCAAATTTACATAAGGGATTAAACATTCTTTCAAATAAGTAAATGTTTCGTGTAACTGAATATTTGTATAAGGGAATAATTTATTATATAAGTGTATGGTAGTTTTAATGTGGAACAAGAAGTACTTTGTATAATTGAATATTTCATATCCACATAAACTGAAATCTTTTTATTTTTCTAGAAGAGATGCCTGAAAACTAAAGACTCAAGAGTACCTTGCAATGGTCAATACCCAAACTGCAAAGGTCCTCGAAAAACTAGACGCTGCAGCACCAGTGGCAGCTCTAGTTCTTCAAGTTCAAGTGGCAGTTCCAGTGGATCATCTGGTCGGAGCAGCAGTAGCAGTAGCAGTGGAAGTAGCACTGTTTGTAGCAGCAACAGTAGCAGTGGAAATAGTTCTAGTGGATCTAGTAGTAGTACTGGTAGCTCTAGCAGCAGTAGTAGCTCCAGTGGCAGTTCATCAAGTTCTGAAAGTGATAGCTGTTGTACAGATTCCAATTGTGGGTTTTGCAAAAGACAAAAGAATAAACTAAGTAGAAAGACTTCCACAAAGTGCCAAGCCACTTGCACATTACAATATAAAGCATCACATGAGGGAACCAATTCCTCGCATGCTTCCTTTTCAAATGATCGTCCAAGGCGACTGTCAGACAAATCTCAACCTGGCAGGGGCAAGCGTCTGCTTGGAGATTGTGCACGAAACAAAAAGCTGCAAGTTAGTGATATTGATTACTTTACAAACTCTTCATCGGATGACAATGTGTCTATTCTGGAGGATAAAGAGAATAGTATACAAGAGTCATTCAGTATGTGGAGGAAGGTGGAAGAAAAACATTGTGCCATTATTGAAGATGCTTTTAAAAGTCACAGTTCTGACTTGCAGATGCAAGTTTTAAGTGTGACGAATGCTGAAGTTGAATGCAACATTAATGTGTCCAAAATTGGTGTTCTAAGCTCTGTGGAAGAGAAACCCTTTGTAAATAATGAAGATTGTAAAAATCAAAAAAGCACTGATTGTGATTTTAACTTTAATTGCATGGATCAAATACCATCAATAATGAAAGAACACACAATGGCTTCTTCAACTAGTCTTGATTTAGATGCTTTGCCTGCCAGTTTGTCTAATGTATCACCTGACAGTGGAATTCAATCTTCTGGAGATTCTCCTTTACGGGGAGATTGTGAATTACCATCAACAAACCATAATGACACTCAAAACCTTATGAATTCTCACGAAAAGGAATATTTTGAAAGGACTAATGCTTCTGATGCTTTATCTGCAAAATCTGAAGCACAGCATTCTAAGCATGTATCTCCTACACCATCACCTCCTATTTTAACTCCCTCTGAACCTCTATGGGCAACAACAAATGTTGATCCACAACCTGCTGTTGACAAAAAAGTATCTACGACAGATGATCACCCAGCTCCATTATTAATTCAAGAAGACATGGATGTTAGTTCTAAAACTCCTGCCAAACCCAAAGTTGAATCCATATTTTCTGAATTCAGAAGAATTGAATTTGGAAATGAAAACTCTGCACATCAATCAGATGTGTTAGAAAATATTAGTTCAGAAGAAAACAAAGCAAATCAACCGCCAGCTAATACAGCTGTATGCTGTGATGAAAAAGCTATAAATTCAGAATCTTTCCCATCTAATTCTCTTCATTTAATGTTCAGTGACCAGAGTATGGGTAACGAAAAGAATGAATCTGTATTTTCTGTTCACCCTTCACCTCAATCATTATCATCATCCGATACTAGACGTCGCAGAACTAAACCTATGAAACGCCAGTCAGATGCTAACTCAAAAGCTGATAATGAGCTTCATCTTTTAGTACAGAGTGTCCAAGATTCAATTTGTTCCCAGTTTCAAGGTATGGAATCGGATGAACTCAGTGATGTTGATGTTAATAGTATACCTGTTACAGCATTGACTTGTGATGCTACTAGTGATAGCTTCTGTGATAAACTTCCAAGTGAGGACAATATTGACATGTTTTTGGATGATAGACCTTGCATACAAAATGAAGACAAAGAGAAATCTCCATCTAAGGATATTTTAGATTGCAATGTGTCTTGTATTTCTGCAGAATCAGAATATTTAACATCTATATCTGTGTGTGAGAAACAAGATACATTATATGCAGATAATACTGACAAATTACTCTGTGCTGAAAACCAAGTCAAACAAGTAAATGATACAAATTCTAATAATTGTGTTAAATCAGATGAAATAAAAAATGAAATTGATAGCCCCGAAATTCAACTAACAAATAATGAAAGTTCTGTAAAATCTGAAGATTCTACTTCACCAGCAGCATATAGTACAACTGAAACTGTAGCAACTAATTCACCTATAACTATTTGTGAAGAACCAAAGGTAGATGTTGCTGATACATCTCTTGCTTCTGATAGTGTTCCTGAAAAAGAAACTGAAAAAGAAGCAATGATTACTGACTTAGTACAAATGGATGTTAAAGTAGACAGCAATAATGAATCATTTTCTGCTGAAACTGAGATGCAAAACAATGTACCATTAGATACAGCTTCTAAATCAAACAAAAAGAAACTCTCTAAGAAAGGTAAACGCCGTACAAAAACTCGAAGTTCAAGATCCTCCAAAATATCCTGTAGTATAGCTGAAGTTCCTGATACAAAAGAAAGCGATGAAACTATGACAAAAGTTGATGATGAATTTGGTGCTGTTCAAGAAAGTTCTAGTTTAGGAAATTCAGTTTTGGTAAATGAATCAACAAATATCAATCAGTTATTAGATGTTTCTGATGTTAAAGACTCAGTCCAGAATTCAAAATCTTCAGATTTGCCTAAGAGTGAGTATGAAGAAACTGCTAAAAATCCTGTAAGTGATATTCAGTTGTTGCTGGAAACACCAATAACTGTTACTGATGATACAGATGATACAACACCAACTGTTGTAGAACATGTGGACCAGCCTCAAAATTTTATAACAAATGAAATGATAAATGAAGCAAATTTGGATGTGACTCCAGAAGTTTTGAAACCTGAGGAAAGCTCAGTTTCTAAAAGTGTCAGAGGAAAGAGAAATGTTTGTTCTAAGAGCAAAGCCACTTCAAAGAAAAGTAAACAAAAGCTTCGACTGCCTGTAGAAGAAGAAATATCTGAACCTTATTTAAATTCTGAAATGTCAATTTCTGAAAAGAACGTTAATGATAAGGATGAAACAGAAGCAAATACAAAAGATGTTGAGGAGAAAAATTTTGAAGTAGAAACCGCTGTAGGTGATGGTAAATCTGAGATGTCTGCTAGTCAGTTAGATGATAACTTTAAACAGAATGCAGACAAGGCAGAAAGCAATGAAACAATGAAAATGGATGTTATGCCTGTAAATGAGGAGCAGAATCAGTGTGTAAAAGAAAATGTTTGTAACCTTGATATAAAGCAGCCTGAAAAGGATATATGCCAACCATTAGCTACTGTTACTAAGGAGAAAAATCTAAAATCAAGAAAGAAAGCTAAAAGTCTTAGGTATTGTAAAACATCTGGTATTGATTCAATTAGTATTGCTGATAAATGTGAAGATAAAAAGACTGTAGAGGAAGAAATTCCAGTTACATCTGTAGAAAGTAGTACAAAATCAATAGTAAATGAGGAAAAATGTGATACAGAGCAGGAAGTAGTTGATACTTTAAAAGAAGTGAAGAATACTGAGTCAAATAAATCAAAGAAAAAATCTTATGTCTCTGAAGATCCTGTTATCACCCTTAAGTCTCCACGTAGACAGCGTAGAAAGGAAAAGGAAATAGAAGCAAAAAATGCTTATGAAAATCTGGATGCAGTTATTGAAGAAGTTGTGAATAGTGGATCCAGTGTGTTAGAAAATGAAAATATTGCAGTTAGTGACACTGATAATGTTCCTGAAAATTTAGATGTTTTAGATAATGATGCAAGCAAGGCAGTATCACCTGTACAGGCTATTAAAGCACACTGTAAAAAGAAATCTCTAAAAAAAGTAAGTCATGAAAACAAAACTCCTGAAAAAAAGATAGTTAAGAAAAATGTCATTGAAAGTAATGAAAACTTAGTTAAGGAAAAGAATAGCACAGAAATGGAAGATAATGGAACTTCAGAGAAAAAATCATCAAAGAAAAGCATAGAAATAGAAGATAATAGAACTCCAGAGAAAAAATCATCAAAGAAAAGCAAAGAAGATAATGAAACTCTGGAAAAAAAATCATCAAAGAAAAGCATAGAAATAGGAGATAATGGAATTCCAGAGAAAAAATCATCGAAGAAAAGCAGTATTAGTAAGATTAATGAATACATAGACAGAAAAACATCTAAGAGAAACTTTACCCCTGAAAACTGTGAAGTTTCTGAAAAGAAATCTTTAAAAAAGAATCATGCTATGGAAGATAATGATAATACAGATCTTACGTCAGAAAATCATTATAATATAAATTCTACTTCAAATCAAAACAGATCAACTTCACTTAATCTGAAAAGTAGGCAAAGAAAAGCATCAAAAATAATTCCTAATACAAACAATGTAACTGTAGACAAAGAGAGTGGTTTAAAATGTAATGGTAAAGAAATAGAAATCAAAGATACTACAAATTCTACAAATGATAAACAAAGTAAGCAGAAGGCCACAAAAGCTGAGAAAGATTCAGATTTGGTTCCTTTTGGAACATTGAATTGTGATATTGAACTCAACAAAGAATATTTACAAAGAAAAGCAGCTAAAAGACGATCTGCTAGTTTGTCTAAAAAAGAGCTCTCAACTGTGCAACATGTAGCAAAAAACCTTGATTCAAACAAAACTGGAGAAATGTTGAATACAAATGATCTTGACCAAATAGCGGAGGAGAAAACCTGTAAAAAATCTAGTGCCAAATGTGAGACTCCTAATTTGAATCCTTCTAAAGCTGTTAATGATTCCAGTATTCCCGCTGTTACTTCTAAATTAATGACTAAAACAAAAAAACAGAAAACTAATACCAAACATAGCAAAAAAGAAAAGGCTTGTTCAAAAACAAAAAATTCAGTAATAAGTCCTGTTAAAAATGAGTCTAACTCTCATTCAAAAAAAGTAAAAGTTAATTCTAGTGGGGGAAAATCATCTAAATTAAGTTTTCCTGCAGACAAATCTGTTAATATAGAAAATAAAGATCCTTCTAATAGTGCAATTGATCCAAACCACCCCAATTCAAAATCAGTTAAAAAGGATTCAAAATTAAAAGTTGATGAAGAAAAAGAGAATTTTGATATTAGGAAAACTGACAGCAAATTTTCATCTAAACAGAAAATGAAACATTCTAAAGAGAACAAAGTATCTTCTCAAAAAGTACTATTAGACGATTCAGAAAAACAGCAGTTTGAAACTGAGGACTGTGGAGGACATGGGGGGATTGATTTAAAAGATAAAGAGCTTGATAAGGACGATGTTCCACCTTCTACATATTCAAATGAAGATGAATCTCATGTCAATGATAATTTGTCAGATGCTTATGCTTCAAGTGGAATTGACAAGCATTCTCTTGAAATGAAGCATGCAAAGAAGAAGAAAACAGTTAAAAAGTACTCAGAAGATCCTAGTTTTATTGCAGACTTAGAAAAATTAGCTAAACTCTTAAAAAATTGTTATGTTTCAAAGAAGTCAGTAAAAATAAGAGAAGAAGATGCATCTTCTAGATTACCTGCAGCCTTTCAGCTAAAAAACTGTTTAAAATTAAAACATGATAAATCTTCTCGGCATTCAGCCACTTCTAATAAAATTTGTAAGGCAGCAAAATCAAAACCAGCATTGAAGAAAAAACCTAAGAGGTTAGTTAAAAAAGAAATTTTATCTAAGGTTTCAACCAAAACTTTGGCCAATCATAAAGCAAAAAGTTCTTTAAATGAAAATTGTCTTCCTTTGAAAAAACGTCGATGTCTTGTGTCAACAAATCAAACTCAAGCTGCTAAAAGTGTTCCTGATGACTCTAACAAAGTTCCTATAAAGAGAAATTTGTGTTTGAAAAATTTTGATGAAACAATTGAGGAATGTATCAGAAAACATATGATGTCTGATGAAAGTACTAACGAAAAAGAAAGTGAAATTACAGTGAAATCTAAAGCAAAAAAATTTAAAAAGTCACATTCTGATACTATTGATGAAACAATTAATGATTGCATTAAAATGTTTACACCTAAAGATAAACCTACTTCACAAAAAGTTACTCCTGTAGCTGAAGATAAGGAGATAGATGTTGATGATTTGCCTCTAGCGTCATTAGTCAAATTAAGGAAACAAAAAGTACTACCCAAAGTTCCTAAAATTTCCAGTGCAGCATTAGCATATCGCAATAAACGAAAGCGTCTTTTGAAGGAAGCTTGTGAACAAGCCCAGAAAGGTTCTAAGACTGAAAGCACTGAAGGTATTGTAAATGGCCAAAAGAAGCGTAGGAGATTTAATAAAACAGGGTTTGTAAGAGTTAAAAAGAAAAAGACAAGACCATCAGTTAATGAAGTTGTTGAAGTATGTGAAGGTCCACCACCTGATAAAGACGTAATAGATTTAACAGCTGAAGATACTGTGCTGGATGCTATTGAAAGTGTTATTAAGTCATCAGTTGAAGAAGTAACTAGATCTCGTCGCAAAAGGAAGAATGTTGCCCAGAAATGTGAAATAGAAGTACTAGATATTACTAGTGGAGTAGATGATAATGATATTGAAGAATGTCCTGTTCCAAAGAAACCAAAATCAGCTGAAGAGGAAGAAGAACTAGAACCAAAGTAAGTAAAATATAATCTAAAGGTTTTAGTCTACTTTGAAATATGACTCCTTAAAATATTAAGTTGTTAAATGTTTTACATAACAATAGAGGATAAATTTAAAGACTTTATTTTATGGTGTTCTTGCAATAGTGATAGTTTATTGATTGCTATGGTTTTAAGTGTTAAGATAACAGTGACATGATTTATTTGGTCATTGTTTAGTTAAAATTCAATGCCTGTCTTAAAAGCCTCTTTACCTAAGCATTACACACGAAACTTTCTCCATAGCAAATGATGTCTACAAATAGGTGTTCATGTGTTGTGAGGTTAGACTTAGATCCAAAACTTACAAGTACAACTGATAAACATTAAATTAAAATTTTTATTCTATGGATCTAAATCACCTCATAGTATGTGCACACCCGTTTGAAGACATCATCGGCTGGGAAGAAAATTATATGTGTAAAGCTTAGAGGGTTAAGTTAAAAGTTATTCTATATTAGCCACAATACTGGTTGACTGCCCAATATTTTTTATGTCATTAACTCCTCAGTGTAACAGGCAATAGCAGTACTTGGGGACTATGGCCTATGTTGCCAATCTTCATTTTTTGAGACCAAAAACCTTAGGGGACAAAATATACGTCCCAGTTAGGCAAATAGCCTTATGTAGAACCCCCAGAGGCTATCCACAGAGAGTGCCCTTCTCAGTGAACTTCATTTAAGGTTTTACAGAGTGTAGTAGGGTTGATACATTGGGCCCAGCCTAGAAAAATCCTGGGTAGCCCACCAGCAAAAAACCCACTGGGTGTTTGCTGAAAGTGAGTTTTTGTACAGGATTCGTAATTATTTCAAAATTTCTTAAATTATAATAATACAAACAAATTGTAGGATTTTGTGATTATTTCTAAAATGTTTCATTTTTTTTTGTTATTGATTATAGTTTGACTTTATAAGTATTTCCATCTATTTTAAAACTTGCTATAAAATAAAACTTTTACATAAAGTCATAACCTAAAATATGTATACAAATCAAATCATAGCTTGTCAAAAAATTAATTTGCAATAAATAAATGGTATACTATTATGTTTATATACAGTAATTCATTATGATTTGGACAGAGAACTCCTACAGACTAATCTCAGTTCAGTACTGGTGTTCCCAAACTGGGCCAGTTGCTTCACCTGGCAAAGATGACTCATATAACTAACTCATATCAAAGGAATGCAACTGTAATCCCATTTTTGATCTTATTTTGTTACCTTGGAGTCCATATTCTCGTGATATTCAATAGAATATCAATTTTACCAATGTAAAAAAAATATTGGAAGAACCTACTGTTTAATTCATGTGTATTATTTTTAATAAGCTTCAGTAGCATTGAGGCTACACTCTTTCCTTAAGGATATGAAACTGTTAAAGCAAATTAAGCTATTTTTATATAAATTTTTTTTAAATAAAGGTAATATATATTTTTATATGTCAAGCATAAAAAATGTAAGAAATTAGAACAATACTAGATAAGTATTAACAAATACCCATAAAAACCCACAAATACCTGGGCAAGTTGTATTTTTGCCCCAAAACACAGATTTTTGCCAACCCTGGACTGTAGAACCACTTTACTTGGCAAGTATGTGTTGTCCTTTTCATACCAACTGGATAACTATAGATCCCTATAGGCCAATACACATACCATCACTGAGAGGAGAGACCATGTCACTAGTGCTGCTTTCGTGCTTATTTTCTATTGGCATCTTAACTGCCTTCCCTGAGTCCCTCTCTGACACTGCATGGCAACTATATGGATGATAATCTTGGTTGCATAATTTACTTTGGATTGGCTCTTTCTCTTGGGTGGTAGTGGTGGTAGTTCAACAAACTTTTCTTTCATTGATTGGTGGGATGGTTGCTGTTCTTGAACTCCATTCTGTATAGCATTGCCTGCGAGTTCTTCAGAGACATATATGGGGGTTATTATAGTAATTATGTTTATGCAGAACCCTCAATGTATAGTAACCCAAGCATGCTTGGTCCTCAGTTTATCTGCCCATTGAAAAAATAAAAAGGCAAGTCAACATTGCCCAGCTTGAGGAGTGAACCTCAGACCTGTAGCTTGGGAGTGCGAAGTAGTTCCTAAATGCCACTAGGCTTCTTTTTATCATATCAAGTTTATTTTAATATTTAAAATTTTACCTTATTTGTAAGGTTAGGATAGTATAACTGACTTTCTTGAGGTTTGTATGATAAATATATTCATAAGTGTTCATGTAATGAGATTAAGATGTTTTACAAATTTTTTTAAGCTATAAACTTTCTATTTCAGATACCTACAAGTTATCCAAGTTACTGAACCATCTGCTGGTAGAAAATTAGCCACATCCATTGATCCTAGAAAAGCTCGTAAAAGAGAAGTAAATTTTCCAAAGAAGAGGTTTTTAAGAGCAGGTCTTTATTCTGCTAGTTTCAAACAAGATGTGTAAGTAGTCATTGTAAAACATTACAGATTGAGTTATTTATTAAAAGTATAAATAGATGATGAATAATTTTATTTATATCAATTATTGTTTGAAGACAAGTATTTATTATCCCTACAGCAGAATGCTTTTCAATGTTCTGTAAGAAGCTTTCAGATAATCAAAAATATTCCACCGCAAATACGTTTATTATATCAGCCTTTTTCGTAATATAACTGCCATTGTGGTACGCATATACAAGTAAAAAAAAGTACACAAATATATTTTTATCTTAAACAATAAAGAGGCAAAATATTTAATAAAACAATGTTAAAAAACAATGAATTTAGGAAAATGTTTTTATTAAAACCAGAGTACTTCGAGAGTCTAAGACTCTCGAAGTAACCTTGGAGGCTGTAAATCCTATGTCAATGACATAGGATTTACGGTCTTGTTAATTACTTTGTATGTGAAATATTTTAGAAACATCACTACGATGATAAAATAGGAATAGTCATTTTGACCCAAACATTAGAAGAAAGGGGAAATTTTAATGCTTTTTGGAATTATTTGTGTCCTGGTGGTGCAAAGAAATATTCTTTTATCAGTTGTCCCGACAGTGTTTTCAACACTATCATTTATAGTATGCCTATTTCAAAAGGCCAATTTATGCCTATTTGTTTTTATTGCTTGCTGATTCCCATAATTTGAAAATGTTTTTTGGTTTGGAAATTGATAAAATGTCTTTTAAGAAACTGATAAATGTAGGTGTTTCAGTTTTTAATGCATTTATAGCTTGCACTAATAAAGATTTGATTTCAATAAACATTGCATTCCCTCTCGAATCCCATATTTGCCACAATTCATTCTTCCTTTCTATATGGTACAAAAAATGTAGATTAATGTTTTTTCAGTTACATTCCACAAGCCGCGAATGTTCTGCAACAGATCCTATTGTTCTGTGACATGTGTCGCACATTTTGACACATTCTGCTTTGGGGTTTATTATTATAATAATTTTTGCCATAATTTGTCACAAATCATCCTGTATATCATAGAGAACTATAAATCTGTCTATCTGTAGGAAAACCTTGCTTAGTGTTGATTGATTACTCTACAAAAAGTACTGCATTAAATAATTCCCCACTGAGTGAAACGTTTCTAAAGGAAAATAATTTATTTCTATCAACTTTTTTTAAAGCAAACAATTATATGTTTATTTAAAATTGTTAAAAAGTAATTTTAAAAGGGGTAAAAAAAAACAGTACAGCGCTTTTATTGTTTAGTGTTTACAAAGTGAAAATGAAAAAATATTTAAATATTAAAATCAATCAGTTTTTCACTTTTTCTTCCTTTTTATCTTTGTATATTATATTATAACATAAAATTTCATTTTCTAGATTTCATCTTGTTTTCAAGACTTTTTTTAAATTCATTTTCTTCAATTAATTCATATTCTCTTAATTACTTACATTACTAAAGGTACTATAGGAAGGACAAATCTGAGTGAAGTTATACAAAGTTAGGTTCTCCTGTATACACTTTAAAATGGATATTTATACTACATTTAACTTCTTTGCTAACATTAGTAAAATAGTTGAATTTACTTCTTTTTAATGTAAATTGTTATTACATTCTTTATTTTTATGTTATATTCCCTCCTCTGATATAAACGGACAGTTATGGAGCTCCTTAGCCAGACGGCTTTATCCCCGATTCTAAAGGTAAACAGTAAGCAGGGTAAAAACTGTAAGGTACTATTAAGTTTAATAATTTAGAAAAAGAGTAATTTAGAGTGCCGGTCATTAGAAGGTGGGTAATATGTTATATTAATGGGTAAGAACTTCATATTATAAATCTTTAATATATATATATTTTTTATTGTTAGTTCACATTATACACAAATAATAAAGTTAAAATGTAGTAATTGTATTCAGAAAGTTTGGTTTGGTAACATTGCATGAATTGATATATTATAAATGCAGAATTGTAATAACTAAATATTTTTTGTTATGATGTGGTGTCTAAGTTTTTTTTTACTCTGTTCATGGAATTATTAACTCTGTTTATAGAATAAATATTTTGCTTTTTTTGCTATTATAGTATATATAAACAATAAAATTATAATATACATAATCAGTAAAACTTTAAATTGCAGTAAATGCATTCTAAAAATTTGCTTCAATAGTGTGTTGCACACAAATGATATAAAATTAAAACAATATAGAATGTAATAACTAAATGTAAACTACTATGATGTGTATATAGGTGTTTTTTTTCTTTTCTTGCCAACTCAGTATGAATCCTATATAATTATATCTGAGTTCATATAATTGATAAAATTGTTTGCAAGATTAAATATAATCAAAAATGAAGAATTTTTTTTTGGTGTGGAGAAGTTTAAAGAAAATTTAATAGTAATTGAAATGCATTAGTTATAGCATAGCATTAAATTTAGTATCATATTGTTAGAATAACTGTCTACCATTTATTTTTTTATTTTATATTTATATTATATTTTTTCTTTTTTTTTAAACTTTCATTATTAGGTCTGTTATTAAGAAAGCTTCTAATAATAATAAGAAATCAAAATCAAAAGAAGTGAAAGAGTATAATCCTGAAGATTTTGAATTTGGTCTTTTGCCCCCTCCTATTCATGTTGGAAAGTACCTCCGAGAGAAACGTTGTGAATATAAGTTACCGTTCGATCTCTGGTGGCTGTATAAAAATAAACAAGTTAGTATATATTATATAGTTTTTTATTGATTTTTCAGTGCTTAATATTTTTAAATGTTATTTGTATTTTCTTACTGTATTTTAATTGCTATTTATTGTTTATAATACATATTGGAAAACATTTCAATGTCTCTTGACTCTCAAAAATTTTTATATTTTCATTTTTTATAATTTGTTTTCCTGGCTGTACCAAGCTAATATTGTTTTATATTTTCAGCTTGTTTATAATGATGAGCTTGCAAATAATTATAAGAAAATAAGGACAAGTAAGTTAATGATTTATTTATACTTATTTTTGCTTCAGATATTATTCACTTTTTGAAAAAATATTTTAATTAATTTTCTGTTAATTTTTGTAGATGTATATGTTGACATTAAGCCTGATTCCAAAAATGATGATCAGCCTTGTAACTGTGTTCCCCCTAAAGATGGCAGAAGGAAAGGGTGTGGTGCTGATTGCTTAAACAGGTAAAGATGTTTTCTTCTGAGCCTTATTTAATGTATTATTTAAAATTATGAGAAGTAAAAATTTTGACCAAAAATCCTCTATATAATAGTAGCCTAAGTAATCTCTTCGTCTGTCCTTGAATTTATGAAGCGGTTGAACTTGGAATGGATAGAGACATCCATATTGGATTCTTGATGAGTTAGGGTTAGCAATGTTCAAAATCCACTTCTTCGTTATTTTCAAGCTTTTATGCCATTATTTCAAGCCCTATTTTCCCCAGTTAAGAGCAGGCAATTAAATTTATCAATTTGTTACATAATAAATATGAAAAAATAACATTTTTTCTAACAATATGACGTTATTCCCTCTCATTTAATCATTTCTTATTTTAAATTATTTAAATTTTGTCTGCATTATTTTCATGCATTTTATCACTGAACTTATTCTATCTACCTCCAGGGTTGAGTGGAAATAATAGTTTCATTCCTTTACTTCCATTAATTACTGTGGCAAAAAATTGTTAAGAACTTAACGGGGATTTCGACGTAACTAAGAAAACTTTGAATTATCTTTCTAAAGGAAATCAAGGTGTTTCTAAACTGCATTCACAGAATCGGGAGACTTTAGAAGAGTATGAAGATAAACAAATTATTCAGCGTGTACCAGATAATTCTCTCAGCCAAAAAACAATTTTTTTACTTGCCTCATCTCATACAATACTTTACAATTCTGAAAAATTAAAAATTTTACCCGTCATTTGACAGGTTATATGCTAGTTTTAAATATTTGTTCCATTAGAGTCTTTTTTTTCTTACTATGGAAACAATAAGACATTAATTACCAGTATATGTAATACATCAAAAACTACTGTCTACAAAATTTTCCCCATCGACATTCTAGTTTTTTTAATCTTAGCATTCCCAGCCTCCCAAATTAGTGAAGGATATGTATAATTGAGTAGGGCATTCCTTCCACACTTACCCTAACTAAAAATTGAATTAAAAATTGTTATGAGTAACCCTTTCTTTCAGTTCTCTAAACTAGCTTGTCAATTCTCCGAGGAAAAACTGATGATCTTTTAAACCTTAATGCCATTGTTGCCAATCATAATTGCATTTTGCCATTCATGTTTTAAGAAGCCACAAAAGAAATGCTGATATCTGAAGCTCTTTCTTAAGAGAAATTATCAATGTGATTTTCCTCTCCCCAAAACAACGTATTCATAGATGAAAACAGATGCATATTCATATCTTGTCCAAGATGCATCTATCAGTTCTCCGTGGTTAAAAATTAAATAAAGGATATCTATTAAGCATTTTGCCTGGTTTTGAGTTCTGATTGAGAGCTTTTCTCACCACAATGACTGCTTCTGAGTTACATTGCTGAGAAAACTTCGGCAATTAAAAAATATGGGCTATTTATTGCATTTAATCGGTGATGAATACTTTTACTGGTTACATATATATAGTAATTTAGTAAGCATTTTTTAATCTATTATGTTAACTTCTTCATGAACTTTGATAGAATTTCTTCACAAAACTAACTGAAAATAGGAATTAAAAATTTCCTTTTCCTGGCAATTCATATTCTTTGGAATATTACACTTAATTGTTTTTAAAAGAATTTAAGAGTTGCGTATTTATTTTGCTTTTTATGAACTATTAAATCTCTCACTTAATAATTACTTTTCTTATTAACTCTTTGCTTAGTAAAACTACAATGTATCATAATCATTGTTTGATTTGAAATATATTTCAATTAAATTTTTTAGGGTATTAGACGTTATTACTTATTAATTTTTATTTTAGTTCTAAATACAAACTTTAATCCTTTTATCAAAAACTATAAATTTAATTGTGCAGATTTTAAATTGTATCACTTTCACATTAGTCTTCAAGGAAAATTTATTTTTAAAAAGTTTTATGTGTAAATTAAAATGCTATTTATTTTAAGGATGTTAACTGTAATCTTATTAGCCAATTTTAATTCATAATAAAATTTTCACAAGGGATGATAATAGAATTATATTTGGCATGAAAATATTTAGTTCTATAATTATAAAAATGTTCTTAAAATAATTTAATAATTTATGTTTTCTAGGATGATGTATGTGGAATGTACCCCACAACTGTGTCCTTGTAGTGATCAATGTTCTAATCAAAGAATATTCAAGCATGAATGGAGTCCAGGACTTCAGCGATTTATGACGAGAGATAGAGGTTGGGGTATTCGAACAACAGAATTCATTAGAAATGGTAATTAACTGTAATGTATTCAAAATTTATTATTCCTATTCTGTTCTTTAGGTTACTTTATGGTAAATCTTTTCTGTAGTTATATTTCTGTCAGGTCTTATAGGAGGTATTCTTTACAAATATGTGTGATATAGACCTATCAGTTTATTTAATTTGTTACCGTAGTTTATGGTATTTAAAATCATGTTCACACTATGTATTCCCAAGGGTCTTTAAAACATTTTTAAATACTGTATTTTCAAAAGTCTTTTTTTCCCCCTCTATTTCACTGGTCTTTAAAAAGGATTTACTTTCACAAGGGAAAATTTTCAGTTTAGGCTGCTAGTGTTGGCTTTGAATTTATGCTGTTTCATATAATTGCTGTAATTATGTAGTATACAAGCAGAAAACCAGATTGTTTTAAAGCTTATGTGTAATGCTGTAAACATAAATAAATATTTAGGGGAAAATTTCAAAAGTTTTATAATTATAACCTTATTCCAAAGAATGACTGTAAAAACTGTAGAATTCACTATTTACAACCAGAAGGGTACGAACATTTTAAAGATCATTTAGCTATTTTTTAAAGTTCAAAATATGCTTCTACCAAGCTACATGCTTTTTTAATATTTTAAATATATCATTATTTATGTAGTGGGGGTGCAGTTTTAGAAATTTAAGTTTGTCCAGATAAAAAATTAACATCAGTCTAGTAACTGTGAAGTTTACTTATTTATTTTTTAAATTTCAATTGTAGTAAGAAATGATTATTGATCTTTGATCCTACATATAGATGGTTAAATTTAAGCTTCACTAAAGTAAATGTCCAACTTTTTAGTGTTTGGATATCAAACCCAATGTCCTCCCTCCCCCTCTCCAATGTGACCATGACTATTTATTAGTTACTAAAAATTGTTTTAGCATAAGTTAGGCATGTCCGAAAAACAGGAGTTCTCAGCAATGAATCGGCACTATTCAGTACTTATTTGATTCGAAAGTAAACTTACAACTTGCATTATAGAATAACATTAAAAAAGGGTACTAATTACACAAAAGTTATACAAAAGTACTAGTTATACAAAACTTATTTGTCAGTTACTACACCAAAGAAGGTTAGTACTTTTAGCAGCTTTCCTACTTTGGTTTGTAAAATCAGTATTTTCAAGCTCTTACTAAGCTCTGATCACTGTAATTCTGTATAAGTAAATTCAACATTATTGATGGATATTAATTAATTTCTATGTTTGCAGGTGAGTTTATTCTAGAATATGTGGGTGAAGTTGTGAGTGACACTGAATTCCGTCATCGTATGGCAGAACGTTATCTCAATGACCAGCACCATTATTGTTTAAGCTTGGATTCTGGAACAGTGATTGATGGATATAGATTAGCCGGAGAAGGACGCTTTGTAAATCATTCTTGTGAACCAAACTGTGAAATGCAAAAATGGTATGTGGAGTTTTGTTAATAAATACTGAATTTTCGGATCTGTTCTTATTTTATATTATCTATTTCCTTACCTATATTAACATTTTATTATCAAGTTTTCTTTTCTTTTATGTGTGTTTAAGAAATCTTATTTGGGATTTGCTTAGTTATTCTTTTTTTAAAAATTTAGGTATGTGAATGGACATTATAGAGTTGGCCTTTTCGCTTTGAAAGACATTTATCCAAACACAGAACTTTGTTATGATTATAATTTCATCAATTATAATTTAGAAACTCAGGTAAGCATACAGTTGATATTTAAGTTTATTCCTCATTTATTGTATATTATAATAAAAGATAATCATTTATGTTTTTAAATTGTGGTTGAAAACAGGATTGGCATGATTTAAATCAGTTGATTTTTTAAAAAAAATTAATTTAAATCATTTTTTTTTCACTTCTCTTAAATTCCATATTCCAAAGACAGAAGAATTGGGAATCAGTCAGCACAGAAATACCAATAAGTCAATAAGTGTAAATAGATAGTATGTTTTTCAAGAATTTACGGGTTGTTATCAGAAAGTATGTAGTGCGGTAGGTACAATTACTAGTTATGATTAATGGAATTCATTTTATGTAATGGGAGGTATAGAGAGTATTACAGAACTTGAAATCCAGTTTATCTACCAAATAACAATAGCCGTGGCATCATCTGCTAGTTATAGAAAGAATACTTTTTTCTTTTGGTATTGTTCATTCTAACCTTCATAACCAATTAAGAGTGGATACGTCATCAAAACTAATGTTTATATTGAAACAGTTAAATCCATAATTCGTAGCTTAAAAATATTGAAATAATTGAGATTTTTTTTTAAATAGATAATTGGCATTAAATGAATATTTAATTTGTTATTTAGTTTGTACCGTGCAATTACAAAATAATGAAATGTATTTAGATTAAAAATTATGTATTTAATTTTAGGTAATCAGTGTGTAGAATATACTATATAGATAAGTTGATACTTATAACAAACTATTCTATGTATATTGCAAAAAATATAAAAACACAACAAAAATTAAAATTAGAATTCAGAAAAAAATCAAATAAATCTGATTTAAATTTAAATCAAATAAATCTGATTTTTTTGATTTAAAAAAAAATCATGATTTTTTTTCCAACCCTGGTTACTGTAATTTAGTTTGATATAGGATAGTTAGAAGTTACTTATCTTCAATGGAGTATATGTAAATCACAATATAAGAATATTCTATCAATATAATTAAAGAAAGTTTTCTTTTTGTCTTAGTACATATATTTATCCAAATGTTCATAATTTTTAAATATAACATTTGTTTTTTTTACCTTGTTCTTAGTTTTGGTAAAGTTATTTTTAATTAGAAATTGAAAAGTATTGTAAAAGTGGAAAATTTTTAACTTGTTAGAATAAATATTAGAATATTATAAATAAAATATAATGCTACACATTTTTCTTAAGTATTAATCCTCAAATCAACTAATGACCCTCCAAATTATTTTTTTTTTACTTATTTATGAACCACCCAGGTTTTGTAGAAAACATCTAGTTTGTAATCAAATTAACCAAATCCAGAAATATTTCTCATGTAATTTTTTTCCAAATAACTAATATAGTGTGTTTGATAACCTCATTTTTGGAAAATTTTCCATAATACCTTTATAAACAAATTTGAAAATGTGACCCACATATTTTTATTCATATTTTAGTTTATAGAAATAAGCATCAAAAAGTATGTTGAATATTTTGCTTCTGATGCTATTTTCTATTGCTAAATCTATCAATTAGAGCAGCAGTTCTTAAACTTTTTAAGTTGCAGCTCCCTTGTTAAACTAAAAATATTTCATGGTACAGCTACCCTTAAGGTTTCCGTCTACGCTCGGAGAAATTTTTTCTTTAAACATAGAAACTAGTTCATGTTTTTACATTTTTAGATTTAATTTTTTTATATTATCATAGAAAATTGCACTTAAAAAATTTATTCCTGGAGAATTTAAAATTTCTAATAAATGAAGAAAATTTAGTAAAAAAAATCGGGTTTTTTTCAAAAGCTCTGATTTTTTAATAAATTAAATTATTTCAATATTTTTTGATGCAACACATTTCTTATATACTGGACTAGTGAATCACCTAAAATCTTTGCTTAATTTACATTTGGTAAAAAATTTTTAACGAATTTTCATTATCCTTATAGCTAACTATGAGTGTAACATCATTAAAAATTATCCAAATTTAAAGCTTTTAGGTCATTTACTAGTAAATACTGTCAAAAGCATTCATAATAATTTTCAATAAAATATTGTAAGAACTTTTTGAGAAATCACATTTCAAGTTTCAACATTTTATTGAAAATACCATTCCGAGAAAACGCATTTGAAGTTTATGAAAACAACTTTAACTATTAAAAAATTAAAATACATGTTTAAAATTCCCCACACTTTCTTGCTTTAAAACTGTCTAATTGCCAAATTGCTAATTATTCAAAGTACTAGAAAAATGTTTAAACTAATCTTCATGAAAATATAAAAAGTTTTGTCCAAAAAATGCTGTTTAAAAGGCTTTAAATTCACAATTTCTGGTTCCGAAATCGCTACTTTTGGTTTGTTTTGATAGCTGTCACTGATGTTTAAACATCTGTAACTTTGCTTTAAAATGCCATAAAGACAAAAACAAAAACAGATTTAGAATCCTAAAAGTTGAAATTTTACAATAGAGAAATAAAAGAAATTATTATATTTTAGGGGGAAAAAATGATGTTTTCAACGTAGATGGATATTTTAAAGTAGTTTGAATACACACGTAAAGGAGAATAAAAAGTGAAATTTAATGTGATGAATGAAACTGTTTGGATGAATTTTTAGTTATTCTTGATTATTTCACTTCAACACCTTGGTACCTTGGGTATGACACGGTACCTGGTTTGAAAGCACAGAATTAGAAAAAAAATTTTTGGCAGGTGACATTTTCTGCATTTTATGCTAAAAAGTGATTATTCAAATACTTCTATATTCTTCTCATTCTCAGGCAGAATTTCTGACTATTTTAATTTTTTTGCTTAAAAATATATTAGAGCTAAGTTTAAAAATATGTTAAATATTTGTATTGTTTAAGTAAAATAATATTAGTCACTAATATGTAAAACAATGATTTTTGTAGCAAATATGCAAATGTGGTAGCTCTAAATGTCGTGGGTTCATCGGTGGTCGATCACAAAGATTGAATGGGCAAAATAAAGAAAAGGTAAAGCAGTCAAGACAAAAATCTGTCATTGATTCTAAGAAAGGTCCAGGGAGACCCAAGAAAAGAAAAGATGATAGACCTGTTGAAATACAAAAAGAGGTATAGTATCAGATTTTAAATATTTAATAATTATGAATATCGTAATTTGTAATTATGATTTGATGATTTTTGGAACATTTTCTACAGCTAAGGTTGAGATAGGGGGGAAGGAGGCATTACTTATATGCAGATCTGATCTTTTGAAAAGCATATTTTTCCATTAGTCAAAGGAAAGTGATAACTGCCAAATATTTCCCAAAATGGTGCCTTTTTATGTATTTTTAGTTTATATAGCTTAAGTTTATATAAACAAAAACAATTTAAAATGAACTTGTTTTTTATTACAGAAAAATTCAGCCATGCTTTTGTTAGAGTATTCAGCAAATGCTACCACCTGTAGTGTGAAATTCACCTTATGTACATAGCAATGAATGGCACCCTTACTCTTCTCTCTGATATTGTAGGCTAAAGGATAAACTTATACAGAAAATAAGACTTATACAGATAGCACATATTGTGTGTATATATATATTTTTTTAAAAAGAAATGGAGAGAGAGAAAGAAATGAATGGAAATATTCATATAACAGATGTCTTTTAGTGTTGACTTTATGGGAAAAAATTCACTAGCTTCAGATGCAGTTGGTTGGTTAGTTGATTGATTTATTTGGAATAGAATGGTCTACTGATTTGCTACATGATGTCAAATGAGACTGGAATCTACAGCTTAAAGCTTTGAATGGTTAAATGGCTATGAACATTCATGTCAGTAGTGGTTTTTGAACCCATGAACTCTGGTACCAAAGAGTAGCATCCCATCTATTTGGCCATCATTCAACTGCTTCAGATAGGGTTATCAGAGTTAATACTATTGTGGTAGGCATCTAGTGTATAAAAGTCATTATTGGCTATATTTTCTTTTCTAGACTTTTACTTAACAAAGATTTAATTGGAAAATATTTCACTTATTTTTCCACTTGGCAACATTTTTGACTTCTTCATGACATATTTAAATATTACAAGAATTTTTTAATTTTAATTTTGGTTTATCTACAAATTTTGGTATTTTGATAAAGTTTTTAAGAAAAAAAAAATACACTTTTGTCTTATGCTTGGGTAGCCATATATTCAGAAATATATGGTAGGTTTTCAGTGCTGGTTTTCAGTATAATTTCTTTAAAAAGTCATGTGATGAAAAGGAAGTTTCATAATTTAATGTATTTTATTTTTACTTGTAACAATTATGAAATTAGCTCATAAATTGTTTAATTTAATAAAAATGCAATAGGTTAAAAAATGTGTTAAAACGATAATCTATCAAATATAAGGTCTGGAGTAAACAGGCAGATATGTTAAGTTTTTTCTTGCTGAAAAGTATCTTTTATTTACAATTTTAGGTGTCTTTTATTTACAATACATTTCCAGAAAGACATAAAATAATATATGTTTATTACCAAAATTGGAAAGTTCATGCAAATAGTCATTCTAATAGATGGAAAATCATTAAAAATAGCTGTGCTATTCCTAATATTCCTATTCTTAATATTTTCTTGAAATATTTTTCTTCTGTATTACACAAATCTACCATTTATATATAGGTCTACCCAATAACTCTGTCAGAAAAAAGATAATGTTTCTAAGGTGAAAGATCTATCCCTTTAACCTTAGTTCGCAGTTGCTTTTGTTCAAATAATTGCTATTATTTAAAAATCAATAATTTCCTACAAAATGATGACATCTATATTGATTTCCTCTCTACTTTGGAGCTTCAGTCTTGTGTAACTTTTGAGCCTGTTTAAAACAATTTTGGGGTTTATTCTTGATCTTTGCTATAGATTTATTATTGTTCTTATTTTAAACAGGTAAATGTCAGGGAGGCATACAGAATTGTAGATCAGTTTATAAAATAAGTGAGAAATGTTTGTGTACAAAAAATGAAATACGAGACTAATGAGCAGACATGCCAACTCTTTGGGTTTAACTTGGCAATAATAGACTTTACCATTTTCTAGGTTTTGGGGGAAAACGCATGAATTGTTTGATTTTTGTAAAGTTACTCTACTTAAAACATTAAATCTATCCCTTTTTTTTTTAGCGACAAAAAATTAAATTTTTCTTTGGTTCTTCCAAATTTGGGCTAATAGTGTCAATGCAATCAGGCTGCAACAAGAAGAAATCCCAACCACAATTCTTGAAGAACATGTCCAATACGCATTGGCATTTGATTGGACATTGGAAGGAACAATGATGGATATTTTAAGAAACTCCCAGATTTCATGTTATTAATTTTAATGATTCTACATAGTAATGCAGAGTGTGAATGAATTTTTAGCAATGTCTAAAAAATAGCCATATATTTCCAGTTTTCAATAACAAATGAAGTAATTGGAAACTTATTGATTTGCACATTATGGCAACAGGAACCATGTTTTGAACTAACATTTGATTATAATATTTTTAAGAAAGTAAAATCGTCAACTGTAAATGTAGTACAAAAGAAACAATTTTAAGTGGGTAATATTGTCATTAAATAACTTTTCTTTATGTCATTTGTTTTGTCATTTTTTACTGTTTAATAACGTTCATTGATTTTTTTCATTGTTTTAGTATTCTGATTTCTCAGATATGGTACAAAATTATCCATGTATAGAAATTGAATGTATAATTTTTCTTTTATAAATTTTTAAAATTAGTATGATATTCAGGGTCGTTACATCCATCAATCAACATGATCAGTTATTGCTGGATTTTGAACTTGTTTTGGGTTGGAAGGTCTATATGAGTTAACACTCAATTAAAGAGATTTACAGAACAGTAATTTCAAAGTATAACAAGTTTTTTTTCCATTGATGCATGAAAATAAAAAACTGCAAGAATTATAGACAAAATTTAAAAAAATTGCTTTTTGTCAAGCTATGGATAATTGCTTTTAGTATTACTTTACATAGAACATTGACCTTATATAAAATTCATGAGATAATTGTAATTTATTGAGTTGGTTATTTTGCAATTTGCTCAATGTAAATTATAAATAATATAAAGTGTTGTATTAAATTATTTAGCAGAATATTTGCAAGTGTACATAATTTACTCATGTTTTTATATTTAAAGATTTATTTGAAATGCATTTTAAATATTACTTATCATAATTGACAAGAAATAAATAAGTGAAAATCACAACCTTGCTTATTATTGATTTAATAAAATAAGCTGAAGAATACTCCTTAGCTTTTATTAACAGTTCGACTGTGTAAATGTTTGTTACCCTTAAAATTATTTTAATAAATCTTATTTAATAAATATTTGATAGTAAGAATAATACTGCTTTATACATTTTTTTTAATAAATTAAAATTATTTTTTAAGCTTTTAATACTACAAATGGAACAATTGAAATTGTTAATCAGGTCATATGATTCTAGCTTAAATGGTTGTATTTTACTTTCTGCTTAAAATGAATAAATAAATATATTTGCCATTGTCTTCATAATTTTTTTTCTTTTTTTAAAATTTTAGCATATAAAAAATGAATACCTGCCTTATAATCGTCAGTCTTTTACTATTCAAATGAAACCAATGTCTCACCAACAAAGGTGTTATGTACAAAAACATCACTGTTTCCTTTTGAGAAATTATGAAAAGGTTAAGAAAGCAAAAGATCAAGCAAGATTAACAGCAGAGAAAGAAGCAGAGCTTGAAAGATCCACAAATAAACAAGGTTGGTTCTTAAAATTAACCGTTAAAAACTTTATATTTTTTTATATTACTTTTTATATTGTCATGGAGAGTGATAGTAAAATCTTTTATGTGGCATAATTTAAAAATAATATTAATTACCGTTGTTAAATTTCGTTGTTTAGAAACTTTTTATGTAGTTGTTGAAAAATGCAAAAATTAGTTTTATGAATTCTTTAATGTATTATCATCGACTTACTGTGCAGTAACATAAAGAAACTTAATATTTTAAGATAAATATTTTAATTACTGATTATTATAACTTTTTTTTATCACACTTTCTATTTGATTATTATTTTAAATTAACATTCAAATATTTAAAGCAAGGCTTATAGAAAAATGTTTGTCTTTTTTTCAGATGCTTTCCATACTCAGTTTACAGCTTTGAATACATCTCGTTCTGTTAAAACAAGGTATGTTTGAGTTTTACTGTTTTGAAGCTTTTCCTTAGCTATCTATCTATGGATAACAAGATTAAAAATATATTAAATGGTAATCTCTTGTATTTTTAAATAACTTGCTCAATATTTATTTTTTAAATTTTATTCATAACAGATTGTTTGTTATGAGGGAAGCTAAAAAAAAAAAAAAAAATCTTCCTTCAAATATTTGGCATATATATATATATATATATATATATATATAATATGTAATCGGCAAAGGTAAAAAGGATACATATTGGTTTCAATAGAGTTGGTAATAATCAGATAGCTGAAGAGATTACATGGAAATTTTGAAAAGAAAAATGTGGGTTTATTATGGCATTATTTCTACAGGACTTCTGTCCCAGAAAACATTTTACATAAGTATGTAAACCTGCCAATCAGTTCTTTAATTGCTATTCATGTGATGGTGCATGAAGAAGTTTAGCTGAGGAGTGCTTAAGCAAGCAGGAATTAATTTTAGTGTATGTGAAGTCACCAGTTAAGAAACTGAGATGGAAAAAAACAAAAGATTTTTGCCAAAGGTTGCAATTTAAGGATAAAATTGCCTGAAATTTATTTTAAAATACAATTTTAATTATATTGGTTAGTTTAAGATTTAAATATCATTACACACACATATCTTGTAATAACTTGTTATTACAGGATTTTGTTCTCTCCTGTCTTTAGTTTAATATTTTCATTTTTTAATAAATTAAAATATTAATAGTTTATTAATTTTGTTAATATTTTTAATTTCAAATTTTGCTCAATTGCAGGCGATTAGCTATTGTTGAAGAAAATACTGAGTTAGCTAAAACAGCAAAATTAGCCCAAGTATTTAAAGATATATTTACAGCTGTTACTTCTTGTAAAGGTAAGTAAATTTTTATGCCAATTTTTAGAATTTTAATCTTTATTTGGGAATATTAAAAAATTGAATGTTGTTTGTTGCTGAATGTTTTTAAAAGTTTATGTAGGAGTACACATTTTATATCTTTTTTGTTTTATTTGCTTCTATTGTAACCAGTTAAAAGGGTGTCGAAAGATACTTTAGTGTAATTTTACTTATTGCTGAAGGGCTTAAAGGTACACATTAGATCTCTGTTAAAACTTTTAACAACTTTTATTAAAGTTATGAAAACATTGCTTTTAGAAAAAGTCCTTTAAAGTTACAATTTGCAATATTATTTTTGTAATATTAAAATGATTTTTCATGTTGCATGTATGAAGAAATATGTGAAGCTTTTTACAGATAGAAATCAAAAATTATATTGAAAATTATTTTGTATAAAGGTAATGTTGTTATCTACAACATTTAAGTTTTCATAAACTGAGGAAAGATGTTCACATTTTATTGTATAGCACATATGTAATATATATAAATTATTACCACTGAAATCAATATCTAAAATTCTCCTTTTTTACTTCCTTCTCATCTTTAATACCCAATTTCCCAATTGAATAATGTCAGATAAAGGAGTATTCTACAAACTTAAATTCTTTTTACCCATCTCTCAACACTAATGCTGGAATAAATGTTAATTTTCTGTCCATTGGTAATATTTTTCAGCAATCCAGTTAAAGTGGTTTTCTAACTAGCATAAATGATCAAGAATCTTTATTGCTTCCCCAAAACTGCTGAACAATCTTTAGTTTCATAGGAACAAAATTATGCTCATTTTGTTCACATCACTCTCTTGCTCTTGGGTACAATATTTGTGAAAAAAATGTACATTCTTGATCATTCTAAGCAGAGCCATTGCCCTGTAATGATGGCTGCTTATAGTGTTGCATTTAAAATCGCAATGAATGTTAAGTTCCACAACATTGGATTTTGTTTTCTTTAATGTCTCATGAATGTATTTAGAATAGGAATTCTTTTAGCATAGCAAGCCCAGGGAAATCAAATAATATGGGTTAATCTTCAGTGTAATTGGGGAAAGATGTTTTTGCAGGTTCAATGTAATACTTACCATTTTGTTCAGAATAGAATGCTTTGTCCAATGCTACAGTATTGTAGATTAAAAAAAAAATGAAGATGTACTGTTTTTCTATTAAAGATATTTTTTGAATAAAAAATAAAACTAATAAGGTTTAATTTGTTTTTAAATATTGCATTCTAATTTTTGAAAGTTCTGAACCTGTTAGCAGTTTTCTATTTAATGTCCTCAATATACAAATTTTAATTTTTCAGGAGATGATGGTAATACATTAGCAAGTCCTTTCTTCCAGTTGCCTTCAAAAAGGAGGTAAGAATATATCTTTTAGCTAATATGATGTTTAATAAATCTCACCACAATAAATGTATGAATATAATACTTGAATTCTCCAAACTTTACTTACCAGTACTTATTAATTTACTTTTATTATTGTTACAGAAACTCTGAGTATTACAACAAAATTAAATTTCCAATTGATTTTGCTACAATTGAGAAAAATATAGTTACTGGTCAGTACAGCTATGTTGAAGCATTTGAGGATGATTTTTTGAGACTGTTTGAAAATGCTGAGGTAAGTTTATCAATTGGTTTATTTCTCTTATTGCTGTAAGTAAGCTGTCTGCCAATTCTTGAAACTTCTGAGTTCCAAAAATACCATGAAATAATAATAATAATAGTGAAAAGTAAAAATTTTAGAATGGTGCAAAATTAGGAGACTTATTTATTATTCACTTTTACCGTTTTCACATGTCCAAGCAAAGAAAGAACCTTAAATTATTTTCTCTATGAGATCCAAATACATCTAAATAACAGAGTCTTTGTTTTCAAATGTTGTTTTTGTTTGTTTAGCATTTATATTTTGGATATTAGTAAGCTGAAGATAATTTGGTGTAACGTCTTAAAATTTAATTATGTTTTTCAGTTAGATGCATGAAACTTAAAGCTTTATATCTAATGTACATTATAACAAAATGGGACAGCCAAAGGGTTAGTGATTCAAACCAATGGTCTCGCAGTCAACCTCCTTGTTGGACTGTGTGACCAAATCTCTCCATTCCTCTCTCATCTTCTACTCATTGTGTCTGTATATTGCAAGCACCGATGACATCTCTATTCTCATCTGTACCTTTGATTCCTTAATTCCTACACATATATATGTAGTGCCTGGAGTTTAATTATTAAAGTTCAATTATTAAATTTGAAACTGATTTTTTTTTTTTTTTTTTTTTTTTTTTTTTTTGAATGGAAGATAAACTTTTTCATAATTTAAAGCAGGGCTGGCATGATTTAAATCAGTTGATTTTTGAAAAAATCATTGATTTAAATAATTTTTTTTCACTTCTTTTAAAACCTATATTCCAAACACAAGAGAATTGGGAATCAGTCAGCACAGTAATACCAATAAGTAAATAAGTGTAAATTAGATAGCATGTGCTTTCCAAGAATTTAGGGGTTGTTATCAGAAAGTATGTAGTAGGGATAGTACAATGATTATGACTGGTAGAATTCATTTTATGAAATGGGAGGTAAAGAGAGTATTACAGAACTTTAAATCTAGTTTGTCTACCAAATGACAACAACCGTGGCTTCATCTGTTAGAATGGAAAGACAGTTTTCTTCTTTTGGTTTTGTTCATTCTAGCCTTCGTAACCAATTAGAAGCGGATAAAGCGTCAAAGCTAGTGTTTTTATTGAAACAATTAAATCCATAATTTGGTGCTTAAAAAGTATTGAAATAATTGTGATTTTTTTTTTTTTTTAAATAAATAGTTTGTATTAAAAGAATATTTAATTTGTTCTTTAAATTGACATCTTATTTAGTTTGCACTATCCAGTTACAAAATAATGGAATGTATTTAGATTAAAATTTATATATTTAATTTTAGGTAATCAGTGTGTAGAATATACTAAATCGATAAGATGCGACTTCTTATAACAAACTATTCTATGTATATTGCAAAAAACATAAAAACAACAATTAAAATTAGTATTAAGAAAATTTTTAAAAAATCCGATTTAAATTTTAAAAAAATCCGATTTAAATCAAATAAATCTGATTTTTTTTTTGAAAAAAATCATGATTTTTTTCCAACCCTGATGTAAAGATGAACACAAATGCCTAGTCACATATTTTGCCTTGGACTTCACACCAAGTGTGTAATACAGAGAGATGAAGGTGCCACATCAGTACTTTTGAAAACTATACATGGACCTCCATGACAAAGCTCATAACCTTCTTTCTTATGTCATTCAATATAATGAACCTGTGAGTTCATTTTTTCAAAGTGTTATGTACATTTACTTATGTACATATATTCCCTTTTCATCTATTTTATGAATTTAAATACGCTCAAAAACGCAGTGGTGAAACATAAAAAGATTCTGATATTTTAATTATATATTTAATTTATATGTGTTTATTACATATAAAGATTGATAATACAGGCCTGCAAAATTAAAATTTTTGAAAAATACAAGAGAAGTTTTTCTTTATTTTTAAGTTATTTTGTAAGCTGATTTTCAAAATGACCTCCATTTTTTCCCATCACGTCTGGATTTTTTTGTAAAATTGGTATACATATTACTGGTAATGTTGTGTATGAATATTGTCATATTTTGTTTTGTTGAGTATGAGCTAGGTTTTCATACCTTTCTTTTATAAATGCACCGCATGTCCAACTGGCACAGACACCCATTGGTTTTCTTGATGAAGAAGAACAGCTTTAAAGCTGATGGTTCTATAAAAAGCCTCCATTCATCTTTATTTTAGGCAATCTTAAATTTTATCATCAATCCAGAAACATCTGAGCAATAAATGAAGTTCTCATCTTTGTTAAAATACTGAATAAATTCCCTTTATCAACAAAAAGTGGTTCCTTTGGCCAATAAGTTTTTTCTTTCAATCTGAAGCCTAATAATTAAACTGCCTCTTTGGCAAGGCCCAGATCTCTAGTCAAATCATTAAGTTCACCCTGAGAGGAAAGTCGAGGGGAATCATCTTCAAAGGGATTATATTCTCTATTGGATTTTTGAACTTCAGGATGTTCAGAGTCAGAAGATTAATGATAAATACTAATTGTGTTCTTGTAGTTTACCACAAAGGGTGTTTTGAGGATTCCGCCATGATAAAATGATGGCAAAACACGAAGGAAAAAATCAAAGCCGAAAACCAAAATGCGTGGGAAATATTCATAAAAACCCACATAAAGTTGAATTGTGATGTGAATAACATTTATAATGATTTTTTTCAAAACCAGTACTAAAAAATACATAATGTTCAATTGTCACATCCCTTGTATCTTTTTCACTGCAGGCCTGTGTAATTGTTTATTTTTCTCTCAGCGCTTTGAAGTATTTCATTTTCTAAAATACTTTAATATATTTTTAAAATTATGATTATAGTTTTTTTCCATATTCCAATAAAACAATAGTGTGAATTTAACTCTTAAGAAATGTAGTAATACCTCAGCAATTTGAAAAACCCATACAGCATGTAGTTGAATTATTTGATATGAAGGTTGATATTAGTATATGTACTGAAGAGATAGTGACAGTTATTTCATAATAGCAAACAATATTTATCTAGCTTTCAACTTTTTTTTTTTTAAATTAATTTTAACTCCCATATTTCCAGGCAATTTTGCAATATGTTCTAGTATTCATTATTACTGTTTATTTCTGTCTAGTCCTACATCCTTTTTTTCCTTTCTGAATTATAAATGTTTGGATATGTATGTACAAAGTAATATAAAAAACACCACTTTTTAAATTTTTTTTAAAAATAGGAATATTATGGAAGAACTTCAGATCATGGACATAAAATTTCTCACCTTCGTAAAGTGTATGAATCTGCTAAAACAGATGCTATGATACTGTTTGAAGATATATTAGGGGAAGCTTTGCCAGCTGTATTTTCTAAATCAGATGGTATGTCTTTATTTTCATTCTGTCTTATTTGTGTTTATATTATATGTGTGTTATGTATGTTTTTATCTGATGTTTTCTTATAGCTGTAGGAAAATTTTTGTGCTTTTTATTGCATTAACATTTCTAAATTAAGTATTTTAAAACAATTTTCTTCGTTTATAATGTGAAATTGTATCAAGTACTCCTTTTTAAAATTTTCCCTTTCATTAATGAAAGTTTTTTCTATATTGAGCAGCTCTGTATGTATTGCATTTTGAAAAAGATTTAATCATGATCAAAATGTATTTAAAGACATGTTTTTTAAGTCAGAACAAATTTAAACTGCTTTTAAAAATGCTTCATATTTTGGTTATTTTTATTGGAAAAAATTTTAAATTTTAAAAGAGGAGTTTTAAAAAGTTGTATATTCTCTATGCATTTATTAATTTATTTTTTGAGGATTTGTATAATTTTCTTAGTTGTTTAATGTAACTTTAGTTTTCATATTTTCCTAGAAGCTCTATACTCTAAAGAACTTTATATTGTTTATTCATTGTTCTCTTATTTGGTATTAAACTTCTATTTTCTGTGTCTATTGTGGATACTTATGTTTCTCTGATTAAAGAGAAATATCTATTTTAGATAAAAAATTTTTCATATAGAACTTTCAGTAAATGATTATATAATGTTAAATAAATTCAAAAATTAGTATTTTTTTAGCTTTTTTATGTCTTAAATAAAAAAAATTATAATATTTTTCTACCGCACTGACGGCTACAATGTAATGTAAGTACGACTATATTGCAATCTAACATTTGCAAGCATACTATTTATGAATGACTTGTAGGCCGTCAGTTCTGAGGTAAATGCATTTCTAGCTACCTAGTATCGTAGCACCCTACTCTATTGATTTTAAGCAGTTTACTTGCCTATTTAGCCATTGAAAAGAAATTGTAACATGTTAAACCGAACAAACCAAATTCAGTTTATATTTTTTTCTTCAGAAATATATCTAATTGTAATTTTTAAATCTGATGTCTATACATTTGAAAATTTGATTATTTAAAAACTGTATTCATACCTGCAAACTGTACTTAATTTTTTTTTAAACTTTTGGAGTTTTAGTAATTTTGTTAGATTCTCAATTTTTATTAAAATTCTCCCAGTTTTATCCAATTTTTCTTTTTTTCTTAAATCTTACGTTAAACATTTGGAGAAGGAAATTTTCCTCTACATAAATTTTTTTTCCATTAGTATTTCTAATTTTCACTAAATATTTGTAAGCATTTGTAGTATTTGTGTTTTTATGCATATGAATATATGTAATACGATGGACTTCACGATGAGTGGTTGCAGTCATAACCCATGGAAATAACACCATTTTAGTTAGACATTTTTTTTATGAGAACATTGGAGGATGGGTTCCCACTACAATATAGGGACAGTACAAACAGAGGGGTCAGCTAGCATGAAGTTATAAGTAAAAGGCCCTTAACCCCTTTGTCTTCTTCTTGGTGAAAATCTGTGGAAAAATCTAGGCAAATTTGCTTTCGATAGCGTGCATCTCCTTTTTGTTTTGGAAATTTCCTAAATTGTCTACTAAGGCAATGTAGAATTATAATTGATTAGATCTCTGAGGGCTTAAACTGTAGCCCCAGGGGTCAACTTAAAAGTTAGGGGGAAAAAAAAAAAAAAAAAAAAAAAACCTTATAAAAACAGTATTTTGTGTTACATCATGTATGTTTACAGGATTTTGTTCTTGAAATATTAGCAAATATGTTCAGTTTTATATAATAACAATAATAATAGTATCTGCAAAATTCTTTTGAGGAAATATAAGAAAATTTAAATTGCCAATGGTTTTTGTAAGTCAAATTTTCTTATTTTACAGATAAAGCAGATGAAGATGATGAAGTCATTCGTTGTATTTGCAATATTTACAAAGATGAAGGTTTGATGATTCAGTGTGAAAAATGTCTCGTAAGTATTTTAATAACTTAAGTTTTGAGCTGAATATTCTTATTCTAATAGCTTGTTTTTACATTGTGTGACTTGTTACAAATTGTCATTTTAGGTTTGGCAGCATTGTGACTGTATTGGAGTTGATGGTAAAGTTGAAAAGTACTTGTGTGAACAGTGCAGTGGCATTGAGTTATCCAAGGTATTTTTAAAAAAAAAAAAATTTCAGACCTAATTGTAACAGTTATGTGATAAATAATATTAATAATTTTCTATTATATTTCACGTCTTTATTTAAATAAGATTGGAATTTAAAGACTTTTAAAATTCTATTCTTGAAATTAAAGAAATTGCTTATCTTTTTCCAAATTATGTGTAATATTTAACTACTTGTAGAAATTTCTAATTAAAAAAATGATAAACTTGATAATGTTTTAAAAAATTTATACAATTATTTAATTTTTTCTAAATTATGTGTAATATGTAAATACTTGTGGAATTTTTCAATTAAGAAAAAGATAATTTAGAAGTAATTTTAACAGTTTTCTTTAAAAGCAATGAATTTATAAAGATTAATGTATGAATTATTTTTTCATAAATTTGTATTGCTTCTTAAGAAGTTATTTAATATTATTTCTGAATTGTCATTTGACATCTTTGTTCTTAAAATAATGTCTCGCATTGTAACTTTATTTACTCTTTTAACTTCTTCAATTCAAATTATTACGCTTTATAGGAAATTCTTATGGTTCCTCGACCTCATTATGCAAGTCCAGAATGCCAGTACTATTTAACTCTGTTAAAGGATGACCTTCAAATAAAACAAGGTAATTTAAAAATATATCTTTTAATTGGGTTGAGAATGTGCAGCTTCCATGAGGTTATGTGGTTTTCATAAAAGTTTTCATATTATTAATTAATATTTAATTATATATATTATTACAATTTGAGAAATAATAGTATTAAATAAAGAACAGTTTGAATGTAAGTCTCAGCGACTGCTGGTGGAAATATGCAATTGTATATTTCAAATAATAATACTTGAAAGAATTTAGAACATGATTAGTTTTAATTTTTTAAAGGTATTCTAAATATATGTTGCATATTTAACATAGATAACAAAAATTATTGTAAATCTGGTTTACTAGACTTTTTAACAATTTTGCTTGTCATATTCTTTAATCTCAAATTTGTTTAATTTTTTGAAAAGTTTTTAAAAAATTTTAAAGTGTTTATTATATTTAGATTTATATTTTAAGATACAGCAGAAATACAATAATAGAAATGTATTCGTGATAAATCCTACTTTTTGTAATATCTTAGATGAATTTTATAAAGATATGAACATATTGAAAAACTTATATGGTTCTACAAATTATTGGCAAACTATATAGTAATGTTATGGAAATTGGTTATCTGATGTTTTAGACTTTATATAATTTTAAAATTGTATTATCTTATTAACAGGTATGTTTCTAACCTTGAATTGTATATAATTTTGATTATCATTTAACTTTATCTGTCATTGGTAGGTGATTGTGTTTATCTTCGTCGAGACTATGAAGGAGAAACTATCATGTCCAGCGAAAATGTTCAGGGACAGATAATTGCTCAAGGAATGGAGAGTGGGGATGCAGCAGCAAGAGAAAGTTTGCGAGGTGAAAAAACAGAGCAGCTAGATATATTCCGTATTGAAAGATTATGGAAAGATGACAAGTAAGATAAATTGGCTTTCAAATTTATTTGTGTTACCTCTTTTTCAATTAATCTATTAATATGACACCATGGATTGTGTATCTGTCAAGAGCAGTTTTAGGAAAGTAACTTCAAAAACTAGTTAATAGCATTTATCTTTTTTCCTTAGATGAGCAGGATAAATGAACTCTATAGTTTAGGCGTTAGAAATGTTATTTTTTTGTAGATTTAAGTTATAATTGTATGTTATTATCTGCATGGTTTCTGCGCACCTGGAAAGTCATGGAAAATCATGGATTTAGACCATGGATTAATTTTGTCATGGAAAGTCTTGATTTTTCAAGTAAAATGAGTAAAAGTCATGGAAAGTCATGGATCCGCTAAACTACCGATTAAAAAAAATGCATTGAATTGTTTAATTCTATTTTTACTTGTCATTTGGCTGAAGTTACTGAGTTTGGTATTTATGTATTATTATTCTATTCACCCTATTGCCAAGTAAAATTTGTTCACCAAGGAAACTCAAAGCAAGAAAGCTTA
The DNA here is from genome assembly GCA_032207245.1 of Pardosa pseudoannulata. Lineage (NCBI taxonomy): Eukaryota > Metazoa > Arthropoda > Arachnida > Araneae > Lycosidae > Pardosa > Pardosa pseudoannulata. The sequence goes on along the minus strand of CM063498.1, from coordinate 206,534,629 downwards.
ATGGGTGGGTAAATGTATATTATTCTGGTTTTTTCTTAAATTGTAGATTAAAATTTTATTAATATAATAATTAATATTTTTTAATAAAAATTAGTTAAGATTTTTGAACAAAATATAAGTTTATCTCTAGGGATATTGTATATAAATATTATAGGGTTATATTTGGCTATTATTCATGGTCACCTGGATAATACCAAAGTACCCTGAATTCAAATTGGAAACATTTTGATTGAAAAATTGCTGTATGATTAAACTTAGGTATGTAGATACAATTTATTTTTATGTATGTGAGTTTATTAAACACTTATAAAGTAAGTTTATAGTTTTTTATGATAAAATTCCTGTAATTTCTCTAAAAGCATATATTTTATTTGTATGTACGTGAGAAGTTCTATATATATATACTTTAAAGAAAGCTTTTAAAGTCATGGAAAATGATCTGCTAAATCAGGGAAAGTCATGAAAAGTCATAGATTTGAAAAATTTTATTTTGGCAAATACCCTGTATCTGGTATTTTATTATTTCGTGAATTTGTTACCCAAATTTTTTGTGTGCAATTTGCAGCAGCGTGTAATCAGCAGGTGTGAATTTCATAATATTTTCAGAATGAAACATCTTATAACCTGCATCGGAGTATAATCTGCTGATTAAATTTCTTCATTAATTTCATGTGATTCATAGAAATGAAGAGCATATGGAAGATAGCATTATATCTTCTAATGTTAAAAAAATTAAATTTAAACTCTTTTACTTAGTGATAACATTTTCTTTACGTTAAAAAAAGTAATTTAACAAAGTATAAAAAATTTGGATAGACTTGTAAAGTTTTATATTTAACTACAATAAGAATGTATTCTAAAAATTCACATTAATTAGTACAGAAACAATGATAGGAATAAATTATTTGAGTACATATTTAAATAAATGAATGTTAAAAATCAGAATTTTAAAATGCATCTTTTTCTTTTAATTTGATAGGGTTGTGATCTGTGTTCAAATTTTAATCTGCAGGCTACCTGGCAAACTCGTAGTGAAAAACAAATGTAGAGTGCAGCTAAGTGCCACCACTAAGATTATACAAGTGTTATTTTTTGATAGGAATAAATCTACAAAATGAAAAATGTTAATTTAATCAAGAACTTTCACCCAAATTGCTATGTCCTTGACTGAAAGAGTTTTATCCTCATTAGGAGGGAAAAAAAAAAACCTTTGTAAATATGAGCAGGTGCTGTCATCTATTATTCTTTCAGAAAGATGTTTGTAAATTTTACTATAAAATAATTTTTAACGGCAGATAATATGCGCAGGAGCATATCATATGCATTAAATATTTTTTAAAAGTTTTTTTTAATATATAACCCACAGATTACAAACAGGAAATTAGGGTACTATATAATATTTGGATAATACAAACCCAAATCATACTGCCAATTGTTGAAATATAACATACAAATAAAATCATGGGTGTTCTTGATAAAATCATTTTTAAATTTTAGATTTTAATATTTATTTAAAGTAATCTATTAAAACAATATTTAGACTAGATCTGAGATCTTTAATGCAGTATATTTCGCAATTTTGTTTTTGTGGTTAGTTGTTTAAAAATTGTTCATTCCTGAATTGTTAGCTGAAAACAAGGATTTGTTTCTTCGATTATCAGTGAATATATATCATTGCACATGAACAGCACCCAATGATAGCTGAATTGGTTGGAAACTGCCATTCAGAACCAGAGTTAATTGGTTCAAATTAAATACAGTACATTAAAATTTTTAGTTTATATTGCTTAAACTTATGAAAAAGGCTGCCTTCAGATAGGGTCATCAGAGATGAAATTATTATTATTGGCATCTAAGCACTTCAAAGTACTTTTGTGCTTCAAAGAACATGTTTGTTTAAGTATCTTCAAATTTTATTAATTATCAATATTGTTAAGTGATTTGTTTTTAATTTTTTTAGGGGCATGAAATATGCATTTGGTCATCATTATCTGCGTCCCCATGAAACATTTCATGAACCATCCAGAAAATTTTTTGCTAATGAGGTATGCATTGGTTTCTGAAGATATTTTAAGTATTTCTGTGATTATGTTTTAATTTATATCATTTAGTGTTGTTGAACAGTTTTATATATAGATATTTTACGAAGTATTATGTATTAGTTTCATTAAATATTCTTAAATTATTCAAATTCATTCATTTGATCTTTCATTATGATTTTTCTTACAGGTATTTAGAGTTCCTTTGTACGAAATAATATCATTTGACTCCATAGTTAGCCATTGTTGTGTTTTGGACTTATCCACATATTGTAAAGGACGACCCAAAGTTTTCAGGGAAGAAGATGTATATATTTGCGAATATCGTGTTGACAAAACAGCACACTTTTTCAACAAGATAGCAAAACCAAAGTAAGTGTCCTTAATTTATTATTTGATAAGTAAAACTTTTCTTTTCATTTCATGCATGGAATTATTGTACAACAAAATCTAGACGTAAATATTTAATTTACCAGTCAGCTTGAATATTAAAAACTGATGTTTTCTCTTCCCATAAAGCTCCGTCAATGATACATGAGTGTATCTTAACAATATAAAAGATTACATTTTTAAAAATAACAAATTATTAATAAAGAAAAGATCTTGACAAAAATTCTCAGTAGGTTCAGTTGATACGAAATATAAAAGTCATAGTCTTCTTGTAAACTTTAACAATAAAAATTATTTATCACTTGTTAAACTCAAAGTAGTAGCTCTATGTAAAAAATAAATAAATAAACACCAACATCTACTTCATTCGAAGTATCCACACTGGGAACAAATACTTGCAAGTTTAACCACCTTTGGTTTATTCCAGGCATACTTGCCTGCTACCAACATTCACCAGTACCTGGTGTCACTAGGGCCATCAGGGAAAAACAAACAAGAGAGTATGCACATCCAGTAACATAATATTTATACTTAATTTTAAACAGTTAACATAAGTTAATTACATGCAAAAATAAACAAACATGGTGTGACATAACTCAATTGGTTGAAGCAGTTTAAAAACTTTTAGCTACATTTCTGCCAGTGCAGGTATAATAAAAATAAAATTTAAAACTTCAAAAAGGGAAAATCAGCACAAATGAAGCAATGTATAAATATTAAACACAAATATTATTTAACTTGTTAAAACTTTAACTGTTAACTTTATGCAATCAATCTACAATAACAAAAAGTTTTAGAAAATCGTTTTCAAATAAGTTTTTCTTCTTATTATTATTGTTATTTTCAATGTAGGATAACTTGTTCTGATAGCATTCACTACTACCAATCAGCAGATATTCGTTGGCCATTTTTATAATATGGGAACACCATGTAGGCAACAAACATTACTACCATACAATAATACAAAGTGGGTTCTTGTAACTGAAAAGTAAGGACCAAGTTGAAGATTCCCAGGCTTGGCCTGCCACCTCCAGTTATTATTTGAAAAATTGAAGGGCATTTAAACCACAAATCTATTTTATGTTTTCCTCAACTGCCATTAATGAACACTGCAGATCTTTGACTTGCTTGAGCCTCAAACATGTAACTCTGCAGTTGGAACTGTTCCTTTGTAGATTAAGCCACCTCTGCTCTTCCTATACCTCTAAGCTCTATAATTGTTCCCCCCTCCTCAATGGCTTTTGAGTTCACTTAGGCTATTTTTATTATTTTGTTGAATTCAGGTACTATTACAAAATATGTAGTAATATGTACTTGTAAAATCCAAATACTACTCACTGACTGAGTGGTAATGGTACCTCAAGTATAATGATGCTTAACTGAAATTCTGTTTGATGATTTGTTCTATACCAAGCATTCTATAAGAAAGGATTGATCAAAATTCATATTCTAAAGGTGTTAAATGGGGAGAAGAAAGTAAAGCAACTTAGCTTTTGCAAATTTCTGCTATTTCAACAAAGGAAGTCCTTCACAAAAGGGCTCATCTGTATATAATATAGAAAGTGTTTCTTTATGCATGCCTTATACAAATCCATATAGTTTGTCATAGATTGACGGAATTTTGAACTGAATTTCTTTGATACTATCAGTCAATAACTGTTGTTATTAATACCTCCTCCAATCATCCTATCACTTGATATGAAACTATAATGGATAATACTGCTGCCAACTGTTAAAAGAAAGCATTTCATGAATCTTTTTTTTTTCCTCCCTCTTTGCGCTTAATGATTCTGAGTACACTTTCATTTGTTGAATGTTGTACAGTCCAGAGTATCTAAATTTCAATATCTGTAAAAGGGAAAATTATGTAAGGTTTTGTGTAAGCCTGATGCTACAGAATTCTTTGATGATGTACTAACTGTAATGGGATAATCAAAGGGGATGGCAAAAGCAGTAGTATAGTAAGAAAAACTGTTAAACTTGACATACTGATTGATACACATAACATAAGCATAGTTGATGAACAGTTGGGTACCAATGCTTTCAGTGAGACATTAACTTGATAGTGTTTCAGGTTAACATTGTTCTACACAGCAGATTGGACAGTGGCTGGATTGGATAATCAACAATGGGCACATTTTCCAGATGTTTGTTCCTTAAGCCTTGAAGGTGTCATATGTTTGAGCCATAAGCTTGGTGGTGTATCTTGGAAGTCATCCTGCTGTGCTAGTAACCACATTAACACCACCACATTGCAAGTTATCTCCTCTATCTCAGACCCATAGTGATTGTCTAGCATGTCTTCAGCCACACGTTATATACGCATGGGTTTGGGCAGGTGGGAAGTTAGATTTTAGTAAAGGTTTCAATGGGTCAAATCATTTCAGCTTGAGCTTTTGTACTAGTAAGATGTCTTGTGAGTGCTATAGCAAAAACTAGTGTTTTACCTCATTTAACTTTAACAATGGGCCTTTGTTTGACCAAAGGGATAAGGCTGCTTATTTGGTTTACAGAAAGGAGTTTTATCCAAAAAGCAGTTGACCCCATTTCCAATACTTTCTTAGTTTTTAAAGTCCACACCAGGTTTATGATATAAATTAAATAAAAAAAAAAATCCTATTTAAAAGGTTAGTGTAATGAAAATGATGCCAAACCACTTAAATTGAGGAATTTCAGTTGACATGCTCAGAACTTCCTAATTATCACCAAATTTGGTACTTTTATTTCCTGTGAGTGTTTTCACATCTTTTTCTGGCATAACAATTGTCTACGTTTAGTTTTATTTTATTTTATTAAAGCATCATGAGATTTTAATGTGATTATAAAATATAAAAAATAAGTACTTTTCTATTGGCAAAATACAACTATAAATTGCCAAATATAGCACTTTTTGTGTAATAATTTATGAAATTAAAATAACCTACAAAGAGGTTTTCAAAATACCATGGGACATCATTAATTATATGTACCCAGACTGAAGGCAGGGTGTGAAGAGGCTAGCCTAAATATACATTTCTGTGAAGGGGCCATAGTAGGTAGATGAAATATTAAAAATTATAAAGTTAATAAAATAAATATTTATTAGTCATGTTTTTTTTTAATATAAGTGTAATTTTACATTTTAGTTTATTAATACAATTTATTAATGAGTTACAGTGCCCCTCTCCAATCCAAATCATTTAAGTTTTAAAATCTTCTCACAATACAACATTTTGTTACAACTTTAAGTAGTAGCTTACTTATACTTTATTTCACTTTACTTGCATTTTCATATCATCTGAATAACAGCTGTTTCAAGTTACCTTCTATTTAAAAAATTTTAAAAATTTTGTATGAGTATTTGAAAGGTGATTATGTTTACCTATCTTATATTTAACTGAATGATAAAGATTTGTAGCACAATTTACATTAAAAGATTCCAGTTCTGTCAATATCACAGTAGTTTAATATTTAAGATGTTATTTTGAGTAAAAATTATTAACATGTTTAAATATGATGTACTTTCACTGTACTTACAATTTAGAAATACTGAAATTATTGGTTTAACAGTTATATTTTTTATTTCCAGATATCCTGTTTGTACAAAGAGATATGCATTTGATCATTTTGAGAAAAGATTGAATCCTAAGAGAACATTTTTAGTAAGTTAGTCCTTTTAAAGTCTCTATTTAATAGTTTTTTTATGTTAAATACAATTTAGAACACAGGAGGTTTTTTTTTTTAATAAATAAACTATAAAAAATATATATATAACAATATATAAATAAAATATAAAAATTTTCTTTTAGCCCCATACAGTTCCTTCAGCATATCGACGGCGAGCATCTACTGGTGACCGAAGTGCATGCCCAGAAAAGAGGCCAAAATCTGAAAGTGCTCATAAAGAGGAGAAGAAAAAGCGAAGCTCTGTGAAAGAAGTTGACACACGGTTGGAAGAAACACCTGAAAGTGTAAGTTCATTGTGTACATTTTGTCCCATCCTTATATTACTTTTAATAGTCCAAAACTTCCTATTTATAATTTGAGATTCAAAATGATTTTAACTTGGGATTTAGAAAAGTCTTATATATGTCTAGGGTAGGGTCCATATGCTCCTTAAAATTCCTTAATTACAGGTGCTGCTTAAAACAGACTTTTCATGTTAAATTCTTAATTTTTGAGCAAATAAATAATTTTTTAACCACAAGCTGATATAAATTAAATTGCTATTTCTCAACGCAAAATCAGGGTGTCCTGCAACCAGGAAAATTTGGCAGTTCTGAAAATGTCAGAAATATCAGGGTAATTTTAAATATATATTTTTTTTAATCAAGGACTTTTTGATAATTTAAAAGTTTAAAAAGTAACAAATTTTACCAGTTAAAATTTCGGAAAAGAATTTTTAAAAAATTCTTCAATTGAAGACTTTTTGTGCATTTTTTTAAAATGTATATATGCTATTAAATGAGAGTATGAAAAAATGAATAAGGAGATCTCCAGGAAAATTTCCTGGAGATCTCCTTATTCATTTTTTGTTGAAACTTAAAAGAAAAATTTAAATTATTAAAAAGCAATTAGAGAAAAAATTATCAATTATCAAAGAAATGAATACTGTTAAAGGACAAATTGAATCATTAAAAATGCAACTTTTTATTAATATATTAGGCTGCATTATTTAAATATACATAAAATATGAAAATAAAAAAGTAGAACTACTAGGATTGTCATAGTGTTTTTTATAATTATTTTAACAAAATTAATTAATCTTATTATTTAGGTCATTCTGAACATCTCAAAGACAGTAAATAATATTTTTAAGTTATAAATGAGTTGGTATTTTGTTTGTATTAAAATTTATAACTTTAGTTAAATATAAATTTATACCTAAAAATAGTTTTATAAAAGATTTGAAAGAAATTGTTTGTTCTCTAGTGCGAAATTTATAAGGGAAGAAATTGCATATTACAGGGAAATATCGTGGCATTTCTAAATGGCTAACCTGAACCTCACTGAAAATGATGTTTGGAACAAGATAAATTTGCTTTTATCTTTTCTCATTCTGCAGAAGATATTTTATAATAAAATAAAATCAATCTTTATAAAATGATTTAGAAATGAAGTTTGACTTTTACTGTTCATATGTTAGTATTTGTAGTTTTCATTATTTTAAGATTACTTTTAAGAAAAGGGTCATTATATACTAATTGGAGTGTTGCTTCAGTGTTAGTTCAACTGAATTAGCTATTGAAAGATATTAAGATTAGAATGAAGGGATGTAATCAAAATTATAAATCTGAATAAGTTTTGTTAACCATGTTTTCCATACCTGCCAACTTTTATGAATTATCCAGTTTTTGGTATAATTTTATGGACTTTCAGATGGACCAAGAATTTTGCAGTCTTTGGTGCAGTGAAAATGAGAAATTTTGAGAAAAGAACAATAAATTTTCACTTTAGTAATATCTGAAAATTCAAAAATCTATTTCATTTTAGCAGAAGTGTATCCAATTTATAAAAAGAAATCTATAAATATACTTAATATGTTTTGAAGATATCAATTTCCTGTATTAACTTGCTAAAACTAAATAGTGACATCAGTGAATCTTTAGGATATATCAGTTTTATCAGATAACTTTTTAAAAATTTGGAAAATTGAAAAAATATCAACTTCTTTAAAAGAAATAGAGTTTAGTAAATCATAGATTGATAATTTTAAAATCTTATTTTATTAATTTTTCTAAATCGTTATTGAGTTGGAAATTTAGGTCAATACTGTTTTTTTATTTATTTATTTATTTTTTTTATAGAATTAAATTTAACTGAAAATATTAACTAGTATGTTTTATGTATAATGAATAAAAATTTTATAAATTATAAATTTTTCTGGGGAAAGGAAAAATTTCATTTAATTGTTATTAATTACAATTATACTTGTGCTACTAAAAATCAATCAACCAACCAGCCAATATTTTGTAAGATTTACTGATGCCAATGTGTAAAAGTTGGCAAGTATGTAATGTATTTATTGTTGCATTTTAAATATCTAAAAAATATTCTCCTTTATGTGTGTTTCAGCGTGAGAAGAAACGAACGAAGTTGAATGAACTGTTACTAAAACTTCTTAGTCACATGCCGTGTAAACAAACTGTAGACTTATCATACCTTTTGGAAGGAGGACTTGGTAAGCGAATCCGCCGCAAAACGAACCTTTCTCTGAGCTGAGTATAGGAGTTCGCCTTTTGGCGAACCGCTCTTGAAATTAAAAAATCATGCCAAGATCTGCTACTGTCTGCTCATGCACTGCCTGAATAGGAAGATGATGTTTCACAGCCTTCAGCGATTTGAGATGTCAGTCTGGTGCATGCCTCATATTGCTGATCTGACAATTTCGTGATATGTACAGCAGTTGGTCACTTCACCATCACAGATGTTCATTTTTTTAGGTGTATCTGTCAGCATATTGTCATTGGGATTCACACTCATCTCATGTCTCATTAATTTTATTGAAATGCAGCGCTTTCATTCCTATTTTGGAACTGCCAATCATACAGATGTTAATTTAATGGTGTTTGTTGCATTTAGAATTTCAGTTCTTCTAAGGGCCCATTTGTGTTAATGTTATGCACTTTTTTTAAACAAACAAATAAACTGTAAATAGATAGGTTTTAAACAAATATGTGTGATTGTTTTCCTTTCCTGTGGAAGCATTTCATAAGGCACAAATTGTATATTCTATGCAATGTGCAGAAAAAAAGTACACATTATTTCTGTAATAAATCTTCATTGTAGATTTTAGACTATAAGGTCACTCGACATTGATCTTTATAGTTTTGAAGCATCACAAATTATTGAAACCTAATGTATATATACTTTGCTAATTGTGAAATAAAATGTAAATAACAGTATGCTCTTATAAACCTGTAATTACTTTAAATGTATTCTTAAAACATGACTTTCTTCAGATAAATTAGGGATTCATTATAGTTATTTTAATATGACAAAAAACAAAAGCATATTCACTTTCATGACGTGTTCTTTGAGGAAAAGAAAGTCATTGTTTTGAGATTAAATATCTTAAAAATGATTTTTTGCATCCCGTATGAGTAGATGGTATTAATGGATGCTTAAGAAGGTAGTAATTATTATTGCTGTTCAAAGGTTACATTCAGTACCTTCATCTCAACTTTAAAAAGCTGCATGACATATGAATTTATTTTGTATGTTAGCCCATTATTGCTAAGAAAGTTTCTAGGACAGAATATCACTTACTTTGGACAAATGTGAATCTCAATATATTTCATTAATGTAATCTAAAACTCGTTTTTAGGTAGATATATTTATGATGTGTATTATAGCTGAGGAATGTTGATTCTGTAGTTTTTTATTCTCATAGAAGTTCATAGCGTGGTTAGAATATTTGGAAGATGTACAAAAATTTTTCATTTTACACAGATTGGTGCTGGAATAGCTGACATCTGTCATAGCACATATTTTCATCCGTCCTAATAAAGCAATTAGTGGGAACAGAAAATAGTTATACTACTGGGTTAATATTTATGCTATCCTTTTATAAAAGATACACGGCCTGTTATTACTTACTTTCAAAACTCAAATAGATATGTTTAAAATTAGATTTTGTATCATGTTTTAAGAAATCAGTGTGGTTCTTTAACAAAAGTTCTAAAAAATGTAGATAAAAAAATTCTAAAATAATATCAGGGGTTGTACTTGTCTAAAAAGTTCTGAAATTATTGAAAATAAATAAATAAATAATGTCCTAAAATATGGCTATTTGTCCTGGAAAGCCTGAAAGTTCTTACATTTTCCCCCATTACTACAATTATTTTGCAGTACGTTCCTTGAAAAGTAGCCATTACTCTTCAAGGTAGTAAATGCATTGTATTACAAATTTTCAGTAACAATTTTGTGTGCCTATTTCTTAGTTTTATTATTAATTCCTCTCAAACTTTAAACAAGTTTTCTTTTAAGGGATTTTAGTGTGAAACGGTTTACTCTAAGGAATATTATAAGAAGAAAAAAATCTTTCAGTAGTTTATAATTTTTCCATTTTCTTAAACTGCAAAATCTGTCTTATGTTGTTTATTAGGAATTTATCCTCTCATTTCTGCAAATTATTTTGGTTATATTTAAAAACCCCTAAAATTTCATTTGTCACTAGTACTGCATCTTTATAATACACTATTTTACAATTTAAATAAATTTACAAAATAGTTGTATTACATTAACTGCTGGTCTATTAAAAGATTAATATAAGAGTATCCATTCTTCTCCCTTATTCCCTGTTACTGTCTCAGTTTTTAAACATAATTTAGAATTATTTTACTGCCAGTTGCATTACTTGTTTTATGCTGTTGGCCTTGACTTCTCTTCCATCTAAGAATGTTGAATATTTACATTCTACAAGAAAAAAATTGTGTTTCAGTTGTTCATATTTGTGTTGAATCTAGAAGTGCAGAAATTAGTATAGTGCCAAAATGAATTATTGTTTTTAAATACTCATAAGTTTTTTTAAGAATTCTTATTCAATAAATCAAATACACAGAATTAATTCATTAGAGAATTTCAAATATCCCAGCCAGTTTTAACAATAATGGGTTAGCATGTGTTTATTTTATGAATTCATTTTCTGTATTATTTATTTTTGAAAAGATTGTTTGAAATTTTATAGTTTTAATAAATGAATTTTTGTGAGAAGTTATGGCTATGCATTTTGCTGAGTACAAGTTGTGTATTAGACTGTTTTGACTTGCAGAGTTTACTGTATATTGTGGCATTAGTAACTGTTTGTGTGTGCAATAAGTAGTTCTGATTTTTTTTTTTTTTATTATTATTATGAGAACTAGTCATAGAAACATGTACTCTAAATTAAAATTTGTTGATTGTAAAATGAATTGTAGTGGATTTGCAGCTTTTTAAATGTTGTTGTTTAGTGACAGTTGCAGTCCTTAAAAAAGATGTAATATATCATTGGTCTGGAGACAAATTGGAATACAAACACATAACTTGATTGCAAAAATGTACATTTTAGATGTAAAAGTGTTGAAAATGAAATGTTAGAATTTTAAAATTTGGTACTTATGTATTAACTGGCAACCTAACTATAAGACCATAAATTTTGTTTTAAAAATATGTTTAATTTTGTTCTTTGTGTTTATAGCTTAACCTATTTATAATCTTTTGACGATGTGAAAACTAATCGTGAATCTTTATTTATTATGCTATAAATGATAGCTATTTATTAATATCATTATTACAGTTTGTGATTACTGAGAAAGAAATATCAGTTGAAATTAATTAAAAAAGAGTAAGAAAAAGTCCATTGTGACATATTAATGCCTTTATTTTATTATCTTTACATTTTTGCAGCTTATTTTTAAGATTAAGTATGCAACAGGTATCAGGGATTTGACAGAAATTTGAGGCAATGCATTTTTTCTCAGGAATGTCTTCTTACTGTCAGTGAATCAAAATAATTATTATAATTGTGAAATCCTTTGTTTTTAATTATTTGAATAAGAAATTTTTGCCATGCTTTATTTTTTGAAACATATTTTACAGGCTACAAAAGTACAGTGTATTATCCATTCGGATTGTTTAATTTGTTAAAAATACTGAAGAACTCTGACTTCTACAAAATCAAGCATTGCCAACATACTTTTATCAAAATAATTTATAGTAACAAAATTAATGTTATATATTAATCTATCTGTATTATATTGTATTAAGGTATTTATAACTCTTTAGATTTAGAAAAGCTTCTTTTGAAATTTTTTAACATTAATATATTTATTTTTAATAAGAATTACAAAAGCATTACTTATGGAATTATCGTTTTTAGTTTTCCTTTTAAATTTTTTTTCTATTTCTGAATTTACTGAAAAATATCTTATAACTTTAAGACTGTAAACATGTAATTCAAAACAGTTTTGTAAATAATTTTTTTCTTGAAATGTTTAGCTGAAAGGATTCCTCCCCCTCCCTCCAGGTATGCTCTCAAATATTTACCTTAATGAGTTGTACATTGTCACCGGAAAATAAATAAATTTTTTTTTTAAAGTTGCAGATGTGATAATAATTCATGATATTTATGTTTTGAAAACTGAACATATAACATGGTAATATATATTAAACTCTGCATCCAAAATATTGCCGTTTTTAATAATTTCTGTGAGTGTTTAGAATAAAGCACAATTGACAGTAAGTCATTCAATCAATCTCTCCCTCTCTATACACATATATGCCTGTTTGTGCTTTCAAATAGTGTTAAAAAATCTTTGTTAGAAAAATATTTTTAAACATAAGAAAGAGACTAAGAACTTTAAAAGTTTGTTTTTTAAAATGAAAATACATGTAAATTATGAAAACTATGAATCAGTGGCATAAAATTTCAACTATGCATCAGTGTTGGATTATTTTATAAATCTTCAATTTCAGTAATATATATGCAAGCAAAAATGTATTATTTATTTGACCATAATAGGCCTTTCTTATATACTTTTGATGTTAATAGTTGATATTTGTAAATACCAGATGTAATTTTCTTCAACATATTTAACAGTAATCTACAAAATAATGTTTAAGCCAACTTGCTCAATTTATAGTATTAAATGTATTAAAAAGTTTTGTTTATTGAACTGGTGATAGAAAGTATATTTTTCAGAAACGTTTAAATACTTATCGCTAACATTTTAAAAATTTACATTTTTTTAATAGTTTTTTTGCTTTGTTCTAATAACCTGTTACGAAATATCGACGAAATTAATTTTTAAGTAAGGCTATATGTGCAAGCAATTTAACTGTGTGACAGTCCAAAATTATTTTATCTGTATTTTCATTTACGTATTTTTCTACATTTAGAGCATTGTCTTTCTGGTCATTAAATTGCTGATCATTTTTAATGTATTCAGTAAGACAGAAGAAAATGTAAGACCTGTCCCTCCTCCTTTTTAACTTACTATGATGTCTACAAAAGATTTTCCCCCCTGAAAATGGGCAAACAGGTAGTGAGCTGTCTTTGTTAGCTTAAATCCCACTGCTGGAATAGATCTTTGACCCATAATTTGTTTTTAAACAGCAGATTCCTGTCTAATTAGCCCTAGTATTTCAGAAAATTGTCTATAGTATCTTTAACTTCCCCCAAAAGAAATTGTTTACTTTTCCTCATCAAGTAGTACAGAGCTTTATGTATAAGTGGAAATCCTATAACAAAATGCATATTTAAGTCAGCTACGTCTGTGGTTGCCTGGTGATTCTTAAGTACCTGATACTTGTAATAAATTATTTATCTGATACCCTTTGTAATAGTATATTGTACTTTTTGTATATTAACAGTCTTTCTTTTATTTTGCTGTTTTGACTTATCTTTACTGTAGTCTAATTCTAAGGAGAAATGGTGATCATATTAAAAGAAAGACGTGCTTTTAAGTAGACTCTCTATTACCTTGTTGGAGTGAGAAAACACAATTTCTGTAGTTTGATATTTGTGTATGCACTAATATAAAATTGTTTTAGGAATTATAAAATTTCATATTATTTTATTGATAGCATGTCTACCTAGAATATTTTATAAATTTTTATTCTGTTATTCGGTAAATGTTTACAAAACTTGCTTTTTAAAAGGGAAAGTACTGAGACAAAAACTAATTTTTAGGTATAAACAGCATATTTCATAAATCAAAGATTTTATGAGTTTAATTTTTACCAATACAAGCATACCTCCATACTATTTGTATATCTTGATTCTAATTAGATAATTTAAATGTTTCTGATTGAATTTTATTTGCTACTGTAGATGATAAATTCATGTAGTTGTAGTAAGCATTTAGGTGTTTTCGGTAAAATTGCTACATGTTTAGTTTATGTGAAGGTTTAAATTATTATAACAGAACTTAATTTTTGTACTGGCTTATGTGCTGTGTAAATTTAATGCACCAAATTGAGCATCAAGTCTAGCTTCGATTTTCTTTTCATATTATACATAATTTACTTTTATCCCAAATTAACCATCAGAAATTATAAGCATATTATTTTGAATTTTAGTGTTTTCTCCTAGTGTACCAAAGATCTATAAATTCTATTAAACTAAAAAATACTATGATAAAGAGAAGCATAACTAAGATTAATATTCTTTAAAATGATAAATTCCTAAAATGTGCAAAAATAATTTGTAATGTTTTTCTCTTTATCTTGTACTAAGGTTTTAGGTATTTTCCTTCCTGTTTCAATCTTTTTACTAACTTGTATCCTTTCGTACAATTTATTTTGTTATAAAATTGCAATTTTACAAAACCACACTCTGTTAAGTGTGCCAGATGATGGTAAAAAAAGATGGGGTTTCTGCTTTTTAATATGTTAGTTTGTGTGTTTGAATTTTATGTTGATGTTTGTAACTATTCACATTTGATTCTTAAGCAGTAGGTCCTGGACTAATGAGTTTCATGTTGCAAAAATATACTCAAGAAACCAAATTAACAAAAATTTGGTTCCGACTATTTTGAAAGCCAACTTAAACGAAAATTGACTTAAAAAGCTCATTCAGTTTTCAAAGTAGTGTTCATATTTATTAAAAAGAATCTTTAAAGGAGTGCTTATTTGCTGACGAGTGTAAGACTTTCTTGATGCCATACTGGAGAATTATTTCAATTTTGATCATCCTGAGGTGGAGATATCTTTCCCATTAATATGACATTTAGATCAACAGATTTATCCTACATGTTCTCTTGGTGTCCAGAGAGGTGTTTAGTGTGCCTGTCAGGTTGGAATCTGACACCCTTGGATTTTAGCCCTCCATGTTGACCACTAGCCACTTGGCTGTTTGGGTCTGTGGAATATTAGTTTAAAGTATTTACCCTTTCATTTTTTAGAGGGTTTTCGAGTTACTCTGTTACAGGGTGTCCAATCAGGAAAATGGAGAATTTGGCAATTCTGTAAACATCCGGGAAATAGTGAAAGTTTTTAATAAAAATAAGGGAGTTTTTTTTCCCAGAAAAAGTTTGTCAAATAATAAATTCCACCAGTCAAAAATTAAAAAAGAAAAACTTGTGTACTCTTCTAAAATTACTTATTTACTGTTAAATGAGAATATGGAAAAACAAAAAAGAATCTTAAAAAAATAAGGCAACTAAATCTCAGGAAAAAAAAAAAAATCAAAATTGATTCAAAATCAATTGCATGAAAAACATTCAATAGTCAAAGATCTTAACAAAGAAATAAATGCCATTAAGGACAACTAGAATATTTTAAATAATATTGTACAATTTTTTTATTAATACATTAGGCTGCGCTCTTTAAATATAAATAAAATGTAAAAAAACAAAACTGTACAGGTTGTCTCTTTCTCTCTCTCTCTCTTTTTTTTTTTTTTTTTTTTTTTTTAAATAAATAAATAAATATTTTAACCAAAGTGATTAATCCTCTGTTCCTTATGCAGATTATTCTGAACAGCCCAAAGACAGAACAGAATATTTCTATGCTTTGAATGCATTGGAATTTTATTTGTTTAAATTAATTTGATTTAAATATAAATTTATATCTAATACTAGTTTTATAAAAGAATTGTAAGAAATTATGGGAATTAAATATATATATTATATTATTAAATAATGTGAATTTATCAAAGAACAAATTACAAATTATCAGTGAATTTCTAAATGGTTCCCCCTGGACACCTTGATATTTGTAGTGATTCAGAATGAGCTTTCAAGCAGTAAATTTCTGTCATATTAGCTCTCAGGTTCCAGAAAAAGTTAACCATAATGCTCCTAACGAAACCAAACTATAAGCAAAAGTCGCATTCATGAAGTTATCTTAAACTTACAAATTCTGTACTCATACAAATAATCACACAATTGAAATATCTCATAAACTTCAAAGTAATCACTCTTAGCAATAATATTAAAGAAAAATAGAAGGGAAAAAGTATTAAAAAATAAACTATAGCAGAATATAAATAACTAAATAATAAACTGTAGCAGAAAAATTTGTAGACTGTTTTAAGTTATCTTAAGAACTTTTCTCTATTATGAAGAATGTATGGTAAAATCTTTTTAAATAGACAAATATTATATTTTAATATTTTATGAATTTTTCTTTTTATAAACATATTGTATTAATTTTTTTTTAATTTATGAAGTACTAAATAACTGAAATGTTAAAAATTTGAATTTTTATCATGCTAATTTTTATTATTTGTGCTCATAATTAATAATGTTAATTTTATATTAGAATTAATGATAACATGCTTGTAGGTGAGCTAGTTTTGAAATTTAAAACTTATTTTTCTTTTTATTTTATTCCATTTCAGAATTGTTGTTTTCACACGAATTGAATATGGTAATAGAGAAGTCTACTTAAATGTTTTTTTTAGTTTTTAACATGCCTTCCAATCTTTAGCTTTTTGTCTGTGTCAACTATTTTCTGCTAAAGCAGTTATTGTACGCCACTCAAATGGTATGGTTTATTAAATGTACCAGCTAATCTGTTGTATGCCGCTGTACTAAGCTTCTATGGCAAGTATTAGCGAAGTACCTGTTTTGTAGTTTGAAATGGTTTGGGCACTTAGTTGTCTTGTGTGTCTCTGTCACATTTAGTACGGTACATGGAGGGTTTTGTAAATGAATTTATTTATTTATGGATTTTGGGTTCTGTTTTTAATTGTTTTATTCTGTAGACAGTGGAATTAAAGAGTTAGTGAACTATTTATGATTTAATCATCATGACTGCCATATTTCATTTTCAAAGTTCTCACCTCTACTTGCTCATAATTTCTAGGATGTCATCCATGTCAGACATACTCTTCTGAGAATCATTGTTACAATGTAAATAAATTTCACTTCTTTGCTGTTTCATGAACTGATGTATTAAATTTTTTAACCAAGCTTTCGTATTTTATTCTCTCACTTTTACTGATTGCCTTCTTACATCTTCCTACACTCATTAAAAGCTACAAGTTAATTAACATTGGAACGAACACCTGTTGGAGTCTGACTTCAAGCAATACATTTTGTTTTTAAACATCAAGTAATATATATATATATATATATATATCACACTCAAGAGCCAAAAGATTATGACCACCTGTCAATAACGAGTTGGCCCACTTTTGACGTGCCACACAGCTTCAACCCGCCTTGGCATGGATGCCATAGGTCCTTGGTAGATGGCCGCAGACAAATTGTACCAGATGTTTAAGCAACGGTTACGCAAATCCGAGATATTGCGAATGGGTGGTCATTGAACTTTGAGCTGCCGTCCCATGACATCCCAAATGTGTTCTATCGGGTGAGTTAGGCGGCCAGCATCATGTTCCTGGAACCACTCCAACACAATTTTAGCCTTGTGACACGGGGCGTTGTCCTGTTGGAACATTCCATTTCCAGCTGGTAAAACAGAGACTATGTAAGTGTGCAACTGGTTCGAAATAATGTTCAGATACCTTATAAGCATTCATATTTTTCTCTACCACAATCACGGGTCCCAGAGACGCCCAAGAGAACGTCCCCAAAGCATAATACCGCCACTACCGGCCTGTGTATGACCTACTGTACATTGAGGGAGCAACTGTTCGCCTGGAAGACGGCGTATCTCGACAAGGCCATCGGCGTGATGAATGACAAACCGTGATTCCTCTGACCAGGCAACTGTCCCCACTGAACCATGGACTAGTCGCGATGTTCCCGGCCCAGCGTAGGCGCAGTTGGCGATGACGCGTGGTCAGCAAAGGCACACGAGTGGAACGTTTGCTGCGTAGCCCAATATTCAGCAGTGTGCTCCGATACTATTCTACTTGGCCCTGCATTGTATTGGGTTGTCAGCTGAGCCATTGTCTGGCTCCGGTTTTGCTTCATCATGCTATTACATTACGACCATCCTATTAATAACATGTAGGACTACCTTTAGCTCTCAAAACCGCCGGCGGGGCATTGACTCCACAAGGCGCTGATAGGTAGTCTGAGGTAACCGGTACCAAGCGCTCACCAACTGGTTCTGCAATTCCCGCACATTGCGAGGGGTTAGCGTGGAAGCGCAAATGCTCTAATGGATTAATGTCTGGTGAATTTGGAGACTTGACACTAGAATGTTCCTCGAACCACTCCCAGACGATTCGACCGTTATGACATGATGCATTATCCTGTTGGTAAACACCCTCCTACGCCGGAAATACTGTTGTCATGAATGAGTGAAACTTATCTGCAACGATATTTACATAGCACACATGCGTCAGGATTGTTCTAGGGAAATTATGGATCCTAATGTGCTCTATGAAAACATTGCCTACACCATAATACCCCCTCCACCGGCTCGTCTCCGTACATTCGGGATCCAGAGTTTCGTTTAGAAATCGGCATACTCGTGCACGTCCATCGATGTAATGGACCATGAAACGCGATTCGTCCGACCATGCAACTTCCATTTTTCTACTGTCTTAATTCCGATGTTTCTTTGCCAGATGGTGATGGTGTGCCATCAGCGCAGGGACATGCTTTGGCCTCCGGCTGCATAAGCCTCTACGCTGCACATTGTGTTGAGAAACACTGGTTGGGTCGAAACTCTTGTTGCTCTTCGGACACGGCGAACAATGAGTAGTAATCTCTGCTTTTGCTTGGAAAACTAATTTCTATCGAAGTATTTTTGAAAAATAATTTTCTAAAATGTTTTTATTTAGCATACTGATATCATGTAATAAAGTATAAAACAAACTTGAAATTATCAAAATGTAATTTCTTTTATCTATATATCTTTAAATCACGATATAAATTTGGTTATATATCGCGATGCAATATGTTCTACACCACTCCAGTCTAGATATTAAGTTCAGGGTTCACACGATCCTTAAAAGTCATTAAGAACGCCTTAATTTTAGCTTTCATTTTTAAGGGCCCTTAAAACTCCTTAATTTTTGTCAGAGGTCCTTAAAAACTCCTTAATTTTTAAATTGGAATGGGATTAATTTCTCCATCAACGTCACGTGATTTCCTATCAATTTTCTTATGGGACAGTTTTTTTAGTTAGTTATTATTTGACAAATAGATAATCTTTCACGTACTAAAAAAGCTTTAGATATACATTTTTCAAAATTAGTTTTTGTCAAATACATCTTATTACTAATTTTTAGGCATTTTTAAAAACTTAATACTGAAATATTGCAGGGCATTTATTGAACTTTCCTTGTCTGGATCATAATCATTAAAATAGGTTCCTCAGGAAATAGGGTGTATGTCATTTTGCCATGTATTTCAAGTAGGTTCTTGTAAAATGTTATTTTGGTTCTTAGAAAGTCCTTAAAAAATCTTTAATTTTTGTTCTAGAAAAACAGTGGGAACCCTGAAGTTGAACATATTTTTTATATTGTTAAATCGCGGTATAAATAAGTTATGTATAACTGCATTATTTTCTACTTCACCCAGTTTTAATATTAAGTTAAAAATATTTTATTATATCAATATATGGGTTAAACAGCGATGAAAGATTTTCTACATTTCCTAGTTCTAATATTAAGTTTAACATTTTTTTTACATCGATATATCGGCAAATCACGATATAGAGCTGATTATATATCGCAATGTAAGATTTTCTTTTTCGAACAGTCCTAATATTAAGTTAAACATATATATTCTTCGACTGTTTGCATTTTTATAAGAAGCAAGACGAACTTGGTAATTGATTCTTGTACGACTCTGAAATAGCACATCTATCTCGATTGTGTTATTCGAAATGGGATATTCTATTTAATGTGTGGTATATTTTTTCAAGTTATTTCAAAGAAACGGGAAAGAAGATCAGAAACAAGATCTATTTCAGGGTTCATTTGCAAATTAAAACTAAAAATGTTATTGCCCTATTGTGATAAGTAGTTTGAGCTTTCGTGATAATTTTGTTTCATTAAAAGTTTGATGAATGGAATGAAATTGAGATTTATGTGTCTGTTGCCAAAGGCGTACAATTACATCAGAGAAATACTTAGCTCTATTTAAATCATTTGGTTGGTTCGTATAATTTGGCGAAATGTCTGCTGTATACATACTGCATTGAAACTTGTTGCTTAAAGACTATTAAAATATATCAATGTCAAATCGTCTGTTAAAATTTATGTTCTACCCGCATATTATCTTTTTTATTTTATTTTTTCTCTGTAAGCTGCGAGTGGCAACGAACGATTTTGTTTAGTAAAAACATGGTTGTTCTTTCGTATGCGAGAAAAATGGCTCTTGAGTTGCTTTTGTGTTTGATATATTAATATTATTTACGCCATAAATTCTTCTATATGACATTTTCTGTGTTATAAAGATCTCGCATACGTAAATATAATAAAAGGTGTTTTATATTAAAAGTGCGTTGTTTTTGAGCAATTAATTAACGCCATTGAGAACATTCTTCAGTATCATACTTTTGATTTCGAAACCCAAATGGGACAATCAAGCCTAGTTGGATTGCATAAAAGAAACGGAAAGACAGAAACAGAAGTGAGTATAAAGGAAACATAGATAAAAGGATATAATAGGATGTTTTTCTTTAATTTGTTTATATCTTAATTTAAAAAAAGAATAAGTAGGGTGCTTATGTGTTCAAATCTCACTACCAGCATGGATGTTCGTAGCCGTTCAGAATTAAATTTAAGCAGTAAGTATTATATCTCTTATTGTAAAAGAGTAGATCGTACCGCTCCAAACCGAAATAAACTTTAACACTTTGGGCAACGTATTTTTACGTGTTTTGCAGTCTGTCACTGGAGCGCGGGTCACGTAAAAATACGTATTTAGTAGATTTGTGGTGGATATCCGCTAACCACCACAAATCTACTAAATACGTATAATTATATGTATGTGTGACGTTATATGCGTGTTGTTTGCGTTGCTATGCAACGCTTTGCATTTTTTCTTTCCACAAATTTTGATTGTCGAGTTACTCGGGGTCTCATTAGCCATCCTGTTGCAAAACGCAGACTGTAGCACTCCAAACCAAACCGAGTGACTCTGTCTTTTGTTGCGTTATTTCGTCTTCCATCGAATTCCTAGCTCCAGAACGTACGAGTCGTGTTTTGTCAATTGGAAGCTTGGTTATTTAGTGTTGAATACAAAATTGATAAAATGAGCCGTTGTGACAAAGAGAGTGAGGAAGAAATAGGCGCTGACAGATTATCGGATTTTAATTTTAAAAATCGTTTATTTTTGTGATTTCGTAAATATATTGGGTATTTGTTTTGTTAAATAATCATACAGTATAAAGTGTAAAATAAAAAAAAAGTTTCGTTCATAAAAACAAAGTAGTTTTCGATTGACTGCGATTTTTCTGAATAACCAAACTTTCTCGCGATTCACGAAAAAACGCTCGCTGCACACGTAAGTTGGCGAAGAAGTATACCTGCATGCCAAGTGTTAAAAAAAAAATGATTTTATAAAGTGTAATGTGTTGTTTGAAATACGGACTAAATCAGATATATCTATCAAGATTTTTTTTAAAATTCCATCGTAATATTGAATTAAAAAACAACAAAATAGATTGGTGTGAAAAGGTGAGTTTAGAGTAATATACAGACAGGACAGATGACTTATTTTTCTGGAAAAAAAAACACTTTTTTAAAAATCTTTTTCTGCATTCTATTTGGAATTCTATCCTTATTCAATTTTCCGCTGGTAACTCGTCCTCTTATCTGAGAATTACTTTGTGATCTTGTCTTTATTCAAAATAAATCAAAGAGAGGTAGAGTTTCTTTGCATTTGCGCATGAGTTTCTAGGTCGCACAGTGATATACCTCTAAAATCAGATTTCTCTTTTTCTCATTAATTTAAAGGTAATGTATTTGAACATTTTAAGAAGTGTACTTTGAATGATTTAAGTGTTGTTAATGGTATTTGTAAGGGAATTTTTAAGACACTGGAGTCAGTACTTGTATGAATGCACATTAGGTGTTTGATGGTGAGTGCTGCAATTCCACATCAGGTGATAAAAATGATTGATTACCGTGGCCTGAAAGCTAAAAAAAATCAGCTTTATGTTTATTGGTGTTGAATTGGATTGATACTGATATCTGTGAAAGCTTGTTAGATGACAATGCCAAGCATATCCTGGCCGTTTAGTCATCGATCACAACTGGAGGGTGTTCTTTGGAACTTCAACCGGTCAAAGATCCATCGTGTTCATTAATGACGGCTCGTGGTCGCCTTGTCCTCCAGGTTCCCAAAATGATACCTCTAGTGGTAGCAGGTTGTACCTTGTGTGTGTGTGTAGGTTGTTCTGCTTGGCCCCTGCTTCTAAATTACGAAGACCCACTTTGTTAGCGTTGTTCTTTTGAGTACTGTAGCTCTCCTAGTAAAATGGTCAACAGGTATCTGTGGCTTAGTAATGGTGAAATCTATAGAAGCAAGTGCCTTCGCATAGGACAAACTAACTTATCCTAGCAAGTCGGTTAGGATATGTCCTGCCAGTCTAGAGCCATAAAATTCCCGTGATGTTTTAATTTGATAATTGCGTTACTTTTCATAAGTAGAAATACTAATTTCTACGTACAAGGTTCTAAACCTCTGTTATTTGTGTCATGAAAAAAAGACTTGATTCATTTCATCTCGGGTTTTGGTGTCTGGCATTTTCTATTTTACATTGCTGTTGCATTATTGTTATTCCAACAACTGCAATTGCTGTCTTTCGATTGTCACTTGTATAGTCCCCCCCCTTTCTTTTTTTTGGCTTTAAAGTTACACGAGTCTCTTCTTTTCCCTCTCGCATGGGGTTATGAAAGTCAAGTTCGAAAGACATCAGACGATGACTTTCTTGTATACCACTCTTAAATGCTGGAGCAATTTATCAGGTTGGAATTTCGTGTGCATAGAAACGCCTCCGTCTTTCCCTTTTCGCACCCTCTCTAAAATTCACCTGTGACGACCCCTTGCTGCGAGCTATCCTTCCTCCCTCACGACAAGGCGTTGGCTCCGCCAAAGTCAAGAGCCCGTGGTCTTTGACCTTCGCCACTGAGCACAATAGGTAAATAACCCCACCGTTTTGATACTACCATTCCCTTTGATAATAAACACGAAGCCGAAACTATTTCTGCACTATTTTTAATGGGAAATTCTGCCCCTTCTATTTCTACATCTGGGTTATCTCAACAAGTGCAGCAATTCCGACAAAGGATACGTAATTTTCCTGCGTAACCTTTGTCTGGTAATTTTACTCTTCGTTATGACCAGTGACGGAGCCAGAATTCCTTTTTTGAGGGTGGCTCCAAAGCCTTGATGTAAAGTACAGTAAGCTTTCAATCTCATAAAAATGTTTCATACACACAAGCATACAAAGTACATACAGACATACGTAAGTCTTATATATCCATCCATCCGTAGTTTTGCATGCGTACAGAAATACGTCGTTAACCAGATCAGCAGTGCTAGACATAATTTCATTGTATTTTCAAAAATACATTTGCAACCCTATTGTGTCTTTCAATTTGCTTCCTAACTTTTTTACAGATTTAAATTTGGTTGGTAAATACTGAAGCCTATTTATTAATTCGCATTCGATTGAAACGATGGCCGAATGGTTAATTCGCTTATCTTCGGTACCGGTGTTCGTAGGTTCGAATCCCACTGTAGCATGAATGTTCGTGGTATTTTGGAATCGATTTTAAGCAGCAGCCCCCTGTCTCATTAGCCCTCGTGTTGCAAAAAGTGGACCGTAGCGCTCCAAACCAAACCACATTCGAGTGCTTACCTGACGAAATTAAACTTAAGTAATTTTATCAACAACTAGTAAAATGTGAAAATACTGAGAGAGGAATTATGACACATTCTTTATTTACCTTTTACTAAATTACATAAGTTGCAAAATTTGAAAGCAGTATGACGCAATCAGTTTGCTTTGGAGGCTGCGATCTACTGTTTTAATACACGAGAGGTAATGAGACCGGGATCTACGCCTTAGAGCCGATTCTGAACAGCTACAAACTTCCATGTCATCAGCGGGATTCGAATCCACGAACAGCGATACCAAAGGGCAACGCCCTACCCATTCGGACTTCGTTCGGGATGGCCTAAGGCAGGTGAGGGCAAATACTTTTAATCGCGGGCCAAAATGAAATTTTAAAAAATGGCCGGAGGACTATACCGCGTACGCTGTGCACACGCGAATGTTTTGGGTGGAGGTTTTTCCCTGCCCTAGACATTTTTTTGACAAAAACATTATAAGTATCATTTTAAAGCATTTGGACAGGGCAATTTGACAGTTAATAAAAAAATAGTAATAATAAATTGTCTTAGTTAGGTGTATATGCGAACCATTCGTGCCCAGTAAAATAGGTCACGTCATTTTTAAAGAAATAGGATCCATTATATTAAATTAATGGTCATTCAATATATCAATTAATGAAAGATTTTATTTTGATATTTATTTATATCTTAACGATACAAATTTTATTTTAATCATAGTTATTACATTTTTATATTTGTATTAAATTTTGTAAATAGAATAGTAAATAGAATTATGTAAAGAAAAGACAAACATCAAACGTTAAAATAGAATAGTTTTAGTTAATGCGAAACGTGAAATTTGGAATGTTCCTTTGATATTATTACTTCAAAATTTGGATCCCAATCACTTGTAGCAATCCTTAATACCGAGTATAGATTTACGTTACTAATTTGTGATCGATATTTATTTTTCTTGTAAATCATTAACGAAAAAGTTCTACAGAAACACGGAACTACAAATACTGTTGATTTCAACAAAATAATAAAAAAAAAGCTATGCAGGATTTTTCAACGGGCCGGATAAAGTAAGCAAAAGGCCCGTATCCGGCCCGCAGGCCGGCTTTGCCCAACACTGGCCTAAGGAGTAATTTATAAATTACGTTTTAAAGGCAGATACCTTCCTATTCGGAATATGTCCACTTCATTGAGTTAAACCTCCTCTACATTAAGGCCCACTATTGATCACTGCAGTGTTCGTCCCAAGGGCGACCTTGGTATGATGGTCCATGGGTTGCATCCACACACTGGGCCACTAAATGAACCGAGTGCGTGGTTGCATCCTCTATCTACTGCGCACTTTAGTCAGGGCCGTAACTAGGTCCTTTAGTGCCCCTGTCAAAAATATAGTGAGAAAATACATATATATGTTATATATATATATATATATATATATATATATATATATATATATATATATATATGTCAGAATTTAAATTGTAGATTAATTTTAAAATATTTTAAATAGGGATTCTTTACTGAGAGTGACGCGGCGTGAGGAGTAAGCCACATAAATACGGCTCACGCGCAGTGATCTGGGCAGAGAGCAGTGTGCACATTCCGCAGATAGACCTGTGGCTACCAGAGGCAGCTAAGCCTGCTTTCTTTAAAAGTTAGGCTCCAATGTGCGATGCCATTGAACACGATTGATGAGTAGTGTGCTCTGAGATTTGAATAAAGTTATGAAAATGTATTCAGGACTTTATCATTTACTGGAAACCTGATATATATATATATATATATATATATATATATATATATATATATATATATATATATATATATATATATATACATAATACATATATATATAGACAATACATATATATATATATATATATATATATATAAAATGCATATATATATATACATATATATACATATATATATACATAATACATATATATATATATATATATATATATATATATATATATATATACATATATATATATATATATATATATATATATATATATATATATATATATATATATATATATATATATCATACATTCAGAATGAACTCACAAAATATTTTGATAATTCTTAAAATGTTCCTAGCATATTTGTTTAATTTTTTTTTTGTATTTTTCCTTATGAACTGAATATCTTATATGAAGGGATTATTTTTTATTTTGCTGATAAACTGAATAGTTTATTTGAGATCATTATTTTTTATTTAGATGTTAAATTTTCATAAAAAATTGGCAAGTTTCTAAATTTAAATTTAGTTTGAATAACTTTGTTGAATTCAAAATTTAAAACGATTACACGGATTTATATTAAGGCATATTAAGAGTGTTTGGTAAACATTTTGTGAGAATCTATAAAAGTTTTAGTCTTTAGAAGCTTTTTAAAAAATAAGAAAATTCATAAAAAAATAATTTACAAAGACATTGAATTTTATAGTAAAAAAATTTTATTATTTCAATTGGGGCGAATCGTTGTCTTTCGGACCCCTCTTTCCTCATGGTACGGCGCCCCTAAGACTGCCTTGGCATAAGCCATCTTAGCCACGCCCTAGTTACGGCTCTGACTTTAGTAGCGCATGCTGGCTGTCTTTGATGTTTGGAGAAAAACCGCTTTCGAAGCCATCTTCCGCCAAGGCCATTTTATCGTGTGCCATCGTCGACCATGATATGCCATACACGCTTCATGTAGCCTCCACACTATGGCCAATTGTTCATCATTTCCTGATGGTTCACGGGTTGTATCCACACGCTGGGCCACTAAATGACCCGAGAGCGTGGATTCGTCCATAGGGTGTACTGCGCACTGTAGTTGCGCATCTGGCTGCCTTTGATGTTTGGAGAAAAACCGCCTCCGAAGTCATCGTCCGCCAAGGCTATTATATCGTCTGCTGCCATCGACCACGATAAACCATACCCCCTCCAGACGGTGATGATGGCTTGCAGTGGACCATAGTGTGGAATGGGTGGCTACTATGTGTTTATAGTAGCCTTTAGACACATATGATCTAAGGTTTTATACGCTCGTAATCACATGTGATACACAATGGACAATATTTTATTTACAAATTTTTATACATTTGTATGATTGTGCATCACGTGGGAGTTACGAGCGTACAGCATTAGATGTGTTAGAGATGTACAGGACAGACAAAGGGCTTATTTATGTTTCAAGAGAAATTCAGATTTTCGATTAAAGAACAGAGTTGCTGTTTATGTTAAATGGACTTAAAATTCTTGTGTTTGACAAAAGGAAACAGATGCAAAAGCTACACATCTCTCCTCTAAATTATTCCTCCTTATTAATTCGATAGAAATACGTTCGACAAGACAATGTTCCAGTATTGCTCTTCTAAGTTATATCGCTGCAGTTGTCATTAACTGGTGTCTGGAGAGGAGGAGATTAATAGTTTTGCGTTATTTTTCTGACACGTCTCTGAAGTATTAACCCGTAAGACCAAATAAGCATTAAGAATGCCAAAAATCTAATAGATTTCAAAGCTTTGTGGAATTTGCTTTTTGTTCTTTTTTAGGACGATATCTGTTCGCTTACATATGTTTTTAATATTTTCCCAGTCTCAAATGAAAAAATAAATATTTTTGGTTTATCTGCTGCAGTGAATAACAATTAATAGTAAATTATATAAAACAAACATTAAGGGGCTTACTCTAGACGTTGCGGTTCAGTTCGAACGTTCGTTGTGAAGTCCCTTTGACGTCAGCTTGATAGTTTGCTCTCATAATGTCCGCAAGCTGATATCTAAATGATTTCACAACGAAGGTTCGAACCGAACCGCAACGCCCAGAGAAAGGGCCTAAATTAAAGTATATATGCATTATATAATGTAAGGGCCTAAATTAAAGTATATATGCATTATATAATGTAAGGGCCTAAATTAAAGTATATATGCATTATATAATGTAAGGGCCTAAATTAAAGTATATATGCATTATATAATGTAAGGGCCTAAATTAAAGTATATATACACTATATAATGTAAGGGCCTAAATTAAAGTATAGATACACTATATAATGTAAGGGCCTAAATTAAAGTATAGATACACTATATAATGTAAGGGCCTAAATTAAAGTATAGATACACTATATAATATAAGGGTCTAAATTAAAGTATATATACACTATATAATGTAAGGGCCTAAATTAAAGTATAGATACACTATATAATGTAAGGGTCTAAATTAAAGTATAGATACACTATATAATGTAAGGGCCTAAATTAAAGTATAGATACACTATATAATGTAAGGGCCTAAATTAAAGTATATATATGTATGTATGTATGTATATATATATATATATATATATACTTATTAATCACATTGTTAAGTCCCCGTTTCAGCATAGTCGGTTAGAGCAGATCACAGATTTTTCTTCGATTAGCTCTTATCAACAATGGTGAGATTAGGGTCTTAAAGGTCTAAAAACCGCATGATTCGAAAATGTAAGATAAATCAATTTTTAAATTTGCTTATCTAGGTTTTTGATAATTTCATTTGCATGCCATTAGAATTAAATTCCTTTCAAAATCAATTAGTATTAGCTTAGATCAATTACAATATAATTAAAGGTTAACAGAGATTGTAATAAAGTTACAAAAAAAAAAAAAAAAAGATCTAACACTCCTTTTAAACTCTTTTAAGAGCTATTGATAATTTTAATAAGTTTTATCTTATCTTCTTTATGCTTTAATCCTAAATTGACGGAACGATCGATAATCAAATTATAGATGTTCAAAATAATAGCTGTATTTTGTAGGAAATAAGGGATTTTTTTTTTTTAAATTTCGAACATTCAGAATTGTCATAATTTGAGAATTTGCCCTACTGCGTCAAATCGCCTTATTCTGGCTTTAGTTTCAAACGGAAGGGCAGTTTATTGTATGTCTATTGTCTGTTGTAAACATGAAAATGAATGGGAAGAGCATTATAGTAGTTCGTGACGTTCCGACAAATTGCTCTATTGATAAATCAGTCTTCCCATCTTTATAATATCATGGCCAATATATTATAATGGGTTTCGCGCTTCCCACAGGTACATTTTGTAAGATCTTGTAGGTGGGAAGTAATCTTCCCACGTCTTTCAAAAGGGCTAAATTATTTTTTTGTCATTTTATGAAGTCAGTTTACATTATAATACACATAAACAATTAAACGTAATAAATGTGTTCAGAAAGTTTGAATTGGTAACTCTGTAAGACTCGATACGTGACACAAAAATTATTTAAAATAAAACCAATGTACAATTAATTGTAATATCTACATCTGCAAGACTATCATGTGTCAGAAGAGGCTTCTTGTTTTTTACTCTGCCAATGGAGTATGAACCCTGCTAAATAGCATAATTGTATTACTCTTTTTGTTACTATCATATAAGTTTGCTTTATAACATACATGAACAGTAAAATTTGAAAATGCAATAAGTGTATTCCCAAAGTTTGCTTAACCCTCTAAGCGGTTCGCACGTACAATTCTACCAAACTGATGACGTCTTCAAAACGTACAATTTTCGACCTTCAAAAACGTTCTGAAAACGGATGTAATGTATATTTTTGCCAGTGTTTTCCTCCATGGAGTTTTACGGTAGGAGGATCAGGTCGATTGTTTAGAAACGGCACCCCTCTTTCACTGCTATTTATTGAGAAATGCACCCGTAACCCCTGAGCCACAAAGACGCTGATATCTTTTCATGGCTTTGTAAATCTATTTCGAAGTATTTCGTTTGCGGTAACAGATGTATCTCTAATTGCACCACTTAAATATCTTTGATGACTTTCGTAACAAAATATAAATAAGTCTCTCGAAGAATATTTTATTTGGACTTTTAGAATCTATTATTTCTTATGGGATGATCTTCGAGACTTGACGAGCTTTATGTGTATTAAAAATTAAGAATCTACATTTTCTATTTATATATCTATATATATAACCGGAAGTAAAGGAACAATAACGAGGGTAGGTGTCCCGTATTCCATTCTAGTCGACAAAAGGTGAAGGAAAAAAATTAGAACGTTTTGGTCACTGCCACAGTAAACCCATTAGCGTATTTTTGGAGACTTTTTTTCCTCGAGGAGTTCCACTTGGAGGGTTAAGCAGTGCATTGCACAAAATTGATAGAGAATAAAAACAATAGAAAATGTATGAATATGTTGTGAGAATCTGATGGGAACACGGGATTTCCTTATACTGCTATTAAATTATATACATTTTAAAATTTTGTTTGTATGATACATCCTCAAAAGTATCATTTTCTTATTTTTAAAGGTTCAAGGTAAATTTCATTTCTTAGGGTAACAGTGTTTGAGTAGAGATCAAAGACTGTTATCTGGCTACAACCGGTCGTATTAATAAGTTATATTGAGACTTATTTCGTTTCACAGATATTTAGTTATTAACAGAAGTTTTACGAACTTAACTTTACTTCGTACCAGGAAACAATTGATTTCTAAATTGTTCTCAGCAAATAAGGCTTTAATTTATTTTTTAAAATGAATTTTAGCATTATTTCAACTGCATGTGAATGCGTCAATATCTATTGTAGTGTTGTGTACCGGCAGCGTTGAAGTCCGTTACGTTGTGAAATTTCCTTTTATGGAATACCACGGCAACAAAAAAGGGAAGTGCTGATCTAGATGTTACAACAATCCCAAATTTTATGCAATTAAAATTTAAGTAATTATTATTTTTGGTCCTTAATTTTTTTTTTAAATTTTGGCATCCATAAGCCATGAGTTGGATATTTACTTTCTGAATATTTACGTGTTTCGTGTACGATAGTAAAATATTTACTCAAAAATTATCAAAACGAGACAACTTCTATATTACCAAAGAATAAAAATAAATAAATAAATAAAATATTACTAAATAAAATGAAAGATTATGTATAATCAATCAAATGCCTTCCATTTATTCAGTATGTTTTAATTTTTTAAAACAAAAATAAGAAAAAAAAGGAAATATGAACATAAAAGATGTCACCTGTTTTGTGTTGTGAAATTATGTAAGAAATTTATAAAATGCTGTTTATTTAAATTGAATGTGAAATTTATGTACATTTTTTAATTGTTTGTAAAACTATGTAAAATGCTTAACGATTTAAATTAAAATTTCTTTTAAAATGGTTTCGAAAAGTCGATAAAAAGGAAAGATATTCCCCCCACCCTGTCTCCAAAGATCCGCTGTGTTCACTGATGGAGGTTGGGGTTCATAAAATAGGTTCGTGGTCGCAATATCCTCCAAGTCCAACATTAGCCGAACGATGGCCGAATGGTTAGGGTGTTGGCCTTCGGTACCGGAGTTCGTGGGTTCGAATCCCACAGTGGCATGGATGTTCGTAGCCATTCAGAATCGGCTTCAGGCTGTAGGTCCCGGTCTCATTAGCTCACGTGTTGCAAAAAGTAGACCGTAGCCCTCCAAACTAAATCCAAGTCCAACACTGAAGGTTTTTTGTTTGGTCCCTACCTCGCAATTACTAAGACCCGTCGGGGACTATGTTACTTAAGTTCATAGTATTAAACTACACGTAGGTGCTAAATGAGACAGTTTCAAAGCCGTGTTTGGCATTAAAATATTTCTCTCTATTGCCAGCTGCGTTGAAAAAAAAAAGGGTTATCTGAAAGACGATTTCTCATCTGAGATCGGTAGAGAAGTTTAAATGGAGTTAGCTATATCGGCGTTCATTTCTATATCACTAAAAATTTGGAAATGGGTGTTGCGATTAACGCTATATCGATATTACTAAATATATCGATACTTCACCCAGTCCTAATATTTATACATGCATACATACAGTGCAGCACTAGAATAAAATGCATTTCCGAAGCGGCCCACAAAATCGTAAGGGCTGGGTGGATCTGTTTTATAAACGATATTCTGATATGTATCTTTTTTTCGAATATTCAATATACCAGGAATTTTGAAAATATCTTGATCATACCATTTTAAAACATATTAGCGTCTTTAACAAACTAAAATGTATGCATATGATGAAATCATGTCACTGAAAGCTGAGTTAGCATTACATATTCATTTCGTCTTTGTCTGATATGTCGTAGAAACCATGTTTGTAAAAAAGTAAGTAAGTAGGAGCACATGCTACAGATATCATAAACTAAAACTTTATTTCACTTCCCATCACTCAGCATAATTGATACTTTCCATGGAATGAAGTATACACTTTAATTACAATATGGAGGGAATGGAACAAGAATAAATAAATAAAACATTCACGACACAAAGTAAATGGAACATTTTCATTGAAAAAATTACGGAGCATAGTAAACATGATGAAACACGAACCAGATCTTGATAGTTGAATCACAATACTTAGTTAACACTAAACATACCATACAACGGGTCAAATGACCCATAAGGTTTATGTAAAAAATGCGATGGGAAATGAATTAAAAATTCTTATTCTTTGTGTTTGCAATACATAAAAATTGACAATATACAATTTTGTTAAATTATAATAAAGCTTATTTGTCTATTCCCTTCCAATTTTCATATTTCATACATTTATAATCAGAAAAATAAAGTCCGGTCATTTGACCCGCTATGGTAGAAATAGGTATGTATTAAGTGTTGGTATGTTTAGTGTTAATATGCCAAAACTATCAAATATAGAGACATACATTTGTCAACACAGAAATGGTTAGTTTCTTACATTATGTTAACATCCAATTTAAATTATAAAATTTTAACTTTGTATAACTTTCTTAATGCACTTAGAAAAAAATATTTATTAAGAATTTCATAGGTTTATTCATTTTTTATAAATTCCTATAAGTTGTATGGATAATTTACAATAGTCAATGCAATATAAGACTGTATTTCCGAAATTATTTATAACTATTTAAAAGCTTTTATAAAATATCCTTACCGTAATTTCGGGTAGATCACCACACTGGTTTATACTCTGCATCCATAAAACGGACACGCCGTGAACTAACAGCACACATATAACTTAAACAAAATGAAAATTTATCGGATCATCGGTCCTACTATAAGTTTTTAGTTTCAATTTTTGAGCAATTATTTTTGCTTAGAGGTGAATTCGAACTGTTGGCACTGAAAATTCCTTTCCTCTCTATTCAGTTGTACATTTATCTAATAGGTTCTCGAAGATGGGTCAGGGGCTGATTCCATTCCTGCTTATATACGCCAAATGATTTCCGAATGTTTAGAGTGCTGCTCTTCGATACTGGAGTTCGTGGATTCGAATCTTATTATATAATTTGAAAAGATTGTATTGCAATTTATATTCATATAAATTAACTGTTTTTTTTTTGTTGCTCGTCCATGAGGTAAAACCAAAATTGTGTTTGTTATTTAGGATTTGAAAAAGTTTTTTTTAATGAAAAGATTAAAATGTCTTTTTTACATATTTTTATGACTTATTTATTCATGAAATTCGGCAATTTTTCTTTTAGGGCTAAAGAAGCTTTGGAGTTTAAAAGTTTAAAACCACCGAATGCTAATATTATTAAAGCTTTTGACAACTGCATGAAATATGCTTACTACCCAACATGCAGAAGGCTGGTGAAATGTTTAAAAGAAAAGTATAACTTGCTCACTCATATGAACATAATGCAGGTATTGTACTAAACTAAGTAGCATAATTTATTATAAAAAGATTTTTTTAAACCATTAAGATTAGTAAGATAAACTTCTGCTTCTATTTAAAGATTAGAAGCATGGCAAGCATGTCAGAAAAAATCCTAATTTTTATGAGATTAAAATGTCTTTTTACATATTTTTATGACTTATACCGAATTTGCAATTTTATCTTTTAAAAGAATTTTTTAAAAGTCCCCGGACTATCTTATTGCTTTTGCTGCAAATTCTAAAATCAGAAGTGGGAAATCCTTTCGAAAAGTATAACGTCCACTCATAAACATAATCAGATGTCAAGAAAACATAGTATCGTATCGTTAATAAACCATGAAAAAAATACAACCCATAAAGCAGGATGAATCAGTAGTAGCAAGTAGCGTCATCTTAAATTGTGTCCTGGTGTACAATGAACATATATCTAAAGCTTAAATAAAATTGGATAGTTTCGGATCGAAGATCATTTCACCAGAGGTAACCAAGAGTGTTTTCACATTTGATTTGCTGTAATATTTGACATTCATTATATCTTTAAAAACATTTTTTTTTTTGATACTGCTGATTTCAAGCTGAAAGTTATCAAATCGAAGAAGAAGAAATGGCGCAAGTAAAAAATATGAGAAGAAAGCGATCCAGTCGTCGAATAAACCTGCATTAAAAAATACAACCCATAGCTGGGACGAACAGAAAAATGTAGGCCGCTCTGTTTCTCCCATTAAACTTCGTCTCCGAGGCTATGGCAGAAGAAATGATTTTAAATTTTAAAGGTGGAATTAATTGAGTCTAATACAGATTTTTCGGCCCTCTACTGTACATAGGTTTTTCAGAATTTTGATTTTAATATTTGACATTAATATATTTTAAAACATCGTCGCAGTTTTACTGCATTTCAAGCTGAAATCATTGAAATGACGAAAAGCAAATAAAAATCGCAAGTGAAATTTCGTACTCGAAAAGCGATAGTCGTCGGAATCAGTTTTGAGCATAGAAGACGTTTCATTAGCCTGGGTTCTCGAACAGAATAACAGTAGACCTTAGAGTTCGAAATCAACCGACCGATGGATGCAGATGTTTAAAAAAGCAGGTAATTAATTGAAATACAATGAGAATTACAATTTTTAACATGATAAATTTATATTAAAAAATAGAATACGAATATCTAAAAAAAAATTTAAAATTTTTTAAATAAAAAATCGCGCCCGCACAACGTGGTCTGGTACAGCAATAGCTGATATTGAGTATGAGCAATAATCCCACATTAGCCCTGGTGTAGAATAACAGTAGACCTTAGAGTTAAAAAAAAGGATATGTAAAAACAGGTAAAATAATAAATTGAGAATTACAATTTCCTGGACATGATAAATTTACTAAAAAAGAAATACGCAATTTAAAGTTAAAAAAACATTTAAAACGTCTCCTTCACGAAATTACGGTACGTGGTTTACAATTAGTAATTGAGTATGAAGACATCATAAATCACCTAATAGGATATTAAAAATTAGAAAAAAATATTTTTGGAGTGGGAAAATATAAATTTCTTTTGCTTATTTTAATTTATTTCTATAGTGAAATTACGGTACTGATCAATTTAACAATCATCATTAAAAAGAAAGATTAAGTTTTGGAGTTATAGTTACTTTTGCTTATTTTAAATGATATTTTATCTAGAAAGCAGTCGGTAAGATATCAATTTAACAATCATCATTAAATAAGAAAGAGGATTACAGCATTTATACTTAAAAAGATTTTTTTGAAACTATATCGAGATATATTTGACGACTTATGCCAATTTTGAATGTAATTTAAAGAGTAAACAATGAGTTTACTAACATTTTAACAGCCATAATTTAATAAGAAACAGATTACAGCATTTCTCCTAAAAAGTTTTTCATTATTATATTGAGATAAATTTGAAGAGCGACTCAAAATATAAGCTTCAACTATAAGTTGATATACCTATTCATAATTTAATCATACCTTTGAGAAACCTATAACTTTATAATGAGTTAGATAGTGAAAATATTAGCTAAGGTACACATTTAAAATATCTCCTTTTTTACCATAATCTAAACTTAACAAATCAATTCTTAATTTTTTTCTGAAAAATGAAGCTGCTATAAATTGTCAATTTATATTGAAACCATGATATATATTTTTGACATAGAAACATTCAAATGTGTTTTCCTTTAAAGATATATTTTTTCACAATTCTACGTGAGGAAACACATTTTAAATATTATAATTTTTACATACTTCAAATATTATAAGGTCAAAGGTGTCCACCATTTTTCGAGTGCAAACAAAAGTTAACGAGTTTTTAAATATCTAATTTGAAAAAAACAAAAAAGATATTTTATATACAGGTTCACAAAAATCACAATGTTTTATGAATCGCAAAGTGTGTTATTGTATAATAAACAAAACTAATTTGCTTCTAGCTGTAAGAAGTCTTTATGATATATAAATAATATCCACCTAGTAATGGTAGATAAATGAGGTCTAATAACGTAAATGAAATATGTTGACAAATAGAAATAAAACTGCGTGGTCAACATCAAACACAGTTCTAAGGCAAAAAATATATAACAAATGAACATAATAAATGCGAGGTTTATAATTTTTTTGCCTTGTATTTGATATCGTTAAATGTAGATCAGACTTAAATATTTTGATTTTGGTAGTGATTTCTTTTGATAATCATTAATCTTTTAACAGACGTGGAATGTTTATATCGAAAAGGAGTTCACCTTACAAGCGTTCAGATCCAACATCGAAATAGCTTCCTAATCTACCCCCTAGTGAGTTTATATCCACCACTCCATCCGCCAATTTTCGAATTTGGTAAAATATTCATCGAGGGGGAGTTTCGGTGATCATGACAAAGCTACCAACAGATACTTGCATGAAATCCAGGTCCGCCACAAACGTTTATCTAAAGGGGTACACATGTATAAATGAATCGAGGTCGGTGTTCAAAGGATGTCTTCTATTCTCTTTCTTTTGCCGTGGAAGAACTCGCTTCGGAACCTGATTTCGCACGAGCACCCGCTGCGTATCCTGATGTAATCCATCCTCCAGGGTTCTATGGAGTTGAACTCCCGCACCAAGGCGTAGGTGTAGGAATACCTCTGAACGCAAGCCGATCGATGTCTCATATCCTCGTCAATGTACCGGCAGGGTCGCCCCTTCACGCCCTCGTCGCACGACGTCTGGTAGAAGCTCTGCGTCGAATTCTGGTCTCTGTAGAGCTCGAGAATGCGACCGGCTTTGGACACGCCGCCCAGGGGCTGGATGATTTCCGTGACGGAGGGACAGCATTCGTCAGACTCGTTGATGGTCAGGTGGAAATGCTCCCGTTTCTTGAGAGACGGGTCCCATGGGATATCCCTGCGAAAGATGGGAATTCAGAATCGAATGCAACAACACTAGGTTTGAGTTAAGAATGTTTTTTTGGGGTTAGTGAAAATTATATTTGTTGTTTCAAATTCTAAAGTACATTTGAAATTAATTAAGCACAGGATTTCGTAAGACCCTTGGTTTGCCTTAATTCTCGGAGGCAGAAGAACAGGTTCTTTCCCCTAAGAGAGGACAAAGAGCTACTGGCTAGCATCTGAGGGTCAGTGTACTGTCGAACCGAGCTACAGGGTATTAGAAAACCACAATAAAAAGGAGAAGGGTTCTTATAGAGTTTAAATGTTAGCAGAGCCCTGAGTAGCATCAAGAGGACAAGAATGATTTATAGTGAATGGAATTAGAAGAATGTTTCGACACCCGGTCCCAGAAATTATCCACCCCGGATAATTCGGTGAATGTTTCTTTTGGTTTGGAAGCCAAGTGCAGAGACTCACTGACCAGTTTAAATCTTCCCGGATATTTAGTTAAGTGATGTCAGGAAGGAGAAGATTCTGGGTTGGGATCGATCTCCGACTTTCTTGAAATTGGAACCACGGTATAAATTTCTGTAAATTATTCCTCAGACCTTTTATCTCGTCTATTTTAAATTGAAAATAAATATTGTACACATGTGCTTATTTCCTATTATCTCAAGTCAAGTTCACAGATTCCTTCCTTAAGTTTTAAAATTTCCAATTTTGCATTTTCGAGTAGAGAGAGTTTTAATAATGATCAGAATTATCAAAGAATGTTTCCTATAACCAAAAGAATATACATAAAAAACTGGGAAAATGATATTTTTGATGATAATCTTAAATTTGGTTTGATAAAAATATTTTTAATTTAAAAATTAAAATATGCTTAAATATATATATATATATATATATATATATATATATATATATATATATATATATATATATATATATATATATATATATATATATATATAAACACGTAAAAGTAAAATCTAAACCAAGTTTTCTGTCACTTATTTGCAATAAGGTTTCAATTATTATATTTTCTAGCT
The DNA here is from genome assembly GCA_032207245.1 of Pardosa pseudoannulata. Classification (NCBI taxonomy): domain Eukaryota; kingdom Metazoa; phylum Arthropoda; class Arachnida; order Araneae; family Lycosidae; genus Pardosa; species Pardosa pseudoannulata. The sequence continues at coordinate 206,496,444 of CM063498.1, read as the reverse complement.
TTTATAAAATTTAAATGGTGAATTATTTTCGATTTTATTAATGAATAACTGAATAACTCTTTTGTTTTCAGCATCAATCTCTTTAGTTTATTGTGTAATAACATTTATATCAATTTAAAGAGTAATAAGGCACCCTAGCTCTGCTATTTTTTAAACACAATTTAATTCATGTATGAATCTACAAGATTCATTCCTTTCATACTTTTAATTTTCAGTATAGGTTCCCAACATTGGGTGGTTCCCCCCCCCCCCAGTGGGTACTGAAGTCTTCAAGAGGGGCGGTAGCAGGTTCAGTAGAAAATGGGCGGGGGAGAGGTTAAGGCAGGCAAGGAAAATAAGCAGTAGACAATGTCTATAAAATATACATGATATTTAAAAAAAATAATCAATACATCAATCGAATAATATTGTATTTACCATAATGAACGTTATTTTTTTAAACAATAGATTTCTCAAATTCCACCAGGTGGCGTCGTTTTTCCACCCCTGGGATAGAGTATAGAAATTTTATTTACTCTTCTGTAATCGTAAGTCGCTGAACATGGGCTCAGTGCACTGTCTAAGAAAAGGAACGTCACTGAACGGGGACATTTAAGAATGATGTCAGTAATATTGGAACCCCTCATTCACAAATTGTTAAAATACCACCAGCTTCAACCATCTCATTAATTATTTCTATTTCTTATTCTTTTTAGTTTTTAATAAGCATTTTTTTTACATTTGTTGGCCTTTTTAATTCATTTCTACTTTACGATTTTTAATAGATGGATAGGCATATATACATAATAAGCAATATTTTAATGTTCGGTATTATTAACTATTATGGAAGAGGGGAGGTTTGAATACCTGTAAAGGGGGCGGTGGTCCAGAAAAGGGTGTGAACCACTGATTTAGAGAAAGAAAGAAATTAAATTATAAATATCGCATGGAACAACTTAAGAATTGGGTTCCCCTTGGCAAATTTGGTAAAAATATTGGCGATATTTACAAAAACACAGAGGCGATCCATCCAAACATTGTATTTCTTACTTTTTCTGGCGACTTTAATGAATGCACACTGCGCCATCGTAATAGAATTATATAGTCTTAATTAAAGAAAACGACATGAAAACCGGACATTTATATTTATGGGCAATGGATCCATTAATAGTTTACAAACGCAACAGCTCCAAATGATTAAATATCAGCCATAGTGAATGGTTTGTTATATCTAATTTTTTAAGCGCACTTTTAGGTATATAAGAAAAGAGTTACACAAGGAGAGTTGGATGCAAATAACATATAAATTATAATGTAGATACAGATCGATAGGACATGGTGAGATCAGGAGAAAATTTTAGGCGACCCTACTTAAACCATTATCGCCAAGTTGGCGGGGGAACCCAATTCTTAAGTCAACGAATATTGCATGAATTTGTAATTTTTGCCTTTCATATTATTATTTACATTTCTTAACTTTCGAATTTTCCTAGCTATGAATGGAGAGGTCTAAGCTTGTTTTATTTTACCTAGCTCTAGGGATATCACTTATATGTTATAATTATAGTATACTCGAAAAATATTTTATCCCACGCATTCTATTTCTGTTTAAATTGAGTGAGATGTTTGCAATTATTTTACGTCGCCTCTTGCAGACCGGTAAAGTTGTTAGGAAAAGAGCGGAAGCATACTTACGATACGTATTTGTGTTTCTTGTGACCGGGTCTCCAGGCATTTCGGTGAGATCCAAGAGATCTGGAGTACACGCAGGAGACGAGAGAAAGTAACTGTAAAAGGAAACACAAGTTTAGTAAATTCCTTTACATTTTTAGACATGATAAACGATTTCTTAGACCAAGTAAAATGAAGAGTGTTGACTCCCTCGAGCAAGCGGGTTGCGTACATCAATGGTTTTAATATTTGTTTTCAAAATATTATCCTTTCTCATTAGCTTCATTTTAATTTTTCTTTTGTGGTGTGGCAACATTTGAAAAGAAAGAATAAGTGTTTCTGATTAGATTGGAGTAGTGTAAGATGTATAAGAAATCAATAAAAGAAATCTTATGGTTCTTCCAGTCGTATTTCCACGAAACCGTCTATATCATGCAGTATTTGAATAAGAAAACAAGAACCTGGGGACTACTTAAGAATGAAATGTCAGAAATTTGAACAATTTTTTATTCCAAAAAGATATTTATAGTGATTGGCAATGAAACAAACAAAAGCACACAGAAAGATAAAAAGAAATAATTTTCTACTACCTATATTTTCGACTAAAATGAAAAGAAATTAACACATTGTGAGCGGGTACATTTCGCAGTGGAATTGTACCGGGAGCGGAAGTTTTGCACATAAATTTAGTTATTCAGTTAAATCTCAATAGATAAAAAATTATTTCATTTTTTAACCAACTTTTCGTATTTTATATTGAAAACAAATATATAAATAGAAATATATAAATAACAATCATAAGATTTCTGTAAACAAAAATATATATTTTTTAGTAGATAAATTTATAATAGTATTGTAAATATGAAAAATCAAATAGAAATAGTAGTATATAGTTTTAATTTTTTCGAATTATGTTATATATAAACATTTTTACATTATAAAAAGTGAAAAGAGCAATTATAAAATTAATAATGTAAAAACTAGTTTTCATTTGTCTCAATTTTTCCAGAATCTATGTAGTAGGAAAGAACCAATTTTTCGTATTTTATATTGAAATATATAAAAAAATGTATAAATACACAAATAAACAAATATATATATATATATATATATATATATATATATATAATATATATATATATATATATATATATATATATATATATATAAATACAAATATATATATATATATATAAACATACATATATATATATAATATCATTTTCGCAAGAATAAATAAAAAGTTAATTTTAAATTTAAATTGATTTTTTTAACCAACCTTCCCGTTCTGCGGTTCCAAATCGACTGGTCGACTGTAAAAACTAGTTTTTATTTGTCTCAATTTTTCCAGAATCTATGTAGTAGGCAAGAACCAATTTTTCGTATTTTATATTGAAATATATAAAAAAATATATAAATAGACAAATAAACAAACATATATAAAAATACAAATATATATAATATATAAACACACCTATATATATATATATATATATATATATATATATATATATATATATATATATATATATATATATATATACATATATATATATATAATTTTCGCATGGATAAATAAATAGTTAATTTTAAATCTAAATAGATTTTTTTTAATCAAACTTCCCGTTCTGTCGTTCCTCATCGACTGATGTAAAGACTAGTTTTTATTTGTCTCAATTTTTCCAGAATCTATGTAGTAGGCAAGAACCAATTTTTCGTATTTTATATTGAAATATATAAAAAAAAATATATAAATAGACAAATAAACAAACATATATATATATAAAAATATAAATATAACATATAAACATATGTATATGTATATATATCTATCTATATATATATATATATATATATATATATTTTCGCATGGATAAATAAAAAGTTAATTTTAAATCTAAATTGATGTTTTTTAATCAAACTTCCCGTTCTGTGGTTCCGCATCGACTGATGTAAAGACTAGTTTTTATTTGTCTTAATTTTTCCAGAATCTATGTAGTAGGCAAGAACATTCGGCTTCGTTTTCCTTTATATACCGTTATTTTTGTACCCGCAAACAAACCATGTTGCACTAACCCGCACTTGTACGTAACCCGTTCTCAAGTATCAATCGTCAGAAAACGTATTAGTACGTGTCCCGAGCTCAAGTATCAATCGTCAGAAAACGTACTAGTACGGGTCCCGTATACAATGTTAAATAATATATTGGCAGATAAAAATCATTATAAAAATTATGTTTTTTGATTCTAGTAAAAGAGAGAACCGCTCTCTAAACACGACTTTCCTTAAGAAGATTCATCAAGTGTATTATTTTATCACTGTGACAAATGAGCAAAGAATTTGAAAATATAAAAATTTTCCTGATGTGAAATGTATTCTTTGCTATACGAAGTATTTGTCTTCCATATATTTTGGTTTTCAATTAAATAAACCTATTTCTGTCGGGGTATTTATTGAATATCACCTTCCTTTTTAGCGAAGTCGACTACAAATAAGGAAAATACATTAACGTTTAAATAATTTTTCGTTTTTTTTTTGTAAAAGTCGGCAAACGTTAATGCATATACATTGCACTGGGTAAAATTAAGTTGAATTTATGATTTGTCAGTAACTGCTAAATACCCTTCTGCTTTTATCAGTTTTGGAATGACGTCTGTTTAGTTCTTTTTTAGAATGTTATGAGAGCGGTTTCTTTAAATAACTCGGCGATATCATTATTGTAATGGCTGGATATATATACCTGCACTCGATTCCGAGTATTCGAATTCTGTTGTTCAAGCATTTCTGAATCATTACTGAATGAGTGAAAATTCGTCTCTTAAGTATAATTACTGTCCCCCACTGTGCTTATTAAACAGAAAATTAGCGAATCGTTAGAGCTAATACCGCTGACTGGATTGTATCTATTTAGGGTGCGGAAGAATGAGGTAGCACTGATTTTATCGTTCCTTGAAATGAAGAACACATTTCGATTTTCCTGGAACGTTTTACGAACGCTTACACCGGTTTTCATTTTTAAGCTCGCTAGATTTCGCATGAAGTGGGTTTAAGTAGTAGAACGTCCGGTAGCTTGCTACTTGATATTGCTAAGATATAAACATATAAATATGGGCAATATATATTGTGTAATTTGTTTTTTACTTTTCATAGCGATTTATCGTGCTACAACTGTATTTATTTTTATAAGCTGCTTTCTAAAATATATTTTGTGTTACTTTTATAAAAATCAATCAAGAATTCAATTAAAATGTACTATTTTTAACACATTGTGTGAGGGTACATTTCGACGTGAAATTGTACCGGGAGCGGGCGTTTTGCGCGTTAATTTAGTTATTCAGTTAAATCTCAATAGATCAAAAATGATTTAATTTTTTTACCAATTTTTCGTATTTTATATTGAAATATATAAACAAATATATATATATATATATGTAATAAAAAATATATAAATATACATATATATATATATATATATATATATATATATATATATATATATATATATATATATATATATATATATATATATATATATATATATATATATATATATATATATATATATATATATATATATATATATATATATATATATATATATATATATATATAATATATATATATATATATATTATATACAAATATATATATATATATATATATATATATATATATATATAAAATATAAATATGCTTATATGTAACATCATTTTCGCAATGATAAATAAAAAGTTAATTTTAAATCTAAATTGATTTTTTTTACTCAATCTTCCCGTTATGTTGCTCCTCATCGACTAATGTAAAAACACTTTTTATATGTCTCAATTTTTCCAGAATCTATGTAGTAGACAAGAACATTCGGCTTCGTTTTCCTGTGTATACCGTTATTTTTGTACCCACAAACAAACCCTGTTGTTACACTAACCCGCACTAGTACGTGACCCGCGTTCAAGTATCAATCGTCAGAAGACGTACTGGTACGTGTCCCGCATACAACGTGTTAAAAGTTAATTTTGCTTTTAAATTAATACTCGTAATAACTAATACCCCATTCAAATATCTTAATTACATCTGAGATAATATTGGCGTCATTTGGTCAGGGAAAATCGGGGAATTTATTGCACACATTTTGCCGGGAACCTTGTTAAAGTGGGCTGGATATTTTGCTCGATTGGACGAGCTCAGATACACCAAAAAATTTTGTTTTATCGCCAAAGTATATTGTATTTGAAGAGGCAAGTAATAAAAAATATATACTGATTGCTGTAAACAAGATTTCAAAATGAACTAGAGAGTACGAGTATTTAGTGCGTAGGTTCTGAATGGGGGAGGTACCGCCTACCAGTGGGTGCTGAAGCCTTCTATGGGGGCGGTAGCGGATTCAAAGGCAAATAGGAGGGGGGGCATTACGTAGTCAAGAACTTGGTATGGATTACCCCGGTCTTCTATTTTAGCGGCACGAGGGCTAATGAGACCTGGGCCTACCGCATAAAGCCGATTCCCAACAGCTGCGAACATCCATGCCACAGTGGGATTCGAACCCACGCCCTCGGGTACCGAAGATCCTAATCGTAAGCATTCGGCCATCATTCGGCGGAGTTAAGGGGAGACGAACATTATGTACCTATTTGTTTGAAATTAATGAAATACTTTGGAAATCCCTACTGTTTTCAAAAGCAAACGTTTTATCTATATATGTAAAATTTTTAGCTTATTGTTATCGTTAAAAATTTAATTTATCATTAGGGATACGTATACTTAATTCAATTTAGTATTTGAGAATCTTTTTCATGCTGTTTTACACTTGGATATCTTAGACATGAATACACGAATTTAGGTTTTAGATACTTAACCCAATCGAATAATTGCATTTACAGTAATAAATATGATTTATTTTAAAAATTGTAAATTCGTGTATTTCTCTACCGGCCGCCGCTCTCATCTCCTAGACTGCAAGAATTTTTAATTGCCTTTTCATCACTTGTAAACGGCCGAAGGATGGCCCAATCGGTTGGGTGTTGCTCTTCGGTTCTACTAATCGCACTATAGCGTGGATATTCGTAGCCGTTCGGAATCGGCTTTAAGCAGTAGGTCTCGGTCTCGTTAGCCCTCGTGTGTCAAAAATTAGACCGTAGCGCTCCAAACCAAAGTTTCATTTGTAAACGATGTTAATGAAGTTTTATCCCTGTATAAACGAGCTTATTTTTAGCTTATTGTTATCGTTAAAAATTACAATACATATATTCATACATCATACATATATACATTGTTGATATGATTGATATAAAGAACCATTGTGGACGAGGGGGTATTCGAAATTTTTCCTTGTATAGGGGGCAGTAGTCCAGAAAATTTTGAGAACCTTTGATATAGGGGAAAGTTCCCTCTGAGATGGGCCGCACTGGACTGCCACGCCAATGTAGAAAAGAAGACGAAGAAGATTATTTAAGTTGTTGAAATTAAATATATCGAGTATATATTTGAAGCAAGTTATGTCAGCCCCAACAAAATGTGTAAAACAATTAATAGATACTTACAATTGAGATTTGAACGAGGTATACGATGCACCTTAGATAACTTTTTCTATCCATCTCGATTCCTAAGCGAAAGGAGTGCGAATGAGATTTCTGGAGTCAAATATCGAAACCATCGTCTTTTATATCTGATATCGCGAGTGAGGTATTGCACTCGACAAAATCCTTGCTACCGTGGGTAAATCCATTATCACCTGAAGTGCTTGTTCCGGCTGGAAATGAGACAAATCGACGAATGTCGCCAAACAAATACTCGTAAAAAATAACTTTCCCCGCGGTGCGCTCGCAATAGTTGCCTGTTATCAATGGTTTGATGCGAATCGGAGATGCTTGCATACATAGCTCTGTCTTACCATAGGGAAATACGAAGGGATTAAGTGAAAGTAAAACTTGTCGTTCCACATAAATTTTTTTTTTACTGGAATATTATCAGTAATAATTATACAGTGATACTTTAAGGTGGGTCTATACCGGCCATATTGGATTATTATGCTCAGTGTTAACGTATGAGAACAGATACGGACATAAATTGTCCGTGTTTGGCTCGCATTTTAAAAATTCTTTAAAAAATATACCACCGGATAGAACAGCAAATTTTTTAAGATGCTATCTTTTTCTCTTTTGGTTTTTTTTTTAACTCTTTCATTTGTAAAATGTTCTTATTTGCATTTGAAAAAGAGTATACCAAATTTTCCCACAAATAATTTAAAATGAAGTGCATTTTTATCGATGATTTTTGAAAAAGGTAAAGATATCGCCTTAGAGAATTGACTGTTCTATCCCAAGGAATATTTTTTAAAGAATTTTGAAAATGCTAGCAGGTCAAAATGAAGTTTATTTTTATCATAGATTAACACTGAGCTAGAGTTATCCAATATGGCAGGTACAAGCACACTTTAAGGGGGATCTTCAAAACAATGGAACTTGAAAATAGGTAGATTCCACCTAAAAATACCATGCCAGGCAGACACTTGATAGTGAAATGGATAATTTTTTCAGATTAATGATATTTTACTTTACTTAAAATTTTTTATAACGTAAAAATCATATTTTCTAGATTGATGTTTATGGCACATCGTGTTAATGATTTGGAAAAGTATCAAACGCATTCCTTTTATTGACTATCTTTCAAATTTTTTGACATTGTTCAGACAGGGGTCTGATTAGGGGAACTTTGGGTTCGATAACGGAGTCTTCATAGAATATTTTCTCTTAAAAACGAACTTTTCATGAAATTCGTCCTGCGAAAAACAGATTTTTTCCCACGAATGTATTACCTTAAAAACTAATTTTTGATATTTATTCAAAACCCTAATAATTTATAATAAATAAATGAATCCTTTAATAAATATAATGTGTATGTATACATCTGTATATGTTTATATATAAATAAATGCACATATGGTGTTTTAACACTAGATTTACGGACCGAGCCAATTTGACTCATTAAAAATTTGATCACTATATACATACACACACACACACACACACACACACACACACATATATATATATATATATATATATATATATATATATATAAACTTTAATATCACTTTTCAAAAACATACGTTGGTTTTTTAATTAAGTAATAAAATATATGTAAACTTTCATTCCTCTTCCCCGCAGACCCCTTCATTTCGCATTATCAAATGGGGTATACCTATTTTCACTGTTGAGAGCCAATTTGACTCATAGAGTGATTTAACAAGTAATCGCATAACATGAAAATTATTGGTCCTATGAAGCCTAGGATATTTTCCAATTAGCTGAAGAGCTAAGAAGTAAATGTAGAGAAGTCGGGAACACTTCCATTCCAATGACAGATATTCGTGCTACTGACGCACGGAAGAATGGTCAAGTTCAATCACCGTGCAAAAGAAACAGACGTAGAAACCATTGTGCTAAATGGTATAGAAATGTTTGCGGAAAATGTGTTTCAAAAACAGATTTTATGTGTAAAAATGTTTTCCATGAATTTTTTTTATAATAAACATTTCATTTCATTTAATTTGGAACTATTTTCTTTGCAAAAAACTTCCATTTTCTTGTAGGAGTCAAATGGGCTCACTTCTGTCAAAATAGGTATAAGATCAACATCCGTAAATCTAGTGTTAATTAAGACTTTTCTAAAATGGACCTTTAATTTAGTACTAATTTCAGTTTCGTAAATTTGTATATTTTCACAAACACAAGACTTTATTTTTAAAAATTCCCAAAATAGGACCTTTGCTGAAAGAACCAGATTTAACGTTTTCAGTTTCCCAAAACTGAGTAGATTTTTCCAAATTCCACAAAAATAGGACACTGTCTGAAAGTCTGGATAGTAGCACTGTATTTGACATTGAGTTTAATACTATGAAATAAAGTAAAAATTGCTAAAGGGTAATTCCATACCAAATCAACACAAGGTTTCTACCTGACCCCCTCCAATTTTTATTAAATTTGGTATAGTGACTGACATCATGGTTATAAAGAAAATACCCAAATCTTATGTTCAAATAACTGGTTTGGGAGTTTTAAGGCTTTAAAGTTGCCAGATTTGTCTAAAAAATACTATCAGCATACATTTAAATTACACTTGCTACTCACCTAATTAAGCTAGAGATATGTGCAAGGTGTTATTTTAAACCTTTTTTAATAGGCTTTCATATGATATACAACTCATGATGACTTGAAATTTTTTTAAAAAATTAAAATTTAAATTAAAATTTAAAATTTAAATTTCTCAAAAAGCCAAGTTTTTAAAATTTCGAAAAAAATCTCAAAAATTGCTCATATTATTGTTAATTAATCCTCAAAGTTTCATGTTGGGATCATAATGGGATCACAAGCTACAAAAGTTTTTTGTTCGATATATTTACTATTGGAATAACGAAAATGAGAACATGCTTTCATAACTTTTAATCTAACTCAGTTCGACAGGATGGCATTAATGTTTACACACTACCTTATCGACATATACTCTAGTAAATAGTACATTTAACATTTGTGAAGATTTTACAATGAAGAAAAATTATTAAAGTTTCATTACTTTTGATGGATGGTGCTACTTATTTAGTTGAAACTGGTAGAAAGCTTTATGTGTTTTGAGAATTTCTACTTCAGAAAGAATATACATTGGTCCTGTTAGAGTTAAAGGATTCACCTTACACATAACATCTGAAATTGGAATCCATAGTACATCTGGCTTATATAGATATAAAAAAAGATGGTGATGGTCCAGATGAGTGAAGGAATGTCACTTTTACCTCTTCAGAGTTTTTCTCTTCTTTCTCTTAACATAAATGTAAGCCACCAGTTGCAATTAAAACATTCCTTCACTCATTTTCTTTATTACCATGAAGTCACTTACTATACCAAATTTAATCAAAATTGGAGGGGGTCAGGTAGAATTTGTTCTAAAATTGTGTTGATTTCACATGGAATAACCCTAAAACTATTTGCGGATTCATCGAATATTTTCAAGATACGAAAGCTGAGATTGGTCAAACTGAAGAATACCGAACGACTGTAGGAATCATTTTCTCCCATGACTGCATTTATTTATACGATTGAAGAAACTGAAAATATGACAAATGTTTTTCATTTATTAGGTTGCAATGAATTTTTTGAAGAGCCCCTCACGACTCGTGAGTTATCATTTGGCCAACTTTGACATATAACAGAACTAAAAAGAATTTTTTGTTTCGAACCATATTAATGATTTAGGAGTAATTTTATTCGAAACAGATAAGAACATTTTATTTTATAATGAATTAAAAATAGGCTGTTTTAATGAAATTTTTCAGCTCGAAGAGTACTGTTTCTTTAAATACATTAAAATGAAATTAGCACCATCATCTAAGAAAACATTAATGTTCTCTTATTTCAACTATATCGAATATGTGAACTGAGCTATAAAGTAGTCCTCAAAGACCTAGTAGTCCCTGTTGATTTATTTCAGTGTGACCTTTTAAAGAGGAAACAAGTGCGAAAGTCTCTTGCTGGGGTTTATCCCATTTCTAACTCTTACGCGCCCAAATGCTATCTCATGCTATTTCCGAATAGCATGATGTAATTTCGAAGGTTATGCAGATGGGGAATTTCGGCTGGAAAGGAATTTCCTCTCCATGCCTCTCTCTTTAAGATAAAAAAGGTTTTAGCCACACCTGTGATAAAAAACTAGCTAGTAAAAGATAAATTTTCAAACGGTGTGGAGGGGGAAGAATATCGAAACTATTTGGTAGTGTTTTGTTTAGAATCATTGCGATCTCTAATTTATCATAATAGATGCGGCTTCAGTTAGCATTACGAGATCAAGTTACTTCTACGTGACAGGTGAACGTAACTTTAGTCATATACTGAATGCTAATATGTCTATGACAGAACTCTTTGCAAGCACTTTACATCAAAACTAGTTCTTACACAAACAGGTGTGCTACAGTAAAATTACACCACACTACTTTTTCTGAGTTAAATAATATTAGTTTATAGAGAAAAGATGAAAGAAAAAATAGCATAATTAAAAAATAGTAAATGATTGTGCGTAAGACTTACTGACGTTTCAAATATTGAGCCAAACCAGTAGCGAAAAGTGAGTTTCAACACAAGGAGAGCGTTGTACTTGAACGAATCAATAAACGCAAACATAGAAATGCACATATACATACACACATCCAAAAGTTAAACACGGAGAGAAAAATGTTTAGTTCCGTAAGCCAATTGGAATTAAAGAAGCTGACATTTGCTGCAAAAGTAGAAGGAAGTATGCAAATATGTTAGTAAAAGCCAATTACGGTTTCGCATCGAGAAACCGTGCAAACCAGGCAGTCGTTTAAGAAGCCGGCAAGGTGAAAGGTTACAGGAGTAATAGTAAATGTAATGTCCACTATATCTAATGTTCAGTATCGGACATATAGGGCATTCGGCCCATAGGGGCCTTAAAAACTCAGATGTCAATGCCAATGGTTACAGGAGCTACAAATGTAAAGGCTCATGAACTGTGTTTAGAGCATTTGTGCAATTTGTTTTCAAGCTAGACGCGATTCTATGGCTTCCAGAAGGCGAATGGAAGATTATGAGAACTGTCGGGTTGTCGAAGGTACGGAAACAGGACAGTATATCACATATGTTGCTCATTTCTTCAGCGTTCATCATTCCGTCCTTTCAGAATTATGGAAACAATTCCAAACCAGCCAAACAGTTGTCCTAAGGCCTGCAGCCCATCGTGACCAAGCGTTACGACGGGAGATAATTTGATATTGTAGCCAAGCGGAATGGAAGATCAACCTCCACACTTGTGACATCTATGATTGCAGCGGCCATCGTAAGACGTAATCTGTCAAACTTGTTCGTCAAGGGCTACACTTGAATGGCCTGTGCATCCTGGTATGAGTTTCTGTTCTATTATCCGTTCAATCCATATGGGTGCGATTAAAGTGGTGCCGCCAGCATGTAAATTGGATTGTGTCTGTTTGGGTCAACGTTGTGTTGACAGATGAGTCCACATTTGCTAC
>CM063498.1:206438762-206478762 GCA_032207245.1 Pardosa pseudoannulata | reverse complement strand
AGTTATAATTTGGCTGATCTGTGTCAGTGTTTAAAAGACATTTTATTGCTGCACTCGCGATACGAATGTTTATCTTTTACAATTTATGTCTTAGTATCTTTCTGCCTTTATCAATTCTAAACACGTAACAGTAACTACGGGGATAAAATGCTGCATACCAAAGTAATATTTATAGAATTTTTCCCTATATAGCGGGATGTATTATGAAAAGTTTTAATAGAGTTTAGGAATCAATTCAATGAATAGAATAGATTTCAATAAATTTTAAATAAATAAAAGGATTTGTTAAGCGAGATATGATTCCAGCACGGCAAGTTTAGAACGTTTAAAATAAATACAGAGCAAAACACCTCTCAGATTTTCCTATCGTTCTTTTTAATGTAGCAAAATCTAGGCTATGTTTTTGTCTAGAATCGAAAGAAAAAACAAATATTTCTGCACACTAATCTAGAACTTTCTTAACAGTTTATGAGAGGTAAAAGCAATACTCTAAAGCAGATGATTTCAACCTTTTCTATACCACCATTTCCTTTGTAAGAAAAAGCTTTAACCCCCTCTTCAATAATACGCTCAAGAGCCAAAACATTATAACCACCTTTCAATAACGAGTTGGTACACCTTTGGCGCACAACACAGCTTCAACCCGTCTTAGCATGGATGTCACAAGTCCTTGGTAGATGGCCGCAGACAGATTGTACCAGATGTTTAAGCAACGGTTACGCAAATCCGAGATATTGCGAATTGCTGGTCTTTGAACTCTGAGCTGCCGTCCCATGACATCCCAAATGTGTTCTATCGGATTGAGATCCGGTGAGTTAAGTGGCCAGGACATTAACTGGAATTCAGCATCATGTTCCTGGAACCACTCCAACACAATTTTAGCCTTGTGACACGGGGCGTTGTCCTGTTGGAACATTCCATTTCTAGCTGGAAAAACAGAGGTCATGTAAGGATGCAACTGGTCCGCAATGATGTTCAGATACCCATCAGCATTCATGGACTGCTCTACCACAACCACGGGTCCCAGAAACGCCCAGGAGAACGTCTCCCAAACCATAATATCACCACCACCGGCCTGTGTGTGACGGCTTATCCTGACACGGCCATCGGCGTGATGAACCGTGATTCATCTGACCAGGCAACTCTCTCACTGATCCATGGACCAGTCGCGATGTTCCCGGGCCCAGCGTAAGCGCAGTTAGCGATGACGCTTGGTCAGCAAAGGCACACGAGTGGGACGTTTGCTGCGTAGCCTCATATCCAACAGTGTCCGCTGAACAGTGTGCTCCGATACTATTCTACTTGGCCCTGCATTGTACTGGGCCATTGTCTGGCTCCAGTTTTGCTTCACCATGCGAGACAGTCCCTGACGACCTTTTTCTTTGACAGCGTCTGGACGTCCAACACCATGTCGTCTACTGCTGGTTTCACCGTTATTCACCCACTTTGCATAAGTACTAACAACTGTAGATCACGAATAACCCACGACTTGTGCAGTTTCGGAAATACTTGTTCCGAGCCTTCGAGCCGTTACAATCTGCCCTCTATCAAAATCGCTTAGATCCGCAGCCTTTCCCATCGCACACAGAAGTAAGTGAAAGAGGATTCTTCAGACTCTCCAGCAGCAGTTAAATACCCCTTCCACCTGATGACTTGCCTTCCACGTCATCCAGGCGAGTTCATTGTAAAATGTAGGGGTGATCATAATGTTTTGGCTCTTGAGTGTAGTTAATTATTCCCAATATGATAAGAGTGTTCCGTAATATCTGTAACTATTTTATCTGACTGTCAATCCATCAAGAATTCCAAAGTAGATATTAAATAAGCATAAAACTTAAATAAGCATAAAATCAATAAGAAATAAAAAAGAGAGGGTCGAGGCTAGGAAAGTCTTGACAATTTATTAACGTTCAATGTTTCTTAACGGCATTCTTAATCTCCACGTTCCGTGATGTCCCTTTTCTTAAGGCCTTACCTCACGTCAACATGTAGGTGTTGAAAAAGCAACAGATTCAGTTTATGATTACTTTTCTCGTTGTAGAATACACGGATTTCTCGTGTGAGAGCAAAAAATGTGGAACCGATTAAAGGCTTTATCACACGTTAGCCTGAACCAAATAAAAGTGGTTGACAATCTCAGACTGTGATACGAAAACTACCCACCTTCTTTTACCCACCAAAATAATCATAATCTGAATCTGTTGTCTTTTTAATACGTCCTTGTTGAAGTGGGGTAGTCAACTTGTTAATGCATTGGCACAGTCAAATTCGATTAAAGAAGTGGAAATAAAATTCTTTTACTATAACCCAAGAATAGACAAAAGGTGGAATTCACGAAATTCATACTTGAAAAAAAAATCGCATTTCTTATAGTAAATACAATATTACTTTTATAGATATTGTGTCCAATGGACATCCACTTTGATTCTCTGCGCCTAAACCAGCAACCGCTCCCAAGGAAACTTCAGCGTCCTCTGGTGAGTGGCGCCGCTTCGTTAGGAACCTATGCTCTAAAACAGGCATGCCCAACCCGCGGCCCATGGGCCGCAAGGTGCCCATTTAAAAACTTTTTGTGTCCCAATGGAAGTTTTCAACTGTCTATATAGTTTTACTCATTTTGACTAGATACAGTTGAAATATAGAATTTTAATTGTTAATGTTTACAATAAATATCATATATCATGTACTTTAAGACTTGATAGTAACCAACGTAAACCTGGTCTTTGCGTGGGGTTGGACAGGTTACGTTGAAATTTGAGTGTTCTTGACTAATCTGTCCATCAGCCATTAATTATACAACCATATTACTTATACAACAATTGGCAATGTGCATTATATCAACATTTGGAACTACTTATCGCTGCAAATCATTTTTTCCAAATGAAACCTGGTAAAAACAAAGTGTCGCAGCAGGTTGCTTGATAAAACCACGATCAATCAGTTACGATGCTCGTCGACTATATTATCTGTTGATATTAACAAAATCTCTAAATAAATACAAAAACAGATCTCACATTCATTTTAAAATAATACATGGGGTAGTGCTTGTGAATAAACTACAATATATATTTATAGTATAAATATAATAATAATATTTTAACCATCATGATTAGGGAGGACGGTAAGGTGTTGGGGGGGGGACGGTTATAAATACACTATAGTTAATGTTTATTTTCTTTGTAGTTATGATATATGTAGAACACAACTTTTATGTGCAGTCGCAGCTGGCACTGTAAAAATGCATATTTTGAATATTGCACGATAATAAAATATTTTGAATAATTTGTTGTTTTATTTTTATATGTGCTGCCCACCTTAGTTCAGTAAATAGTTTTTTGGCCCACCAACCGATTTGGGTCGGACACCCCTGCTCTAAAATAAAGAACTTTATATTTACACTGACTGATATGTAAGACAACCTTTTAGATAAAATTATAAACATTTTAATTCCTGAATTCAAATAGGAGAAGAAATTTATGGAAACATAATTTCTTTAATAGAAGTCGAGTGGCGTTGGGGTAGCACTTCGCGCTCCCAAGCCATAGGCCCGAGGTTCGATTCTCGGGTTGGGCAAGGTTGACTCAGGTTTTCATACCTGCAGTGGGTAGACAAACTGAAAACCAAGCATGTTTGGGAACTAAACACTGGGGTAAAGTTGACCAAATTACTGGGATATATGCTTCGCACCACAGGGACCTTGCTCTTGTACCGTAGGCCATGGTCCCCAGTTTAATGTTACACAGAGGCATTTAATTTTAATTTCTTTAATAAGTATATTTGTACCGAGGTACTTTCCCACGGTGATCTGCACGTGCATGCACAGCTGTGGGAGGATTTTCCTAGGAGAATTTAGGACTCCAATTATCTACGTCAAGTTCAGCGACCCCTGCAGAGAATGTATAGATCACGGAATGGCAGCGTAACGGTCGAGCTCGCACAGAGATGTAACCGAGAGTTATGGGGGCAGGGGCTAAAAATAATGTCGTGTTGCACAAAAGGGGCTACTTTAATGAGCCCACCTGCACTCTCGAAGGGAGTGCAGATGTGGGAAAATTTCCCGAAAACACGCGATTGGAAAGGAAGAAAAAAGGGGCGTTGGAACCGAGGTGTGGAGTTGGGAAACGAAGTTAAGGAGAGGAGTTGAAGTCGGGATTCGAGAGAAGTGGGACAAGAATCAGAAGCCTCGCTCACCAGCACCGACTCGTCCCGTGCGCCCGAACATCCGGACAGACTCATGAAGGAAAGCCTCTACCTGACCCTCTGTACCAACTGAAAGACCGACGCATCGCGTGAGAAAAGCCCATGCCTGCTCCCCTGTGCCTTTAATATAGGTAAAGATAAAATAATATTTACAGTCACTAATCTTAGGCCTCAGTTAATAATTTAACCTTGTGATTGAATAATAGTTCTTTATAAAGAGAATAATTATAGTGTAAATATAAGACATAAATAATTGATGATTATGATATATGATAATGGATGATATAAATTTGTAAATGAATGTACAGAATAAATGTCTGAATCTCAATATAAAGTATTATATTCTTCCCTTGGTAAACGAACACTGGTGTTAAGGTTGTAAGTACATTACAACAATATTATTAATAAACTGTTTAATATAATACAACAGACTAGAAAGTTGAATGAATTGTGAATCCCCTTTCAGTGCAGTGGATTGATTCTGGATGAAAATAGGTTTAAATTACTTCTAGCTTGTTTTCAACTAATTTCCAATAAGAAGAAACATTTTTCCCCGGAAATAAAATGTACAAATAAACCGTAAAAATAAACGAACCTTCTGTAAAAATTCACTTTCAGTGCAGTTTGACTGATTCAAAAGTGAAATAGGTCATAGATTGAATTGATTTTTAGCTCGCCATTTGAAGTACGCTGTAGCAAATAATAATGCCTTATGGAAAAAAATACATTTGCGTCGAATAAAGAAAAAACTATGAAGGCTATTCCTCGGCCCATAAATGTCTTCCGGAGAAACGGAGAATACATTATTTATAACACCGACGCCATTTGTATGAGACAGACAAGTATCTTTTCATTCTAGGGTCTTTCATAAATATCTCTCGGATTTCACTTGATTCTTTTACTAAATAGATAAACATGGTAGAAGCATAACAGAGAACTAAAAATGGAAGTTTCTGGGAATTGGGATTTAATTAATGCTATCTTTTAAATCCCCATTTTGAATTGTCTTACTTATAATCAGACATTGTAAAACTCTTGAATTTTTTTAAATCACATCAATTGTATTTTTTTTATTTAAATACGATTTAAATCAATTCACGTGATTTGTGATTTGAAAATTAGTTCCTCGAGGCAAAAGTTGCACCACTCTGTTAACTAAACAAAATAAATGCTTTGATTTGTTTTAGAGCACTATAGTGTATTTTTTATAACATGAGTGCTAATGAAGCCGAAATCTACTGCTGAAAGTAGATTCCGGAGTGCTACGAACAGCCCTGCCTGCAGAAGGATTCGAACCCACGAGCTCCGGTACCGAAGATCAGCGACATACCCATTCGGCCACTGTTAGGCTACTTTCGGCTAGTACAATAGTTCTCAAATTTTATCTCCCACGGAATCCGTTTCTAATTCCTGACATATTTACGAAACCCCTGAATAAATATTACATAACTAGCATATAGCCCGTCATATGACGGGAACAGTAAAAGTTTTAATTTTCTAGAATTGTAAAGTATCCTATAAGACAGGTTTAAAAAAATGGTTTGTTTTTTAGCTGAGAATTAACTGGTACACTCTTCATAATTTGTTTATCTTTACTGACCGCATGTTAGTTGCCAACTTTAATTTATCATGTCATGTTACGTGGTAGGATGAGCAGCAGAGGTTTTAATACTGACAGGGAATATCTGGCGCTATATATGAATGATGTCCAAAATTTAACAAATGGATTGAAAACGGTGTGGTTATGTATAAAAAACAAACACACAAACGAAAAAACTTCTTAAATTTCAAAGATATATAACTTAAATGCTAGATATTTATTAGTCCGTGACTCCTAGACCTTTATGAAAATAATTTGTTGTTAATACCGGTGATCAAATTTTCATTTCAACAAAAACTAATCGATGATTCAATTTAAAATTAGAACATATGTACCTATTAATATAAATATAAAAAAAAATTATTTACGTAATATCTAAGTTCAGCGATAGAACGTATGAAAGTAATGCCGACGATATTTAAATAATTTAAAACTAGAAATGATTAAAAGACATGGTTAAAGGAATGACGTCATAATGCTAGAAAAAAATGTTGTTTTTACCTATTTATTATGTGATAAATTGATAAATTTAATAGCCTGCTCTTAGCCGGGGACAACAGATCTTGAAATTATAGCACTAAACACTCGAAAAGGGAGGAAGGGGTGGATTTCGAACATTTTTGAACTAGTTTTGAATTTTGCTAATTCGTCAAAAATACAATATGGATGCCTGTATCCATTCCAGGTACAACCGCTTCATAAATTCGCGGAGAGACACCTTAGGCTATTATTATATAGGGGATGAGAAATTTAGTCTAAGATTAGACATAAACATAAAAACTGTACAATATAAAGAGTACAAAAATGTAGATATTACATAAGGTGAAATAAAGGTAATAAATTTTTTTATTGAAATGATACGTTGATGAAGCGTATCAGTGGGATAAATGGCTTTATTTCTGACTGTCCTGGGTTTCTTTCAAGTTTGGTTGCATTCCCGAGTTGGTATGTTAGTACAGGGCACCTGGATCATTAGGTTTTGGTATTGAGAAAGTTTTATTCTCATATCATGCTCTGCATTTAACATATAAATGTAGATATTACATAAGGTGAAGTAAACGTAATAATTTTTTTTATTAAAATGATACGTTGATGAAGCGTATCAGTGGGATAAATGGCTTTATTTCTGACTGTCCTAGTTTCTTTCAATTTGCATTCCCGAGTTGTATGTTAGTACAGCACCTGATCATTAGGTTTGGTATTGAGAAAGTTAGTCTCATATCATGCTCTGCTTTAACATATAAATGTAGATATTACATAAGGTGAAGTAAACGTAATAATTTTTTTATTAAAATGATACGTTGATGAAGCGTATCATGGGATAAATGGCTTTATTTCTGACTGTCCTGGGTTTCTTTCAAGTTTGGTTGCATTCCCGAGTTGGTATGTTAGTACAGGGCACCTGGATCATTAGGTTTTGGTATTGAGAAGTTTTTTCTATATCATGCTCTGCATTTAACATATAAATGTAGATATTACATATGAAGTAAACGTAATAATTTTTTTTATTAAAATGATACGTTGATGAAGCGTATCAGTATAAATGGCTTTATTTTGACTGTCCTAGGTTTCTTTCAAGTTTGGTTATTCCCGAGTTGTATGTTAGTACAGGGCACCTGGATCATTAGGTTTGGTATTGAGAAAGTTTTAGTCTCATATCATGCTCTGCATTTAACATATAAATGTAGATATTACATAAGGTGAAGTAAACGTAAAATTTTTTTTATTAAAATGATACGTTGATGAAGCGTATCAGTGGGATAAATGGCTTTATTTCTGACTGTCCTAGGTTTCTTTCAAGTTTGGTTGCATTCCCGAGTTGGTATGTTAGTACAGGGCACCTGGATCATTAGGTTTTTATTGAGAAAGTTTTAGTCTCATATCATGCTCTGCATTTAACATATAAATGTAGATATTACATAAGTGAAGTAAACGTAATAATTTTTTTTTTTATTAAAATGATACGTTGATGAAGCGTTATCAGTGGGATAATGGCTTTATTTCTGACTGTCCTAGGTTTCTTTCAAGTTTGTTGCATTCCCGAGTTGGTATGTTAGTACAGGGCATGGATCATTAAAACTTTTAGGTTTTTATTGAGAAGTTTTAGTCTCATATCATGCTCTGCATTTAAATATAAATGTAGATATTACATAAGGTGAAGTAAACGTAAAATTTTTTTTATTAAAAATGATACGTTGATGAAGCGTATCAGTGGGATAAATGCTTTATTTCTGACTGTCCTAGGTTTCTTTCAAGTTTGGTTGCATTCCCGAGTTGGTATGTTAGTACAGGGCACTTGATCATTAGGTTTTGGTATTGAGAAAGTTTTAGTCTCATATCATGCTCTGCATTTAACATATAAATGTAGATATTACATAAGGTGAAGTAAACGTAATAATTTTTTTTATTAAAATGATACGTTGATGAAGCGTATCAATAAATGGCTTTATTTCTGACTGTCCTGGGTTTCTTTCAAGTTTGGTTGCATTCCCGAGTTGGTATGTTAGTACAGGGCACCTGGATCATTATTTTGGTATTGAGAAATTTTAGTCTCATATCATGCTCTGCATTTAACATATAAATGTAGATATTACATAAGGTGAAGTAAACGTAATAATTTTTTTTATTAAAATGATACGTTGATGAAGCGTATCAGTGGGATAAATGGCTTTATTTCTGACTGTCCTAGGTTTCTTTCAAGTTTGGTTGCATTCCCGAGTTGGTATGTTAGTACAGGGCACCTGGATCATTAGGTTTTGGTATTGAGAAAGTTTTAGTCTCATATCATGCTCTGCATTTAACATATAAATGTAGATATTACATAAGGTGAAGTAAACGTAATAATTTTTTTTATTAAAATGATACGTTGATGAAGCGTATCAGTGGGATAAATGGCTTTATTTCTGACTGTCCTAGGTTTCTTTCAAGTTTGGTTGCATTCCCGAGTTGGTATGTTAGTACAGGGCACCTGGATCATTAGGTTTTGGTATTGAGAAAGTTTTAGTCTCATATCATGCTCTGCATTTAACATATAAATGTAGATATTACATAAGGTGAAATAAAGGTAATAATTTTTTTATTGAAATGATACGTTGATGAAGCGTATCAGTGGGATAAATGGCTTTATTTCTGACTGTCCTAGGTTTCTTTCAAGTTTGGTTGCATTCCCGAGTTGGTATGTTAGTACAGGGCACCTGGATCATTAGGTTTTGGTATTGAGAAAGTTTTAGTCTCATATCATGCTCTGCATTTAACATATAAATGTAGATATTACATAAGGTGAAGTAAACGTAATAATTTTTTTTATTAAAATGATACGTTGATGAAGCGTATCAGTGGGATAAATGGCTTTATTTCTGACTGTCCTAGGTTTCTTTCAAGTTTGGTTGCATTCCCGAGTTGGTATGTTAGTACAGGGCACCTGGATCATTAGGTTTTGGTATTGAGAAAGTTTTAGTCTCATATCATGCTCTGCATTTAACATATTCCAGTATTTGGTTTTTGACGAGGCATATGCAGAAAAGCCATATTCGCAAATATAGATCATTGCAGAAGCACAGATTTTACTGTTAATGATGAATATTCCCTTTTCAAACGATACTCTGTTTTAACATTTTGATGATATTGAACAGTCTGTTGTCATTTTTCACACTTTCCTGAAGAAAAACAAGAAAATTTGTAGTTTATGAAAAAAATTGTTTCTTTAAATTTTCATGTTAGGCATTTGGGAAATATTGCTCAGTAGAATCACTGAGAGAATCAATAGAGTTTAAAAAATCTCTCAACAAACAACTGGGTTGTTGCGGAACCCTAGGTTAGGGTTAGCGCGGGACATTCTTTGAAAAATTCTACACTAGATCACTGGGTTTGGTTTGGTTAGGAGCTGTACGGTCTACTGTTTTGTTACCTGATGATTACAGAGAGACCAAGACCTAAGCCTTTTATTAATGAGTTTTAATTTCTTCAAACCTTAAATCATCGTTTCATTTTTTCTACATGGTTGTAAAAATATTTGTGCTGCCACATTGCGTGTCACAGGTCACTTCCGTGTCGTAATGATGTCAAAAATCTTCATAATGACGTCAAAAGTCGCCAGGAAGAGGAATTTGTGGTACAGGAATTCCGTAAAAATTCCGTATATATTGTAACGTCGCAACATACATACCCCTCTGTGTTTCTGGGTGCTTAATAAGAACACTAGCTTAAAGTTCTAGACTTTATTATATCGACTATGTACAATATATACACGGTACAAATAACATAACTGGGAGAGAGAAGTCATGCTTCTCTATCCTCCAGCCACCAACAACCAACTGCCTTCTTCTTGAAAGACCCTTATCAATGGGGGGGGGGAGAGAAAAGGACTAAGAGCACGGGAGTGGTCATCGGACCGGACTTCTTAAAGATAGCCGGCATTCCACCCAGATGTATACAGGGACATAAAAATCCTGTTTCCCAATAATATTGGGTTTCCACACCAAAAAGTTTTAGAAACCCTAGTTCAGTGGAAAGATTAATCGCTTCATGCTCGGCCTTTGGTCTAACCACATTGGTCGACATATGACTTCTTAAAGCCGATTTCGAATGGCTACGAACATTCATTGTAATAGTGGGATTCGAGCCCATGAACTCCATCGCATAACGTTCTGCGAAATGCTTCGTAAGGAACGTATAGAAAATCGATTCCTTTTCACTTTTATTATTTTTTTGCGTGGCTTTCCCACACATCTATTTGCTGTTAAAACAGATATTCATCTTACTTTACATAGCGTCGTTTAGAAGATAAAAGGATTCTAATTTTTTGCTACATCTTTTTTTTTTTTAAATAAAGAAGCTCAACCTCTCAAAATGAAATGAAGCACTCGCGGTTTCCTTCTATTCTGATAAATCGAAAAACATTCAAGGACAATTAATGCAAAAACTTTCTTTCTCCCCAGGACAATAGTGAATCTAATATCAGATTATGCAAGATTAAAGAGGAGCCAAATGAGGTCGTTTTTGTGCAAACCAAGAATAGAATACAGCTGATTATATCATAATTACATCTGATTATTCCAATAGTATTTTCTTCTCCGTCTTTTTATCTACAAAGTTTGGGGATGTAACTTGAAATAATTTCATAAAAAACACAAAGTAATTCCTTTCAAACATATAATTAAGATGTTAGATTATGAATATTTTTTTATAGTACGAGTTTTGTTTGCTAATGAAAAATTATTTTTTGATTTATTTTAAACTACTTTTAATGGTTTTCTTTTATACTTTTATTTTGTTTCAAAGATATGCAACTACCGTTTATCTTTTGATTGGTACACTTTCTATCTTTTTAATTTATGACCTAAATTGAAAGAGAGAAATATACGTAAAATATAACTTTTACGAATAGATCTTCAAAAAAATTTTACTTACATAATTTACTCTAAAAATTAAATATTCTCTATAATTAAAACATGTAGATGTGCAGAACTAAAACTGATATTTTTGTACTTTGATGGGCAAGTGTTCAATCGGCCAGGTGTAAACATTAGCACCGCGGGTGTTACAACGCTTGCGTTATCAAATTTTTTGTGCTTTAAATATAAATTTGTTAAGTTGTTTGTTAATGAATAAGAGATTTGAAAAAAAATTTTCAATTTTACAACTCCTCTTCAACCTCCACTCAAAATACAGTTTCTTTTAAGTCAAAGAGTTTTTTGCTGGATGAGATCCCGCCTACCCTCCCTCATCCCTTTGGACTAACTTTCTCTTGGTATTTTCCAATTTTTTTGTGAATTTATTTCTATTAACAATTAAATTTCGTTATTATCGATGTTATTTTCATTTCTCATTCGTTCCATTTCCTCTTTCGCTGCAAGATTACATGGTCTTGTACCAACTATTTTGAGTGGAGGTTGAAGAAGAGTTGTAAAATTGAAATTTTTTCTTCAAATCTCTTATTTTAAATTAATTTTACAATTTACACTAAATCACAAATTTGTGATGAAAATCACACTCAGTTTATTTAATTTGTGATTAAGTGAATGTTTCAGTCTATTTAGTATGAATGTTATGTGTTTCCTTTGTGTTTTCTTTGTTAATTCAATTAGATTTTAAATATTCAATTTTTGTAAAACTTTTCCTCAAAATGTTGTTTTTGTTTATGTATCAATTTGTTGAGTTACGATCCCCTCGCCAGATTTCAAACGCCACGCTGCAAGCACGCCAAATTCGCCAAATGTGGTTGAAGCACCAACAAGATCCATGATTAGAAACAGGAGAGTGGGCTAAGAAGAGGAGTTGAAAAAGGAAACAATGGTTTATAACAATAAGTTACATTCGGTGTTTCAACTTTTTTCTTTTTTACTTTTTCCCGTAAGTCATCACCAAAGGCGAACAAAATAGGAGCGGTCAGGGCCAGGAAGAAACTTTGGACTTCTTCCGACCAAAAGAAGGGCCCGTTGGTTTGGCGGGATCTAACCCTCCATTCTCGAGCTGACTCCTGTTTTTTTTCCGAAGGGACAGGATCATTTTTTTTTCATCATGAAGGCTTTTCCAGAGGAGAGAAGAGGGTAAACGCTGCTTGCATCCAGTGATTTCTGGATAGATTTTTGAAGTGACATGAAACAAAGGAAAAGCGACACGATTTTGCGGGACCGACTCCGAATCCAGAGTCCTCCACATGTACGAGGGTCACTTTGAAATTTTTGAGATACAACTAGGTTTTTAAAGTTATACTTACAAAATTTTAGGTGTGTTCAAAGTAGTCTCCTCCAGCATCAATGCACTTTTGTAGACGAATTTTCCATAGATTAAATGCCTCAAGCCATTCAATTCTTGGAATAATTGAAAAAATTCATTTATAGCCACATCAATCTCTTCTTCTGAGTGAAAACGACCTCCACGTAAGTTCTTTTTTAGATTAAAGAATAATCAAAAGTCACACATAGCTAGGTAATACGTTCTATCACTTCAATTTGTTTTTGTTTAAGAAACTCAACTGTTAATCCCGCTGCATGTGAAGGCGCGGTGTCTTTTCACCATTATCGGCTTGGAATCATCTTCAAAGACCCATACTTTACTTTCTTGACGTGTTGGAAGTCCAAAAACGGTCTGTACGTTTCATCACCCGTTTCAATTTTAGAAATGATGTGGCGGCCCCCTCATTTATCAATTCAAGAGTTTCTTTACTGATTCTGACACGCTCGCCTCTTTGGTGATCTGTTAGATTATGGGGGAACCCAACGGCAAACTGCTTTCTTCATATGTAATTATTCATTAATAATTTTGTGTATGGCTTCGGATCCAATGTTAAGTTCCTTCTGATTATTTTGATAGGTACAGTGATTATCCTCCATTAGCATTTTCCGTATGGCCGACACATTATCCTGGATGACTGCCGACGGCGGCCTTCCTGTATGTTCTTCATCATAAAGAAAATGGCGACCTCTGCTAAATTCTTTAAACTATCCGAATACAGTAGCACGAGCTGGAGATACATCACCAAATGCTAACTTCAACCGTTGAAAGCATCCTTCTTGATTTAATTCCGTTTTAAAATTGTAGAAAATCATAGTTCGAAAATGTTCTAGCGTCAACTCCATTTTCTCTTCTGTTTAAAATTTATTCTACTCTAAACAAGTTGAAGTAAGTTAGTAAAAAATCGTCTTCTGTGTTAAAATACTTTATATTTTAAAATTAAACCGTTATTTTTATTTTGTAAATTCACGTCTTGGCCTATCTCAAAAATTTCAGAGTGACCCTTGTATAAAAGATAAGTTGCATTCCTGTTATATTCCTTAGGCATTTAAAATCATATAATCAAGATATATTATTCAATGTGTTTTATTAATGAGTATTAATTTCTTCTTTTTCAAACCTTAAATCAACATTAGACTTTTTTCTACATGGTTGTAAAAATATTTGTGCTGACACATTGCGTGTCACAGGCGACTTCCGTGTCATAATGACGTCAGAAATCGTCATAATGACTGTAAGTAATAAATGAATAGTTGTTTAGTTTGAAATCACCTACGGCTGATTATTTCGCCACATACCTGCTCCTTATACGAGACCCAGGCGAAGTCATATCCTAAATGACTAGGATATGACTTACAATCGGAAGTAGAAACATCGCGCGACCGCTCGGCTCCTTTTCAATGACGTTAGAAGTCGCCAGGAAAAGGAATTTGTGGTACAGAAATTTTGTAAAAATTCCTCCCAAAATTTCCGTATATATCATGGGGTCTCCGCACCATAAAGTATTAAAAACCCTAGTTCAGTTGAAAGATTAAACTCTTCACGCTCGGGCCTTACGTCTAACCATATTGGTCGACAATATATTCTTTTATACCCTCCCCTGAGCCGAAAGAAAAACAAAAGAGTTAAATCAGATAGATCTCTCAATTTGGTCATGGGTGTTAAGGTAGCCGAATTTCGCAATTAAAAGAGAGAGATCAAAAATATTTCCTTGCGTCTAATTTTAGATTACAATTTCGTGCCATTAAAAAAAGTTATTTGTATCGTACTAAATTCTTTTCGTTTTCGGAAGCAATAAAATCGATCACGTGCTCATCATCATTCATAACCTCCGATGCTCATTCGATTACTCTAGACTTTGTTAACCCGAATTCGATTAGTCCTTAAGCGGGAGGGAGCAAGAACATTTATTCGCCTCCGTAAATAAAGAAACGATATCGGTAATGAGCCAGAAACAAATTTAATCAGATGCCAAATGACTTGGAAAAGATGGAAGCTATGAATAGATGCAGCAGGTAGGCGACCAATCTGTGACGCCTATGGGATAATTGCTATTTACTGACACTCACCATTTTGTTATCGGCCAAGTTTGAAACGCTTATTTATGCAAACACCCAATCGGGTCGGAATTCATAAAGATGGGACATATGAAATAATGTTTTATGAGTTGCCGACATAAGATCATCCCAATTTTTTAACTCTTACGTTGGCTCTTATTCTTTAGGGATTCAACTTGTGCCTGAACATTGTTTAATCCTAGAACACTATCGTGTTCTTGTCGAAAGTTGTGTTATTATTGTTGTTACATATGCTAAATATAACTCAAAAATTTTTTTTGAATCAAAGAAATATCCACGCTTTGAAATAAAAATATTATTGCGATTATTCCAATTCTTGTCCATTTTTTTAGGTTTGTGGTAGGTCCAAACTTTCTGTCCATTGCCGACTATGTGCATTCCCATACGACCGGTAAACTATTGGACACACTAGAAGGTGAAAATTTTGAACTATGGAGTAGTCTGCTTACATCACGGAGCTGCAAAGAATGCATTGAAGGCACTTGGCAGATGCTTTTCTCAAAATACTCGCCCTCCCGAAGCGTGCAACAGCTGGAAAATGTCATGAGAGTGGGTTCGAACAGTATCCCCCAATGAGTTTTTAATAGTTTAATAGACAACATAAACAATAGATGCAAAATGGGCATTAGTGTTCGGAGAGGTCACACATCGTACTGAGGTACTCACATCTGTTACATTCTAGTAGGGAGACCCTGTTTGGAAATGCCCCATACTTTTTTTTATGTGTTCTTGTTCTGTCATCTGCCGAAATTTGTATCCTTTTACATAATAATAAATGGACTCTATCTTAATATGTATCAAGTTTCATTTCTTCCATCAATGTCTATTATGAATTATTCCGAAAATATAAATGTTTCTCAGTAATTGCCAAGCAGTAATGACATCCCTTCTTCTCCGATGTCTCCGAAATGTTGAAGCAGTCGTGGGATAGAGAATAAGGTACATTTCCTGTATATCAGGTTTATTTCACCTCCGACAAATGTCGTCTAACTGTTGATTACCAATATCCTCTATGAGCTCCGACGAAGTGATCTTCTTACAATAATTTATCCCTATATAATAATAGCCTAAGTTATCTGTACATTTGTCCTCTATTTTATGAAGCGGTTGGACCTGGAATGGATAGAGGCATCCATAGTTAGCAAAATTCAAAGAGAGTAATGTTTATCTTCTCCTAAACTATCCATACGATTCTCAAATAAATTGGTATAAATAGGCTTCATATCACAGCGAAAAATACTGCCTTCTTTATAACGTTCGAAATCCACCCCTTCCCCTCTTTTCGAGCTTTTAATGTCATTATTCCCCGGTTAAGAGCAGGCGATTAAATTCCTCAATTCATCCCATAATAAATAGGTAAAAATAACATTTTTCTAGCATTATGACGTCATTCCTTCAACCATCTCATTGAATCATTTCTTATTTTAACCCATCCACCGACCACCCTCCCCACCTTTTTCCCTTTCAAAACAGTCACCCTTTTCGTAAATTCCAGACGGAACTTACCGTACCATACTAGAGTTGTCGGTTTAAAAGTTGTCAGGCTACTTTTAAATTATTTTCCCTGCAAGGTAAAGGAGTTCCGTTACTCAAAATTAGTTTCTTTCATTTATTATCGCTTTGCAATATTTTTTTTCCTCAAAAGTGTGTTATACGAGTGCGAACGAGAAGGGGTCGACAGGTCCGTTTTCGAACAGGAATTCGCTGTCGAACCCCCGTCGACGCGTCCGTTCAGTGGGTTAAATTATTTAAATTATGCCTTATTTTCATACGTTTTATCATTGAACTTAGATATGACGTAAATAATTTTCTTTTCTATTTGGGTTCAATAATAGATCAGGTACGTGTGTGATCATTTTAAATTGGATCATCGATTATTTTTTGTTGCAAGATAATTCTCAGCCAAAAAACAAACCATTTTTTTTATTTGCCTCATACGGTACTTGACAATTTTAGAAAATTAAAAATTTTACTGATCTCGTCATGTGACGGGCTATATGCTAGTATGGTAATAATATACACGGTTTTTGTCAGGTTCTCAGTACAGTCGACAGTGGAGCCATTATTTTACATTTTTTTTATTGGTTGGCCTGTTCTAGGCTTTTGCCGTTATTGGCCATCCGGTAATCACATCAGGCATATCTAGTTAAAAACTAATCTATCGGAATTTGAATCTTAACTCGGGGGAACATAGTTTTTTCTTAGAACTTTTTCTAAGTCAACATCATCCTGCCTGAAAGCTATTTATGACCGTAAAGTGTCTAAATATCTAAGTTATAGATTCTTCAGGTACAGTTCTTCTTTAGTCAAAATAATAGTATTTTCTCGAGGGAAATTTACTAATTGCGAATTTAGAATGAGGTGTTTAGTATTATATTCATTAGTTATTTTATGGTACATGTATTTTATTTATTAACACATTGTATGCGGGACACGTACTAGTACGTTTTCTGACGACTGATACTTGAGCGGGGGTTACATACTAGTACGGGTTAGTGTAACAACATGGTTTGTTTGTGGGTACAAAAATAACGGTATATACAGGAAAACGAAGCCGAATATACTTGCCTATTACATAGATTCTGGAAAAATTGACACAAATAAAAACTAGTTTTTACATCAGTCGATGCGGAACCACAGAACGGGAAAAAATTAAAACTATATACTAATATTTCTATTTGATTTTTTATATTTGCGATACTATTATAAATTTATCTACTAAAAAATATTTTTTGTTCCCCAAAATCTTATGGTTGTTATTTATATATTTCTCTTTATATATTTGTTTATATATTTCAATATAAAATACGAAAAGTTGGTTAAAAAATTGAATAATTTGCGATCTATTGAGATTTAACTGAATTAATCTCAATTTAAGCGCAAAACTCCTGCTCCCGGTACAATTCCGCTCCGAAATGTACCCGCCCACTATGTGTTGATTATTCTTAGGTACTGGCATTTTATTTCAAGCTAGGATTTATTAGTGTATAATAAATTATACATATGTGAAATTTTGTATTTTTATTATTGATATTTCGAAAAATATATGCATGTATTGAAAGCCCACTATGAATCGTATAGTGCTTTGAACAAAGTGTCAGCTGAATTTAGAAATCAAGGATTTATGCTGTAATACTAATCAGGGCCTGATTAAAGCACGGGCCGACTGGGCCTAGGTCCTAGGCCGCCTAATTTTAGGGACCCTCTAAAATTTGGTACTTAATTATTAAATTTTAAATAATTTAATTAACAAAATTTGAAAATGTTTTTTGTTAATTCTTCAAGTAATATTTCATGAAACTTGAAATTTTTATTAATTAAGGTGAGTATGCATAAATTATTGTCTCTTGTCTTTTGCAATAATGGATTTTTATAAAATAAAAATAACTTTTTATAAAATTGTAAATTTTTTTATAAAAAAAAGGATTATTGATTTAAAAATTATTATTGCCGATTTTATTCTTTTATTAGAAACTATTAAAGTAAATCAAATTTTCAGTTTAAACTTTTAGTATTTATTTATAAATAGCTCATAGCATACAGAAAGAAATTTATTATGGTTTGCAGTCATTAAAGGAACATAATACTGGAATAACAGTTTATTACGTTCAACATTTATAATAGGAATCTTTAAGAAAATAATTTACAAAATATTAAAGGAAAAAAAGCATTTATCTGATATATTATATAATTTAAATTAGTAATAAATTAAAAATTTCTTCCAGTTATAAAAAAAAATATTAGCACTTTTTATTATATTTCTGAAACTTAGATACAATTGCTATTTGCTTAAGAATTTTATTATTTTATTATTTTTTTCTCTTCTTAATTTTGTCTTCAAATCTACGAATAGCTATTATTTGTTAATCTTACCTATGCTATTTTATTTTATTTTTTATATAAAAACTTAATTGCAAGTGTTGCAGTTGACATCCTTGAGGATATAGAGATTTTTGGCATTCGACTGTACTACGGTATGTAAACATATAAAAATTAATATAAACTTTCCTCCAAAAATATTCGTTTGTATCCTCTTTTATGAACTTTTTTTTTGCCTTGAAAGGAGGGTAGGGGGGACGGAACGGAAAGACTACC
Organism: Pardosa pseudoannulata; assembly: GCA_032207245.1. NCBI lineage: Eukaryota > Metazoa > Arthropoda > Arachnida > Araneae > Lycosidae > Pardosa > Pardosa pseudoannulata. Next base: position 206,460,054 of record CM063498.1, on the reverse strand, counting down.
AGGCTCTGGGCCCAACTTTGCTTTGATTGGGCCTTGTATTCAAGCCTATTTTCATGTGCTTTCACAGAACACGAGAACTACGCACACCGATTTCATGCAACAGTTAAAAACTTTCTCCCTAGCAGTGCTGCATGTCACGCTCACTAGAGGCGCTACGGGCAACAGAAACTTCTGCTCCCAAACACGTTCTATTACCTAAAAGCAAATTTAAACACTCTCGGATCGTTAAGGTTTATTTTAGCACAAAATGGAAAAGAAAATACATAAAATGACGCCAAAATAGAGTCGGCCAAAGCAATAATAGTATAATATAAATTAGTAATAAATTAAAAATTTTATCAAGTTATGAAGAAATATTAGCACTTTTTATTATATTTCTGAAACTTAGGTACAATTGTTATTTGCTTAAGAATTTTATTATTTTATTATTTTTTTCTCTTATTATTTTGTCTTAAAATCTACGAATAGCTATTATTTGTCAATCGTACCTATGCTATTTTATTTTATTTTTTATATAAAAACTTAATTGCAAGTGTAACAGTTTACATTCTTGAGGATTTACAGATTTATGGCATTCGACTGTACTACAAAGGTATGTAAACAAAAAAAATTAATACAAACTTTCCTCAAAATATATTCGTTTGTATCCTCTCTTATAAACTAATTTTTTTTTTGCCTTGAAAGGATGGTAGCGAGGGAGGGGGGCGAAAGATTACCAGGCCCTGGGCCCAACTTTGCCTTGGTCGGGCCCTGATACTAATATAAGAGCATCCAGACTCTTGGAGCTTCCTCTTTCAGAGATGTCCTTCGTCCCGGTTTTACTGCAGCAGAGAAATGCCTCTTCTCGTGGAAAAACTCTGCGAAAACTGCGCTGTTTGCTCTCTCTCCGGTAGTCGGAAAAACAATGAAAGTAAATGACAAGGAGTTTGTGTTTGGGGGGCTGAGACCCCTGCCGTTTTCTCAGGGGGTGTTTGTAGGGGTGCTGTGCAAAGAATCAAAAGTGGCAGAAGATGTTACCAAACAGGAGCTGAGAGAGGGCTCCCGCTGAGAAGGGCCCGAGGAATGCAGAAGAATAAAATATCGTAGTCATAAAATGTCGAGGGAGAGAAACTACGTGGAGTATTTGAAGAAAACACCGTAAACGAGACAGGTTAACATCCGGAAAAGAAATAGAAGCTTTCCGACCGTTATACGAATATAACACATAACTGGGTCACCTATAGCAAAACAAATGAATGTATATAGAAATTCATGGAATGGAAGATTTTCTCTGATTTAGGATAGCATGTTCAATTATTAATGTTCGTTTAAATTCTAGTTTTAATTGTACTACGTACTATAAATTTATAGGCGCACCCTAATTAATTATACTGCCTATACCCGTGTAATCAAAAATGTTTATTTGATAAATATATATATAATATAAACTTTTTCTATGTGAGCATATAAAATATATATTGACCGACATATCTATTTTTAGGTATAATCTGCTTTAAAATTTAATATATATATATGTATGTATATATATATATATATATATATATATATATATATATATATATATATATATATATATATATATATATATATATATATATATATATATATATATATATATATATATTATATATATATATATATATATATATATATATATATATACAATGACTGCATGAAATATGTTCGTTTTAAAAAACTATATTTTACTTTAAAATAATGTTTCAGACAGAAATGGTGTTTTGAGCATTGTTAGTGAATTTATCCTCTTGCAATTTAGTATTTTCTGTGTACTTTATGATTATTTGTTCTCAAGGATTTTTTTAAATCTTAAAATTATTATTTAAAGACGTTTCGGCTAGGAAAACACTTTTCTTTTGGAAAAAAACATATTTTATTAAAAAAAAATAATCTTCATACGAAAATTTTAGAAAACATATTACAGTGTTTTATATTTAAGCATTTGTAACTGTGGGAATATTTATGTTTAGTAAGTAAAAAAAAACCATATAAATATAATTTTAGCAGCAAAAATATTTTCTAAAATATTTTAATTGAATGAAACATTTAATGATTCATATATTATCTGCTTCAAGTTCTTAAAATGTTTGTAGCATTTAGTATCACCTTAGTTTGCTTATTTGTACTACAAATGTTCTCATTTTTGTTGCCGAAACAGAAGTTGCAATTCATATTGTTTTGCAATTCATTGGAAAAATTATTTGAATAGGAAAGCAAAGATCAAACGGTTCGTACTTATATGGCGAAACATCTGGGAGGCGTATGTTCTCGAAGTCTGTAACGGTGTGCAAACATTTAGTGTTCCTGAAGTTTATAAACTGTTACCATATTGCTACAACTGCCGATTGTTGCTGGAATTGAAGGATAAAACAGACAATAGTATTCCAAACTCAATGATTTCAAATGAATTGTGCTCGTGAGAGAAAGTCAGAAAGATTCATAAGTAGATAAAACTTAGAGAAATAGAATTATTATCTTTGCCTTGTTGGGTTTTGTTGAAGCATAATGAAGAGCCACAGATCGCAAAACACCTTTTATTGAGGATACTAAAATGATAATAATAATAAAGATAATAATACGAGGTACATTGGGCTTTTTATAGTTTTATAAAGATCCTGAGCCCAGCCAATCAAATGACAGGCACAAGACAAAACTAATCAAACACAACCAATGAAAACACAAAAGTATCCACTCAAGAAAACCTCGTACGTCCGAGAAAGCTATTACTTAAATAATAATACGCAGCCAAGTCGCCAAGTATGGGTGCGATTAAATATTTCAACAGGTTTTAAACCGGAAAATGTGAGACATTTTCGAGACAGAATTATAAATAATATAAATAATATAGGTACTCGAAAATTCTTTAGATTCCTCATGGGGTTGCCATTTACTTTCGCTGAAGGGGACAACTCGTTCCGAGAAAACACGAAAATTCTACTGACTATTTCTTTGCTGTCCATTAAAAGATACGCTAGACATTAGTGGGTTAAACAATTTGTGTCTTTATGTTAGTAAATATTTCACAAGTAATTGGGTCAATTTTTAGCTTTGAAAAGTATAAATATTTATTTATTATCTAGCCCCTGTATGTTTAGGTATTTTAAAATAGTTCACAAGTTCTGCACTTAATAAACATTTCTCGATAAAGACAACATTATGAGAAAATAAAGGAATTCATATATCTTCGATTAGCAAATCGGAATAAAGACTTGATAGACTGAAAATGATTATCACTGGATGTGATCACAAAGATATTATTTCCTAATGCGTTACAGAATTATAAATAATATAGGTACTCGAAAATTCTTTAGATTCCTCATGGTGTTGCCATTTACTTACATGGATACATATGTAGGGATTTGAGCCCCTCCATACGTATCCATGTAAGGTCAGCCCATATGTATCCGACAGTATATTATACACTTTGTATTCTTAATATAAAATACTATTATTATTTGTGTAAAATAATAACGTGTCAGGTTTTTAAACTGTAAAGAATTATAGTTTGTTAAACAAATTTTTTTATTATTTTTATAATTTTTTTTAAAAATAAAAAAAGGTATTAAGCAAACTCAAGTGAAAATATCGCCCCTTGAATTTGCCTCAAGGGTCTAGTTTGTCCAGGATTGGAGCTGCCTTGATACTATTGACAGTTTAAAACTACTCCTACACATCTGACGAAGTTCGTGAGAAATAAAATAAAATACAAAAGATGATCCAAATACCACGCAATGCTATCTATTGCCTATAGGTGGGATTTGCCGCATTTTTTATTTATAAATGTGTGTCTTAAGAACACAGTTCTTAAGACACACAGTTACGGTTAATTGCAAAACAGAATTATTGCAAAGTATCCCATTGCTTCAAGCACAGTTTTGTACGACAGTCTGAAACATACATTTAAAAACACTTTGAAGCTGCTTCTTAAGCCTTTATAAACGCATTTTTATTTTTATTATCATTATCTGTCTTTTTGTAGGTACACTTCTCACAAGGGCGAAAACATGACACACGTTTAATTTAATCGTCTAATAACAAGGGTATCATCCGAAAATTCGGGTTTTCGGGTGTATCGAAGTAGATGGGGGAAGGAGGAATTATCTCGACTTAAGGAAGAAAGTGTTTTGTTTGCGAAACAAACGATTACCTCTTTTATGTCCCTCCACTTTCTAAGTGGAGAGGTGTCCCTCAGTCTGTATTTTATTGGTTTAATAATACTTTTAGACTGTCACTACTGAAGAGAACAAAATAGGTTTCACATGGGGACTAATTTAAGTGCGTGAAGCCGTTTCTCGGTAGATTTTTACTGTCGAATCGCATTCCTCGGAGAACAAACAGGCTTTTGTGCAGCCATTTTGTGTTCCGAGTCCGGCACTCGGATATCGTGATTCGAATTCATAGTCACTTATCTAATCTTCGTGGGTGGGCCCCCTTGCAAAACAGAAGGCGCCGCCGTATCCAAAATGGCTTTCAGCGCTCACTACATGCATAAGCATAGCGGTTACGACTCGCGACCACCCTTGTATCGTAAACACTCACGCGCTCATCGAGTTAACACGAGTGTTGGGGGGGGGGGTGAAATCTTTCAGTTGCCCCCGAACACCTATTCTCAGCCACGGTTGGGATCGCATCTTCCCATAGAGCTTTCGCGATTTATTCGCCATCCGATATTTCACTGAAGTCGGCGTATTTAGGAATTTTAACACCCATCTCAGCTGTAACGCCTCTCTAACGGATGTTCATTTAAAACTTCAGTCCAATAGTATTTCCGGTTGGAGTGGACGATATTTCAGTCTAATGCAGGGATGGGCAAACTACGGCCTTCGGATAGAATTTTAAGTTGCCGGTCCGAAATATATATTTATACATTATATATCCATCCCCTTTTCCACTTTGTTTAAATAATACATCCCAAATTTATTATCTCCCTCCCAGAAGATCAGCGGTATATTTGCTTCTTATATCTGAATAAGTGTTTTCAACTTTGAGCCTTAGAAAGAACAATTTCAGAAGTACACTGACAGATCAACATTTAGCAACGTTCCTTAAAATCGGTACATCTCGCTTCGAACCTCAGTATAAGGAACTTTTAAACATGAAACCGCAATTTCATTCGTCTCATTAACGTATTTAAACCGTTAGGTACTTGTATATTGTTTTTAAAATTTTAGAAAAATTTATCTTGGCCCGACAAATTTATTTTCTTTCGATTTTTTGGCCCACGACCGAAGAAGCTTGTCCATCCCTGGTTTAGGTGAACATGGAATATTCAAGCATCAATCACAGACCTCTGACACCAGCGTCATCAATAGATTTTGATCTCGATATTAATTACCTGTAGTGTACCCTTTTACTAACAGTTCTTGGGCTGAATTATTCTAAGGTTTTGACTACACACTTTTGGTAATTGCATACATGATTTAAAAAAAATATTTTCTCGCAAAATATAGATTAAATAAAATATTTCTTCACTGGGTTGAAATTAAAAGACAATATATTTTCCCTATTTTCGTTATTTTCAATTTCCAACAGTAAGCCAGAATACCTATAAAATTAGTTGTACTTGCAAAAGTATAAATACTTTTAACACATTGTATGCGGGACACGTGCTAGTACGTTTTCTGACGATTGATACTTGAGCGCGGGTCACGTACTAGTACTGGTTAGTGTAACAATATGGTTTGTTTGTGGGTACAAAAATAACGATATATACAGGAAAAAGAAGCCGAATGTACTTGTTTACTACATAGAATCTGGAAAAATGGAGACAAATAAAAACTAGTTTTTACATCAGTCGATGCGGAACCACAGAACGGGAAGGTTGATTAAAAAATTCAATTTAGATTGAAAATTAACTTTTTATTTATCCTTGCGAAAATGATATTATATATATGTATATTTATATATTATATATATATAAATAAATATATATATATATATATATATATATATATATATATATATATATATATATATATATATATATATATATATGTATATTTATATATTATATATATATAAATAAATATATATATATATATATATATATATATATATATATATATATGTTTATTTGTCTATTTATAATTTGTTTATATATTTCAATAATAATACGAAATATTGGTTAAAAATTAAATAATTTTCGATCTATTAAGACTTAACTGAGTAACTGAATTTAAGGGCAAAACGCCCGCTCCCGGTACAATTCCGCGGCGAAATGTACCCGCACACAATATGTCAAATAAACCCATAATCTATCGTTTTCGAAATACACCAATAAAATGTATAAAACATATGTGCTTTAATTACTTGAATTTTGTTTGTATACGAGTTAAAAACGTACACAGACAGACTTAAAATTATTGGATTATAGCCAAATGGCGATTACTAGTGCAGTTTATCAAACATGGGAGACTTGATAAAAAGTATGTCTCTCAGACATTCTTTTTTATCTCGTCTCGAATATTCAATGTGATTATTTAACCTACAATCATTTCTCCACCATTTCTTCTTTAGCGTTTTTACTTTAAATTAAATACTATTAGTTACGAAAAACAGGAAAGATATATTTGAGATGATATTAAGATTACAAGTCTTCTAAAACATGTCAATATTATTTTCTTTACTTTTTGTTCTTAGCGAAAACGTGCTGCTCAGTGTATTTTGAATTGGTTTGGAGAGCTATGGTCCACTGTTTTGCTACACAAGGTCTAAAGAGACCGGGACCTACTGTCTATAGCTGATTTCGAACAGCTACGAACATCTATGACAGCCACGGGATTCGAACCTGAGAACTCTGGTACCGAAGAGCAACAATCTACCATTCGGCCATCGTTAAGTATCATTGGGAACAATTTTACCATTGGAGATTAGATATGATGTTAGGACATGGTATACCAAATTGTTAAAACTCCACCATCGTCGACATCTTATTAATTTTTTATTTCTTTTTAATTCTATGCTCATTTTTAAAGTTTTAATAAACAACTTTTTTACTATATTTACTGGCCATTATTATTAATTTTGTTAATAGTTAAATAGACAGTCAAAATAGATATAGATAACGTTTAACAACATTTTAATATAAGGTATAATTAACTATTTTGGAAGAGGAATCGTTCCGATATTTTTTAGATAAAGGGGGTGTTGGTCCAGAAAAGTTTGAAAACCTCTGTCTTACACAGTTGGTATTCAACTAGTTGTGAGAATACTAACTCTCGGATAGTCTAGGAAATCCCCTGACGAGCCACCCACATGACCTTTTAATTTTCTTAAGCACACATACACGCAAACCCATTTCCCTGGTCCTCATAAACTAAACTAAAAATTTATACTTACGGATAAAAAAGATGGGATGGAAGCATTTTGCAGTGAAATGCGGGCAAAAGAATTCTAGAAACATTAATAAGAAAAATGGTAACTTTTGATTCTATATAGATAAGTACGGACCAAATGAATAGAATGATCGAAGTGGGAAAGGAATAATATGTGTACGATAGATCGAGGTTCCACTATATTTGTATGGATTTTTCATCTGCTTCGGATGAACGAAGACCGACTGGGTAGGGCGCTGCTCTACAGTACTGAAGTTCATGAATTCGAATTCTATTCCAGGCATAAATCTTCGTATCCGTTCGGACTGATCTTTAAGTAGTCTCGGCCTCATTAGTCCTCGTATAGCAAAAGATTGGACTCCAAATCAACCAACCCCTTCCCCTGCCAACATGTCCTTGTATTTTTCCAGAGAGAACGGTCCACATGCTATTTTTGAATTAATGACATGTAGATTTATCCTTTACATGAATATAGCTCAGAAAAAGTTTGTATTTTAATCCACTTCACCCTAAATTAATTTACCTAATTTCCAGTTTTTAATCCAAACTAATGTTTAAATTACGTCCATTTATTGTCAGTCCAGAAGTTTAAATTGAGTTACCGTTCACAATTGTTTAAATTGCGAAGAGTAATTTTTAAATTTCAAACCAGTTTCGACGCTGTTTACTTGCTTTAAAGAGGATATCGATTCAAACTGGACTTGCAAAGCACAACCTTAAAAGTACTACATGTATTCTTTTGACAAATATGTTTTGCAACAATGACTAGAACGTAACTTTCTTAAACATTCGTATCACAGAGCTTACAACATTATGTAATATCGGCATCCGCATTTGCTTGCTTTCAACAAGTTTCGGCATAATGATGTGTTCGTAACAAAGGTAAAATCCATTTTCAAGAGCAGTGCAATTACGCCAGAAAATATACCCACGCTGACTTTAATTATCACTCATTTAATAATCGGAGTTTACGGATGCGTTGTTCCCCCTTACTCTGACAGAATGGGCGTAATCAGTAGATGCAGTATACGAAGACATTTGACAAGCCTCATGGAACAGGAAAAATGAATAAATCTGAGGGCTATCGTCTACAGTCTACCCCCCCAAAAAAATCCAGTAAATTTTAAAAACACTTGGTTTAAAAAAAACATCGTAGGGAACCTTTTTGTGATATTTAGGAAATATTAATTATAATTTTTATTTTTGAAGGAGTATTTACTCTTTGAATGAAGGGCGAAATATTGTTTCTTTTTAGCTTTAGGTATAAAAACCTTTAAATACTGCGTTCCCTCAAGTAGAGTTTTCACCCAATAGAGCAGTTTGGTTACTATCTCCCACCATACAGACGTTCTGGCTCTACTTTTTACTTACTTTTTAGAGCATTTAAGAAAAGGTAAACAATTCATTTTAAAATTCCATGGCGTCAATTCGCCGCCTCCCCTCAATACTGTACCCTGGGATCGATTCCCCACTTTCCCCTCTACCTACGTCTCTAGTTCTACGATACAAGTGCCTTGATGCTGCCGAAAATTATGATGAAAAGTATGTTAAAGTGCAGGCTTTTATGTGAAAATAACGTCGATAAAAAGTACGCTTCTGTATTTTTAATTTCAAAACTGTACTCCCTTTAAAAAGACATCTCGTGTTTCTCTTCGGCCATCAAACTTCATAATATCTTGCAAGTCTCAGTTTCTAATCTGTGCAGTAAGTGTTTCTATGAATGGACTGTCTGGAAAGCCTGGTTATTCACGTCCGAAATTAACAATCAAATTATATTTTTAATCTATTTATATAGTACAAGCAAACAAGTTAATAATCTAAAGAATAGCTATATCCCTCAGAAAATGTGGTCTGAAAGTTTTAGAATTGTTATTGCATTATAAAACATTTTTATACTTTGTAAAGTGTATGCTATCTTTTTAAATGATTTTTTTTTATAGAGGATTGAAGAAAAACACATATGCAAAGATTTGTGTACAGTAGACGCTGCTTGATGTGATCAGGATTACCAATAACCCACACAGACGTAATCTAATGAACGTAGAAATGATCGCTTAAATTGGTCACTCCATCGCTTCGTGATATTAAATTTTAGGTCAATTATTTCATTTTCTATGAGTGATTCCTGGAGAAGTGTGTGAAGCGTCTCATTATATGTTATAGGGGGATAGGGAACATCATGAGAACATTCTTCCCACTGTTGTTGAAGAAAATTAATGCTTTACTCTGAAACAGAACGTATCGAATCTTAGATGGACATCAACAATGTCCTAGAAATATCGGCTGTGTGAACAGATTACGGCATTTATGAATCTGTATTGAATGTGAACCTATCGAGATCTCTTTTTGATGAAGATAAACCTCCAAATATTATCAAAGAAGAGATGATTTCAACAAGAGCTAAAATGAGGCATTCGTGTATTCGAATTTTGGCGAGTGCAAATGAAGGATTAGGCTGATGGGTTTCATAAACATAATGGATATAAATAAATGTTTTGGAAACGACTTACTCCGTAAATAGACTAGGAAATCAAAAAGTGATGTTTTTTCGTTCCTTGACACGCATATATTACTATCCCAGATAGCATGCATACTTGCAGCAAGTTTGGTTTTTTCTGGATAATATCTTGTCCTAACAAATTTGACGCGACAAACTTGCAGCAAAACTCCTGCAAGTTAGACGGAACACAAAGCGGCCACTCCATTGCAACGCTATTTTTCTGCAAAATTGTGGCAACCTTGTCATGACAACCTTGAAGCTAGCGAAAATTCTTAGACTTGTTACAGTCTTGTTTTAAACTTGCAGACTTGTCATGCTGAACTTGCTACAAGTTTGCAGACTTGCAGAGACTGCTGCAAACTAAATTTACTATTTTGGATTTTGTGGTCTATCATTTTCAACTTTTTTATTTTATGCACGTAATTTTACTATGTTAAGTAGTTTCTGCTGAAATCATCCTCTCCCTTCTTAACTAATTTACCATATTTTTCATTTATTATAATGAACCATTTATAATGATTAAAATCGAGTAGACATGACTGGATCACATTAGGTTCACTCTATTAAATTAACACTACTTCTGCTGATGTTAATTAAGCTAATACGTAGAGGCATATAAATGAAATACGACTATACTTTTTGTCAAACCCGTATATTTAAAATAAAGTCGGCATCTACAGAAAAAAAAATCACATTTTATGCAATAGAAAAAAGATCATTAGAACATGTACTTATGTATCTCATCTATTGAAGCGAAATATCTAGCCATCGTGCTGCCATTGTGTTACGAATTTCTTTTGCAGAAATATACTGAATAACTTAACAGTACTCTGTATAGATCGGCAAGAAAATAAAGGGTATTTTATTATTCATCATAATTTTCTACCTTCTCTAACAGAATCTATAACCCTGTATCGCTTTCAAACTAATTGTTAGTACTTTCTCTTCTATGGAATCAATGCCAGTTTTACCACAATACCGGTTATTCATTGGCATGTGATAAAACTTCTTTGAGGAATACACAAAATGTCACCAGATCATTGTGTTATGGTATTATATTTGTCAGGACGTTACGTGGAAATTTCCGAATGATGTTAACGACATTGGAATCCCACATTAACAAATTGTCAAAGTTCTACTAATCTCAACAATCACATTAATTATTTTTATTTCTAATTAATTTTATGCTCATTTTTAAATTTTCAGTAAACAATTTTTTACTACATTTTGTGGACATTTTAATTCATTTTTACTTTGGAATTCTTAATAGACAGACAGGCAGATAAAAATAGATATTGATAATGCGCAACAATGTTTTAATATTTGGTATACAGTAGAGTATGTACAATTCGAGTGTTGTTTGTTCGAGTTTCCAGGAAATCCGAGTTAATTCGACCTACCTTCCAATAAATAAATAAATAAATAATAAATTTAGAATAATATATAAGTAAATTAAGATAGAATAGAATATAGAATAAATAATAAATAAATTTAGAATAATATATAAGTAAATTAAGACAGAACAGAATCTAGAATAAAAAATAGAATAAATTTAGAATAATATGTAAGTAAATTAAGGTAGAATAGAATACTTTCTCTTCTATACTTTATCTTAATACTACCTTACATTACTTATATATTATTCTAAATTTATTCTAAAATAGAATAAATTTAAGTAAATAAAGATAGAATGGAATATAGAATAAAAAATAGAATAAATTTAGAATAATATATAAGTAAATTAAGGTATAATGGAATAAAGAATAAAAAATAGAATAAATTTAGAATACTATATAAGTAAATTAAGACAGAATAGAATATAGAATAAATTTAGAATTATATATAGCTAGAGACCGCGATGATGCACTTAGAACAACAACCTGAGACGACTCCAGCCGACCATGTGATGCTCAGAAGATGGAGGGATATTGTAAAAGGAGCAATGTATTTAATCAAAAAATAGTTGAAAATACTTTTAAGATGTAATTAACTTATCTTCAGCAATTAATTTAATAATACACTGGTGTGCAAAACTTAAGCAACAGGTGAGTTTTTTGCCATAACTCCACGAGAAATCATGTGAGAGACATAAAATTCAGAAATGAGGGAGAGTATTATATATGTAAAGGATGACGAAAGCATCGGCGCTGAAAAAGGAATATGATGCATACGATATGGAATCAAACAAAAACAAGCTTTATTAAACTCTGGAAAGTGAAGATATCACTCGAATGGATTGGCCAGCCTACTCCCCTCATTTAAATCCTATAGAACATGTTTGAGATGCTTTGGGGAGAAGCAATGCAGCCCGCTTACATCCTCCGGAGAACACCCAACCACTCAAACAGATGCTGATTGTGGAATAGGCACTCCTACCACAAGAAATATTGGACCAGCTGATTCTGAGTACGCGGGGACGATGCGAAGTAACCATTGCAGTTAGGAGAGGGTATATCCCATATTAAGGAACATCTGCTTGTTGGTCTTCGTCTTGAATAGACAATCATGAGTCACGATACTATGCGTTCAATAAAGCTGGTTTTTGTTCGATTCCATACCGTATGCATTGTGTTCCTTTTTCAGCTCTGATGCTTTCGTCATCGTTTACGTAAATAATACTCTCCCTCATTTCTGAATTTCATGTCTCTCAGAGGATTTATCGGGGAGTTACGGCAAAAACCCCACCTGTTGCTTAAGTTTGGTACACCAGTGTATTACATAATGGCATTTTTTTTATTGAAACATGCCTTGAAATTTAACAATTGTTCTTCTATTTCTATTTTATTAAATTAATCATTTTCAATAATTTGAGTTTTCAATAATTCGAGCTACGTCCGGTCTCGTCCAAATCGAATTACCAGCACTCTACCGTAATTAAGTATTTTGGAAGATGTAAAAACGTCCGAATATTTTTTTTCTTTTGGGGGAAGGTGGGGGAAGGGAAAAGTTGTAAACACTGGTTTAGTACTACGATGACCATATATCTCCCTGAAAATAACTGACCGGATGGATTGTAGAGAAACCTCGAAGATGCGATATCTGCTTGGCATTACGAAAACGCTGCTCTCTCCTTTACTGAATTAGGAGACCGTAACTAAAACTGTACCCTATTGCGCAATACAAGTGTTTGGAAATCAATTTATAGTTTTTCATTTTATTCAGGGCACTCATCAAATCGTTATGCTCTGCTAATGGAACGAATCACAAATCTTGCAAAACGGTGCACAATATACCAGTTCTCCAAGCAGAAAGTTGACAAGTTCTTGCGGTTTGAAACATTTACGATCATACAATACGATAAAATTTCAGCTTTCTGCGCAACTATTTTAACCTTTTTTAATGACTTTGAGATGTGCTATATTATACGTATTATAGAAACTTAATTAAACTTCTGTAAAATTACACTTTAAAAATATTAAAGTTCTAATTTAAACACTATTTTCTTTTTCACAAACAAAGCAAGAGATAAACAAACTCTGATCTTGGTGGGTCACTTTGTAGGTCAGATATATGAGTGTTGATATATGATTAAATATGAGTGTGACAAAGTGAATAATTGAATATTTTAAAGAGAAAATATTGAAATCGTTTAATATATTTTATAGCGACAGTTAGAAAGTGGATGAAAATATTTGAGATGCTGTAATACGACTATTCATGTATAGGAATCCGACAATTCTTATTGTGAAAAAGGCAGATAAATACGTTTATTTCTTTTTCAGTAAATTAAAAAATATAAATGGAATTTTAATGCTTTGAAATTTGGACTAATAGGTTTCAGTAAATGTTTCTTGCTTTCCGCGAATTTCAAGTCGCTGATGTACTTAAAAATTGGGTTCCCCTTGGCAAATTTGGCGAAAATATGGGCGATATTTACTAAAACACAAAGGTAATCCATCGAAACATTGTATTTCTTGCTTTTTCTGGTGACTTTAATGAATGCACAGTGCGCCATCGTAATAGAATTATATACTCTTAATTAAAGAAAATGACTTGAAAACCGGACATTTATATTTATGGGCAATGAAGTCCTTAACAGTTTACAAACGCAACAGATCCAAATTATTAACAATCAGCCATAGTGAACCATTAATGGTTTGTTATACCTAATTTTTTAAGCACTTTTAATATATAAGAAAAGAGTGACACAAGGAGAGTTGGAAGAAAATATAATATAAATTATAATATAGATACAGATTGTTTGGACACGATGAGATCAGGAGAAAACGTTAGGCGACCCTACTTAAACCATTATCGCCAAGTTGGCGGGGGAACCCTGTTCTTCAGTTAACCCCATTTGAATTCTGTTACGACGTAGATAACTTTTAGGAATGCAACGAATTTGTGTTTAGTTAATTCCTCAGTATCTGAATTATCTACAAGATTTTCCTTGGTCCCCTGGGTTGTTTGAGAAAGGAATGGTCAACTTTCCTACAACCCAAACGCTAATGTGACAGGAACTTACCTATTTAGAGACTATTTTTTTAAATTGTGAAACGATTGTTTTGAATCTTTAAACACCTGCTCATTTTCTAAAGATTGGGATATGAAACGATGATAATCTGAAAATTAGTATTCGCTCATTTTTTTTCTTCGGAACGAAAAAAAGAAAAATATTATTAGATAATTGTTAGGGAAGGGAAATGATAAGTTACACTTATATCTATGAAAAGGAAACCTGATTTAATTATTGCTACGAATTTTAGCAAAATACCAAAAATAAATGATAATAGAAAGATCTTTACAAAATTAAAGATTTAAATTATCTTTATTTTTAAATTGAGGTAATACGAGGTGCATCCAGAAAGTAAGCTTCCCCATTTAAAAGAAAAAAAAAAGAACTCACACTTTCACGGACATATTTATTGGAAACAAGTACAGCCATGTTTCAGCTATTTTTCAGCATAGCCACCAAACTTGTATTGTGGGATCCACTTTTGTATCCCTCTGTCGTAGAACTCTGCCGCCTGTGAAAGGAACCGGCCTTTCTGTCCCGGAACACCCCTTTCCATACCGACATCATCTGTTTGAATTGGGTCGTGACCGAAGATCCACTATGATGCCAAAGCATTGACTGCTGCTCGGTTACCGGGGTGAAAAAAGAAATTCAAGTCTTATTGCCCGTGACCATCCTGCCGAGGAACTCGTCGCCGTCGTCGTGATACCGTAGCAGAAATGTCAGCGCTGCTCCTAAGCGTTGAATTTTGTATTCGTGTGTCAGTTTCAGCTCATAGACGTGACAGAGCTGACAACGAATTTCAATCTGCGCAATGCTTTGTGCATTCGAGATCACCGACCGAACCTTGCAGGCGGCGGGACAAGGAATGAGAGCTTCCATTTCGAACCACGGCTACCTCGCTACTGTCACGATTCAGGACTTGTTCATATGATTGATACGTCATAGATATGTTACGCACGCGCAATTGACACGGCTAATTATGTTTACTTTAAAGGTTAAAACATCGGGAAACTTGCTTTCTGGATGCGCCTCGTATTAATGAAGTCAGATATATCGGACACTAAAAATTTTACAGTAAAGGAAATTAGGCAATACTAGCATGCCTGTGAGTGAACTCGAGTGAAAACTGAACTTCATGTTCGTTTAATTAATATTTTATATCATAATTACTTCCTTAATCATTATTTATTTTAGGAAATACATCATCCAGTTAAAATTTTAGTCATTTATATAAATAGTTAAGTAACTAACTTCTTAACTAAATGAATTCAAATCGAGTAAGCGTCGATTTTCATCCATATTTATTTACTGTCTAGTGAAACAATCTGCGCGTGCCTGTTATGTAGCCTCCACACTATGGCCAATTGTTCACCACTTCCTGATGATGACCTTGGACGATGGTTCACGGGTTGCATCCACACGCTGGGCCACTAAATGAGGAGAGCTCGTGGATTCGTCCATAGGGTATACTGCGCATTTATGTTGCGCATCTGGCTGCCTTTGATCTTTGGATAAAAACCGCTTCTTAAGCCCTCATCCGCCAAGGCTATTTTATCGTTTGTCACCATCGACCACGATAAGCCATAATTCTCCAGATGGTGGTAATGGCTTGCAGTGGACCATAGTGGGGAGGGGCCTTCGAATACACGCAAGTGTGTGTCTCCGATTTGGTGAATAAAAATCAGGGAGTTAAAAGATGAAGCACACTTCGGATTATGGAGTTGTGAATATCGGATTTGCATTTAACACTCGGTTAACATTTAATCCTGGTTTAATTATTAATATTTTGGCTTTGCACAGACTGATAAATGAGACCGCATAATTAAATACACTCATTATGGAAAACAGAAAAACAATTTAATGGATTATGAAAAAAGGGAATATTAGTTAAACGTCGCACAACATGAATGCTTAAGAGATATATAACAGACAAGACACAACTACTGTTGCCACTGACAAAAAGAATAATGTTAACCATGGTTCAAATAAAAACATGGAGTATGTTACAGAAAATTCAAAGTTCACAATAAGGCGATTTCACGCAGTAGGGCAAATTCTCAAATTACGACAATTCTGGCTTTAGTTTCAAACGGAAGGGCAGTTTATTGTTTGTCTATTGGCTGTTGTAACCATGAAAATGAATGGGAAGGGCATTATAATAGTTCGTGACGTTGCGACCAATTGCCTTATATTAGCATTTACTCGTGCTGGTGAATAGTGACCTAAAAATCAATATAGTAACTTTTCGTTCACTTGCTTCATTTTCATTCATTCGATACAAGACCTGTTTTAGATGGCAGTACTTGCAAAAAGGCTATATAAATATTACCTAACATAAAAGAAATAGGAAGGGTATTTTTAATAGTACTCTGAAGCCGGTGGTAAGCATATTTCCCACCAAAAGAGAAGTTAAAGTCAAATTGATAAATTCACTCATCTGAATTTATTTTCTTACTATACTATTGCTAGGAAAAATGTCCTTAGAAAGGGTTAAATGCCTGTAACGTTTTGTTTTTATACGCGTTTCAGTCAAAGACACGAAGTATTCGAAATTTCACGAAGAACAAGCATTTCTCTACTGCTCTTATTTAGGGTGAATCTAGAGACGCGAATCAGGAGGTTTCCGTCCCCCTCCGTATATGAGCTGTAAGCAAAACTGGAGCGTTTCGCAATCTCTGTGTTTGCGGACCAGTCACTTGAACACCTTTCATAACCCTAGTTAGTAAGCGGAACGAACTTCGGCAGCCTTGAACGGCCATCCTTTGTCATCCCAAATCGTGGCAAATCGTTTGCCCTTTTGAGTGCGCACTCAAGGGCTATCTTCGAGGTGTGGAAGCGCGTCGCCCTTCACACCTCGCGAACAAAGGCGTGCTGTGCGGTAACACACTTTTCATTTTTCCACCGAGTCTGTTACTCCAAATCAAGAATTTCCCCACATTACTCAAAGCATCCGAAAACCCAATTTCAGCATTTTATCTTTAATAGTGTCACAGACAAAAAATTCTTTTTTAAAAAAATAACGTATTTGCCCATTTTTAAATCTTAAGGATTATCAGTATCCTTAAACATTTCTATTTTTTGTCATTATATACACTCACTCCCATATATATATATATATATATATATATATATATATATATATATATATATATATATATATATATGTGCGTGTGTGTGTATGTATGTGTATATATATGTATGTGTGTATATATATGTTTGTATATTTATATGTATATATATGTATGTATATGTATGTATATATATAGTATGTATGTATATATATATATATATATATGTATGCATATATATGTATGCATATATATGTATGTATATATATATGTATATATATGTATGCATATATATGTATGTATATATATATGTATGTATATATACGTATGTATATATATGTATATATATATATGTATGTATATATACGTATGTATATATATGTATATATATATGTATATATATACACACATGTACATAAATATACACATATATACACATATATCTGCATATATATACATACATATGTATATATATATAATTACATATATAAATATGTAATATACATATATACATTCTATCTACCTGTCAATCTCTATATATACACATACTCAGAAATTTCTATTGCACCACTTCCGTTATAGTACCACTTCCGTTAGAAATCTATGTTCTAGAACAGCAGTCGCCAAATTCAGTGGTTCGCGTAAAATGTTTGATAGTCCGCAGAAAAACAGATAATTATTTATTATAACAAAAAGGTTCATTAACATTCAGATTAAAAAATGAAAACGAACTGAACTTATGAGAATTTAGGCTTATTATTATTTTTACACCGAAGAAACCAAATTACACATGAATGAAAAGGAAAGCTTCGTCGATCCACCTTGCAACTTAAATCTCAAAGCTTCATTTTAGTCCCCTTTCTCAAGATCTCATTTTTTTGGCTTTCAATCCCCTGCATAAATAATATCCTAACTTATCTGTCCGTCTGTCGAATTCATGAAGCGGTTGGAGCCGGAATGGATAGAGACATCCACATTGGATTCTTGATGAGTTAGGGTTAGTAAAAATCAAGGAAGTCTTTAAAACTTTCAAGATCCACTACTTTTCCCCTTTTCGATCGAACAATGCCATTATTTCGCGCCTTATTTTTCCCGGTTAAGAGCAGGCTATTAAGTTTATTTCATAATAAATAGGCAAAAATAACATTTTTTCTAGCATTATGACGTCATTCCTTTAATTACCTCATCATTTAATCATTTCTTATTTTAAATTATTTCAATATCGTCTGCATTATTTTCATACGTTTTCTAACTGAACTTAGATATTACGTATACAATTTTCTTTTATATTTAGCTTAAATAACACATTAGGTTCATATGTAATCATTTTAAATTTAATCATCGATTATTTTTTGTTGCAATGAAAATTGTATCAGTGGTATTAACAATACATTATTGTTATAAAAGTTTAAGTTATATATCTTTGAAAATTAAGAAGTTTGTCCGTTTGTGTGTGTTTTTTATATATAACCACACTGTTTGATTAAATGAATTCAATGTGATTTTTAACTGCATTCACAGAATCGGGAGACTTTAGGGGATTATGAAGATAAACAAATTATTGAGCACGAACCAGATAATTCTCAGTCAAAAAACAAAGTATTTTTTACCTACCTAATAGGGTACTTTGCAGTTCTGGTAAATTAAAAATTTTACTTTTCCTGTCATATCACGGGCTATATGGTAGTGAATTTACTGACTGAGAAATTTTTTATTCAAATTTCAACAATATCTTGATAAAAAATTTTTCTTTCATCACCGAACAATTACTCGGCCTGAAATAAACGCAGTATCGTTCCAAACTTGTCGTAAGCAAACATACACTCGAAAACGTTATGACTACCTTTCAATAACGAATTGACCCACCTTTGGCGCACAAATAAGCCTTGGCATTGCCAATCCTTAGATGGCCGGAGACAGAGTGTACTAGATGTTTAGGCATTACGCAAATCCGAGATATTGCGAATGGGTGGTTTTTGCTCTGAGCTGCCGTCATTCATCCCAAATGGGTTCTATCGGATTGAGATCCGGCCAGGACATTAACTGGAATTCAGCATTTGTTCCTAACCATCCAACACAATTTAAAATTGTGACGCTGTCCTGTTGGAACATTCCATTCGCTGAACACGTGCATACTATTCTACTTGGCCCTGCATTATTTGTCAGCTGAACTGTCTGGCTCCGGTTTTTCTTAATAGACATTTATTTTTCTTTGACAAGAATCGATAGAAGTTTTTGTGTATGAAATCAAATGTATAAATTATGCCTTAACCATTTCCGTGTCATATATATATATATTAATTAATTTATAATTTATATGTGCAGATTTAATTATAAATATATGTATATTTGTGTGTATATATATATATATATTGTATATATGTGTGATATATGTATATATATTATATATAATATTTTTATGTATATTTGTATATATGTATATATTATATATATTTATATATATAATATATATTTATATATATATGTATATTATATGTATATTTGTATATATGTATGTATATGTATATATATGTGTATATATATATAAATATATATGTATGTATATATGTATGTTTGTATATATGTAGTTTATTTGTATATATTATATGTATATATTTATGAATATATTTGTATATATATGTATATATGTATTATGTGTGTATATATATGTATTTATGTATATATGTATATATATATATTTATATGTATATTTATATTGTATATATGTATTTATGTGTGTATATATGTATATGTTATTGTATATATGTATATATATGTAGTATTTATTTTTTATATATTATATATTTTTACATATGTAGATATTTTTTTATATAATATAATACGTTCAACCCCATGTCTTCTACTGCTGGTTTCACCGTCATTCATCCACTTTGCATAAGTACTAACAACTGTAGATCGCAAACAACCCACGACTTTTGCAGTTTCGGAAATACTTATTCCGAGCCATTACAATCTGCCCTCTATCAAAATCGCTTAGATCCGCAGCCTTTCCCATCGCACACAGAAGTAAGTGAAAGAATGATTCTTCAGACTCTCCAGCAGCAGTTAAATACCACTTCCACCTGATCACGTGCTTTCCACGTCATCCAGGCGAGTTCGTTGCAAAATGTAGGGGTGTTCATAATGTTTTGGCTCTTGAGTGTATATCACACTAAAAATGCGTAATGCATAAGTAAAGTTTTTTTTTTTTAAACTACGATATAGCTTTTATTTTACTTTTCCTATGAGTATTTTGTATTAATAAAATAAAAGTTTCTGATTGTTATTCTATAAATATATTTACTACCTTTTCCATTTTAAATTCATATAAATTGGTGGTTCACCAAGTAAAAATTATCTAGTGGATTAATTAGTACTTCTTGAAGTTATTAAGTTTGTCGACTGCTGTTCTAGAACACAGTCGACTCGCTGGGAATATTTTTTGCGGCCCTTCTAGTATAACAGTTTGTAGTAACCAGTATTAATATAAATTTCATTACTGAACTTTTAAATGTTTACCTGTCTTTGCTTTACCCATGGGGAGTTTGTTCTCAGCTTGTTACGTCACCCACGCACATTCGCTGAGTATGCGCAGATGTTATTATTACACTAACGGAAAATTCACTGACACGATTTTTCTGAAGTAGGAAGGAGGGTGGAGAAGAAGAGATGAGAAGTTTAAGGAAGAAATCACTCGTTAATTGCGTGATTTTTTTGTTTTTAATTTTGTTACTTTTCTTTTGTATATCATACTGCTCGGAAACGGGTTCATCAGCACTTTCTTCGACTTTTATTGTTCGGGAACGAACAAAACACTCGTGTGGGTAGCAGCAGAACAGGTGAAAATGGTCCCCTGACCCAGAAAGAAAAAAGGGATTTTCCTTGGGTAAATTCCATGCAAATGCTGAAACTT
>CM063498.1:206433762-206436262 GCA_032207245.1 Pardosa pseudoannulata | reverse complement strand
AACTAGAGGTCTGAAATTTTGCACATAGGTTCGATTCCGGCGACAATACAGTATTCAATTCTAAAAAATAAAATATTTAGCAAATAAAAATATGTTCAGGCTTGGAATCAATTGCAAAATTTTGAAATTGAAAGCCATCTATTATAAAGCTAACTAAAAACTCAAACAATATTTTTCTTTTTAGCGTACCTTTTTTTAACAATTTCCTGTTAAAATAAAGCTTTTTTTTTAATTCCTGTTCATTTGTGTCTAAAACACACACACACATAATAAACATAATATATATTTATATATATATTTATACATGTGTATATATGTATGATTAGTATTAGACTAGATATTCTGACAATTAAGGTATATTTGCTTATTGTTTAAAATTAAAAAAAAATTACTATTTATGTTTTATTTAATTATTTTATATTATTAGCGAATAAAATCTAACAAATTTAATGAATACACATATTCATATATATATATATGAAAAATAGATTTACAATCTTTATATATAAATTTCTTCTGTCCGTGTCTGTAATACTTAATGGCTATTGATTTGATGAATTATGTTTAAGTTGATTCGAGAATGTTTTAGAGTCACAATATATAGAAAATGTTTTTAATTATATAAATCTACTTTTGAAATTACTATGATGCCGCTCGAAATATTAAATATCTGTACAAAGTGGTCAAGAAAGGCTTAGTACGAGAATAGGATCGAAGTACAGGAGATGTAAATTTTTATTTAAAACTATTTTATGTTTCTGTTTTTTTGTTCTAGAACTTCAAACTTACTTTAATTATAAATTTTCTAGAATGTTCCATTAATATAAAAGGAAGTAGTTCATTATGAGAGTTCTGTTTTTAACAACTTTGGGGTTGAGTGGTGAATAAAATTTGTGTCTGCTATTCGATTCCTTCGACATTGTGAATTTTAATTAAAAAAAAAATATTTATGAATATTAAGAAAAAAAATTAGTTTGTTTTTGACGTTAAAAAAATATCTGTTATGCAGTGATTTGAGCACTTTCTTGCTAGACAATTTTAAGTTTATGCTCAACACATTTAAATTTACAGTATACAGATACGCTCACAACAAATTGATAAGTCGAGTTTTGATAACTGTACGCGTGGTGACGTCAAGTATTTTTAAAATAATTTTTTTCTTTACAATAAAATAATTTATAATATAAAAAAAATACAATTTTTTGATTATCTAAACACATTGCGGTCGTGTGATTATAAAATGTATATTTGATATAATTTATGTATATATTAACATTATTCTGAAACGGTTTACATGTAAAGCTTTTTTAATGCTATATGAAAATGCAGGGATGTCAATTTCTCCCTGTAATTCAATAATGCACGCTAACTTGCATGGATAAGAAACTATGATTGGAATATGAAAGTTATCGATATATTGGCAAAGCAGAAAGAACTGTATATAATGGGGACTTCCCTTTGTCAAGTTCATTTGGTTGAACAAAGAATTATTAAACGTTAACAAATTATATTAAGACAAAAATAGAAGTTACGTAATTTCAGAACACTCCAGAGTGGCTGGAAATAAACCGATTCTATTATTTTCTCCAGTTTTTTATCCTCTTACTCACATATTTTGTTCAATTTCAGTATAAATATATCCCTTATAAGATTAACCTAAGTGGATTATGTAATACTTTAACATTTTCAGACTGTTATTCAAAAGCAATTCAGTAACTTTTCTGCCAAGATGAAATCATGAAATATCTTGTTTTCTGTAAACTTTATTAAATATGAGTGTACGCGATATTCAGAAAATTTGCTTATTCTATGTCTTGCTGGTATTAAATTGAGATTTAGTACCAAACTTGTTTTCAGTAATTGCTTATTAATCATTGAAGAAATTAGATAATTTAGCGGCTCAAATAAAAATTTTAGATTTATTAAGTACTAAAGCATATCTGTTGAAGTTCTGTTATTCTATTAAAATTAAAATATAATTATGACTTGTGAATAATTTTTTTTTTTTTTCTATTAAAAAAATTCCTATTTTTACAAAATGTGTATTATATAATATTTTTTTTTAAAAGAGTTTTAATTTCTGTAATACATATTGGATTTTTAGTCAATAAATATTTTTAAATGAGTTTTTATTAAAAAAAATAGAAAATGTATTTAATTCTGTTAACATAAAAACAGATAAATTAAAAAAAAATAATTGTGAAAGTGAATCTAGAAATCTTAATGTTCTTTCTTCTAAACTTTGCTAGAATGTCAAAGATATTAAAGTATAATTAAACAAAAAATTGAAATATCGATATTTTCGTCAAAATTGGTGTCGTTTTTAGAATATCCAGTATCATATATCTTAAACAAAATCTGAACTATATTTTGTCAAAATATTGGTATTTTAAAAATTTCTAGAATATCCAAGATATCAAAATATATTTAAAATTTAATTTTAAACTTTGTTAGAATATTGATTATAGTTATCTTAAACAAAAATCTAAACATCTTATTT
>CM063498.1:206423762-206428762 GCA_032207245.1 Pardosa pseudoannulata | reverse complement strand
TTCGAAAATTTGGGAAATTATTGGGTTTATCCCTAGGAAGGTTTTTGTAAATTTTTAACGTTCGAAATCCATTCCTTCCCCCTTTTTTGAGCTTTTTCATGTCATTATTTTCATATATTTTTTCATGTCATTATAAATTTTGGAGGTGGTCTAGTGACATGTTTTTCGAAAATACTGGGAGTGCTTTTGAAAATCTAAAAGTATTTTCTCGATTTATAGAGAATTTAATGCCTTGAAACAGTAAAATAAACATTGTATGACTTGAAATAATTGTGTTATATAAATAGCATTTATCGTATAGGAAAATCATAGGGCGGCTAGAGGACCACGGTAACTGAGTCAGCAAAGGCAGCTATCTCATAACTCGTGTGTTGCGGGTCATCTAATGCAGTAAAAATAGTTTTTAAAAAGGCTTAAAGCATAACATCGATAAGAAATGAAAAAAAAAAATGTGGTGGTGCTGGTGGAGTTTTAACAAATTTTTAATATCAAGTTTGAATTTCTTTAACATCATTCAAAAATCTCCAAGTTCAGTGATATTTCTTTTCTTAGACTGTTTCAACTAGCTACTATACTTAAACTCACGTTTAACCAAATATGATGCGGGAAAAGCAATTAAAATCATCGTCAAAATCTGTTGTAGCTGATGCCGTTCTGATTTTCCCGTTTAAATCATTTTACTTGTTAAATATAAACTTTTATTAAACTTGCAACTTCATCTGCTTATCATATTTTTTTGTATTGTTCATGGTTTTCACTCTACTTAAAATGATTGTAAAACCCAAAGCAGTGTGAAACCCGAAAAGGCATTCGAATCAAAATCGGAAAAAAACCAAACAAGAGTTTGGGGAGAAAAGTGTTATTCTCAATACATAGCCCCCTTTTCTATTTTTCTAGCCTAATGTTTTTATTTCTGAACACTTCATCTGCTCTTGAAGTGCCTGACTTCGGCTAATATTTAGCAGAAAGTTTCTTAAAAAGGAAAAATGCGAGACTAAATTAAGCAAATCATTACAAATGTACGAGAATGATATATTCACGTTATTTTAATAATAATAATAATCAAATCATGTAAATCAAACTCTTTAGGAGCCTGGAATTAAAATACAAATATTAATCTTGATTCAAATAATATTTTAGCGCGTTGCGATTATATTATTTGAATTAATTATAAAATTAAAATAAAAAGAAGCTTGCAATGCTTTTCGTTCTAGCCTTCTGCTGGAAATAACTCTGACTTAAGTCACATTTCCCCGATCCTGTTACGTGCTTAATTAGATCTGAATATGGTAGAATGTCTAATGAAGGTATTTGGGATTGCTTATTTGGGGTAGACGCGGACTAATAATAGAAAAGAGCGATGTTTGTTTTTCTCCTTCCGGAAACCGCCTTTGATCTGCTTTGGTTCGGCCACCTGATGAATAGTTATTCAATTGGAAGGTCTACGCCTCTACCAATTCATGTGCGATTTGCATGACATTGGCGATGCGCCAGTAATGAAGCTCTTAATCAGAGAAATAACCTTTTAATGCTGAATTTAAAGTGATCTGATTTTCAACATCTTCAGAAGTTATTACATATTAGTCTTCGACCCCTGCAAAGAACTAGTTTTATGGAGGGTGTGTGTGTGTTTATAGGATCTCGACATTCTTCGAAATATTTTCAATGCATGCATTGCAAGATTTTTTTTAAAACTTATTAAAATTTGTGTGCATTACTAGTTTCTACAGCAAGTCTCGAGAGATCGTTTACAACCTTTAAAAAATTAAAAGAAAAATTTCGCATTAGAATTAGTCAGGTTGAGAAATTTAGAATTACTGTCAGAACATGACTAAAAATGCAAATAGAAATTTGAGCAAGCTATCAGTAAAAGCTGAAATAATTGACTGCTGTAAAACGGCAATTTATAAATGACTGACTATGCCATACTGTTTTCTAATTTCAATGTCACATAAAATATGAAATTTTGTAAAAAAAAAATAAAAGGATAGGTCATTGTTTCTTTCTCATTTATTTTTGTGTTTTCTTAATTATTCATAAAATTATTTTAGTTCATCTGGAAAATACTAGAGCATGAATTTAATTGGCTCCAATGCTTACCAGGTAAATTTACACCTGGTAAAAATCTTTGACGTAAATTAAATCATAAGTTTCAACATTTCATAAGAACAGCAGAGCGTTCTGTAATGTAATGGTACGACAAATTTCAGATGAAAAATAATTTTATAAATTCTGTAATTACATTTTTTGTAGGGTTATGACCTTATCAAACTGGATAAGTTTTTTTCTCTTCCTTGCCCTCGATCTTTGAATAATTTAAGCCAAGATTCTCCCAGGGCTTAACTGGATCAGCATGCAAAATTTCAACAAGAACGATCTAATCATTTCTAACCCGAGTTTGTGGACTGGAATCCCGCTGATGGAATGGGTGTTCGTAGCCTTTCGGAAACGGCCTTAAACAGTTGATCCTTATCTCATTAGACCTCATTGAAAAACAGTCGGAAGTTTACCAGGTAAATTTACACCTGGTAAAAATCTTTGACGTAAATTAAATCATAAATTTCAACATTTCATAAGAACAGCAGAGCGTTCTGTGATGTAATGGTACAACAAATTTCAGATGAAAAGTAACTCTATAAATTCTGGAAGTACATTTTTGTAGGGTTATGGCCTTATCAAACTGCACAAATAATTTTTTTTTCTATCTCTGTCTTGCCCTCAATCCTTGAACAATTTAAACTGTCTAAGATTCCCCCAGGGCTTTACTGAATCAGCATGCAAAATTTCAACAAGAACGATCTAATCATTTCAAGCCTCAGTTTGTGGATTGGAATCCCGCTGATTGAATGGATGTTCGTAGCCTTTCGGAAACGGCGTTAACCCTTTAAAGGTCTTATCTCATAAATCGTTTGGAGTTTAATGAACAGTAGGACGTAGTACTTCATATCAAACCAAACCAATGTATTTCGGAATGAATAGCGAACATATATACAAAGCATACAAAGAACATATATACAAAGCATACAAAGAACATATATACATGCATACAAAGAATTTTATTTATAGGGATAATGATTTTATAAATATTGGGATTTTAGACAAATATAGTTATTTCCTATCAGAAAAGAAAATTTGTCGTTATTTTCTAATAAAAGACACCAATTTCCTTTTCTAAAAATAATTTTCTAATGGATGCTAAATGCATTACTGTCTCACACATTAACTCCTTCACAGGTTGCACTAAAAATTAATGTAATTAGAGGCAACACTACCTCCTAGATTCGTTAAAAATAGAAATAACTCTCATAGTGCAAACATTTTCCCTCGAAAAATTAAAACTATAAAGTTTGGTTTTAAAGATGGGTGTTGAAATGATTACTTCTTTGGAATGCTGCCAGTATATATTCCCTGTCAGCATTTCTCCGATGTTTTATATCAGAAGAGAAACCAGCAATGGTATAAAATAGCCAAATAGAAAAAAAAAAGATACATATATAATTTCTGTTTTTATTAAATAATGTTATTATGACAGATTAAAGAAAATATTGAATTATACCAACAAGAAGCAAAATTTCTAATGAATATTTTTCTAATGGATGCTAAATCAGCTCAGTCTCAAGAAAAATCAGACCACAGGTTGCGGAACAATAAAATATTAATGTGGCAGGATTATATTCACCTATCAGAATGTAGTACTCGTAAACAAATAATTACATTTTTATGAACATTTTAAAATTAATTCGAGAAAAAAACTACATTAAAAATATGCAATATTTTTTTGGGGGGGATTTATAACTTACCTTAGTAATCAAAGCACAGCACACGTACATATGTACATTCATGTTCAATGTTTTATTTAAAATAATCAGATATATGTTTGCTGCTTGTTAACATAAAACTTTTTCTAAGTCCCTAATAGCTTTAAATGATCATCTGCTATTCGGAATTAGTGAGGTCATGTATGAGAGAGATAACTTCAACCAATATAACAGACAGATGTCCATTGTTTATTAGGTAAAATGACGATGAGTCTACACAACAAGAAGGGGAAAAGATAAAGGCTTGAATTCAGGTTTTCTTTCGCATTGAGGCTTGTTTAAAAGAAAAAAACGGAAGCTCTTTGAAAACATGAAATTGACCATATAACAGTTATCAAGAAAAAGAAAAATGACTGTATAAGCGGAGGTGCTTTAACACATGTTCCCTATTAAGTTAGATGGGACTTTAGAAAAATTGTACCATATAAGGGTCCATAAGTGGAATGACCACATAGCGTGTCTGCATGAGTAGCCAGTAAAAATATTCTTCACCTATTAGATTGGAAAAATAGCCTCTATTTTTAATTTGCCAGGGCTTCCTTGGTAATGTAACGCAGTCTCAGTTCAAGTAAAACTCACAGTAAGCTCAAGTTTTTTTTTTTATATCCAAAATAACTACAGACGCGTTTTACACAGACAAGAGATAAGCTTGCATCTGTTTGATGTGTGGAAAGCCCGTACAAAAGAGTGGAAAATCACGTGGTTGACTTGTCACGAGAAATAGTTGTTTTTAGATTAGCATTCATTTTGCAGCTTGCTAAAATATTATTGGTGAAACTGCAATCAACAACATTATAATTGTACAACCTCCTCCTCATTCTGGTCCACTGCCGTGCTTGTCCTGATGGCGACCTTGGAGTGAGGGTTCAAGAGTTGCATTCACACCCTGGGCCACTAAGCGACCTCTATCTCCTGCGTGCTTTAGTAGCGCATGCTGACTGTCTTAGGTTAGGAGTAAAACCGCTTCTGAAGCCATCTTCTGCCAAACACGTTCTATGGTGTGCCACTGTCGACCATACCTCTTTTATACAGTAATAATGGCTTGCAGTATACCACCGTGTGGAGGAACCTAAAAGATCTTCAGTTTTTCCTGGGAGAATGGACAGCTGGGTTAAAGAGAAAGAAAGGGCTATAAGTAGCGATTTTATTTCAATCTGTAGTTTTGGATAATGTAGAAGGAAT
>CM063498.1:206413762-206418762 GCA_032207245.1 Pardosa pseudoannulata | reverse complement strand
TTTATTACATGTTTGACATAGTGAACGTCATTTCAGGGCCAAACATCTAATAATCGAGGGTAAATATTAAAATATTAATACTTTCGAAATTTTTATCGAGTGTTTTCTTAAGATCCGCAGTCCGCCCGCGATCTTTTTATAGAGGCAGAAGTAATATGTTCAGAAGTATCCGATATTCCGGCAAATGAAAATATTAAAAGTATTAATAACAAATAATTTGACCGCCACTTCCTAATGTAAACAGTTTACACGCGTACGTTTCAAAACTCACAGATTATTTTTAAGAATAAATATCTGGTATTAGATTTAGCGCGTCAGCAATTTTTCCTTTTGAAAGTGAATTGACAAATTATCTTTCTTGATTTTCCATTTAATTATTGACGGTTCACAAAGAAAGTTTAGAGCTCTCAGAAAAGCAAAAATAGCGATTACTGAACTAAAATACTATATATTTTAATTGTTTTCAAGTGAGAAAACACACACACACACACACACATATATATATATACATATATATATACATATATATATATATATATAAATATATATATACTATACATATAAATATATATATATATATACTATACATATAAATAAATATATATATATATATATACATATATAAATATATATATATATATATATATATATATGTATACATATATACATATACATATAAATATATATATATATATATACATATATAAATATATATATTATATATATATATGTATGCATACATACATATATATATGTATATATATATACATATATATATATATATATATATATATATATATATATATTAATCAAAAGGAATCAAAGAATAAAATTAAATAAAAGTAATCAAAGAATTGATTAAAATGGCCATTTAACCGGAATGTGGGGGTCGCAATTCCCCACCACCAAATAAAGTACACCAAATCCATATTCGTTTCAATATTTATTCCAATTCCTTTAAATTTTATTCTTTGATTCCTTTTGATTAATATTTATTTTGGCTTTACTTGATAGCGGCGTGGTGCATCGGTAATGCTAATGAATAGCTAATGAATTGCTAATAAATTTCTTTTCTTACTTTTCTTTTTTATTCCTTATATAATAATTATATATATATATATACATATATGTATATATATATGTATACATATATATATATATATATATATATATATATATATATATATATATATATATATATATATATATATATATATATATATATATATATATATATGAAAGAAATGAAATGAAAAACATTTCACATCAGTCCTAACATTAGTTACGAATAAAAACACAGGCTAACGTAAGACTACGGGGAAACAAAAATCATAGGAAGAAGTAAAGTTCTAAGGAAAAGAGCAAATTTGGTCAAATTGTATTTATTTATTGAATACAGAAGAGCGTTCGACGAAGCGGCAGGTACAAAATAGATTAATAATATTGTTTCCATTCTCTTAGCCTGAAAGTTTGCAAAGTTCTTTTGTAAATAAAAATGAACAGGCGGGGGAAATATGAAAAGAACAAATTATTTTTCAATGGAATGTATTTTCAATTACCTAACCGTACAAGCTCATAAAAACTTTAACTTTTGCCGTACTTATTATCTTTATATTTTCCCTTTGGAGACTAGTCTATATTTATATTTTGGTAAATATATTTCAAATCCTGCCTGGTTTTTCCGGCTAACCACTCAAAGTGACGCGCTTTCATTTTTTAAGTATTTTGGTCTAAAGATGTGGGACATCTTAAGAAAATAATTTTAGTGAGGTTCGGAAGTCCAGGACCCTTTCCGAAATATTTTCAATGTACATTACTAGTTTTCACTGTAACTGTTGAAAGATCGCTTTGAATCATGGAAAGAGTAAAAGGATTTCTTCTCAATAGAATGAATGACAAGAAGTTGTCCAATTTAGCATTACTTTTGCTGCATGAAATTTTGAACAAGCTACCCTTAACACTTGGCATGCGGGTATACTTCACCACCAATTTATGCGTGTAGCGGGCGTTTTTTCGTGAATCGCGCGAAAGTTGAGTTATTCAGAAAAATCGCAGTCCATCGAAAACTATTTTGTTATTATGAATTAATTTTTTTTTATTTTACACTTTAATATATACTGTATGATTATTTAAAAAAAAATATTTCTACGAAATCACAAAAATAAACGATTTTTAAAATTCAAAGTCCGATAATCTGTTACTGCATATTTCTCCATCACTCTCTTTGTCACAACGGCTCATTTTATCCATTTTGTATTGAACAATAAAAAAAAAACTAAGTTTCAAATTGACAAAACACGACTAGTACGTTCTGGAGCTAGTAATTCGATTGAAGACGAAATAACACAACCGAAGACCGAGTCACTCGACGATCATAACTTGTGGAAAGAAAAAATGCAAAGCGTTGCATAGCAACACGCCTATAATGTCACACACACATACAATTATACGTATTTAGTAGATTTGTGGTGGTTAGCGGGTATCCACCACAAATCTACTACATACGTATTTTTACCTGACCCGCGCTCCAGTGACAGACTGCAAAAAAAACGTAAAAATACGTTTGCCCGCACTCGAAGGGTTAAGAAAACTGTTATGAATGTCAAGAATTAACCGAAAATTAACCCTTTAATATTTTAATATTTTTCTATAAAATTCGATTTAAAAAAAGTCATTGTTGCATGTGTTTATTGTTACATAAAATATTGCAGTTTTTATTGATTTTACAATTTAAAAAAGAAAAACGTTGTTGAAATTAATATTTCTGATATTTTTTAGCATTTAGGGTAACTTTATGCTTTAATGAAAATAATAATGTATTCCCTGTAAGTTGTCTTTTTTTATTACGACTGCCAAACAAGAATGTTACCTTTACAGTTGTAAATATAAAAAGTACATTTACTATACACATTACAATCCCATTTACTTACACTCTTTTTCTGGATTATTACAATTAATTTCATAAAACTGATTGCCTGATTGTAGTCGCGCGTACTACTATCTGAATTACTAGTATCGAATTGATCTAGTAAACACTCACTACTATCAGATTCGGGTAGTGATATAACAGATACTGTTTAAGAGTCAATGGGAATTATCTGCATACGATCAAAAACAGCTAGTATTCTGCAGTATAAACACGCCGAACGATGGCCGAATGGTTAGGGTGCTAACCGTCAGAACCGGAGTTCGTGGGTTCGAATCCCACTGTGGCATGGATGTTTGTAGCCGTTCGGAATCGGCTTTAAGAAGTAGGTTCTGGTCTCATTAGCCCTCGTGTTGCAAAAAGTAGACCGTAGCACACCAAACCTAAAACCTAAATCTACATTATAAATAGATTTAATCGTTTTAATTATTGATTGATAAGTATAATTAAAATGCTAAGAAGAGAGATAAAAATTCGTATATGATACAAACACGTGAAAAAAGTGTACCAATCAGAAAAGAAAACAGAGTAGAAAGGAAAGTATTATTTAGTAATAATCTATACGACAATATTAACCCCTTCACGGTTTTTCCCGAGCTCAACTCGGGCAGGCGAAATGTACCATCCTGGATCATCCCCAGTGTAGCTCGGGCACTGTGAAATTTTACACTGTGCAATCAGTCTTTCCCGAATTATTTCACATGTGCTTTTTAGGTTTTAGAATGCTTTTGTTTACTTATCTGGCTACTAGATTATTTGCTGCCCAAAGAGAGACAGTAGAGGGAAGAAGGTAAGGTTAGAAACAAGGTTCTACTGTCCAGATTGCGATGTTGGACTCTGTGCAGTACCGTCTTTTCGATTGTATCATACACGACCA
Source organism: Pardosa pseudoannulata (assembly GCA_032207245.1). Lineage (NCBI taxonomy): Eukaryota > Metazoa > Arthropoda > Arachnida > Araneae > Lycosidae > Pardosa > Pardosa pseudoannulata. The sequence continues at coordinate 206,414,959 of CM063498.1, read as the reverse complement.
AATTTTTATTAATAATAACTTAATCCTTTATGTAAATGCAAATGATATAAATAAAATGTAATTCAAGATAAAAGCTAGGTATTCTAGGCTTTATTTTTATGATTAGTGTGAATTGACTGCAAAGTCTAATGATTTCTGCCGTACAGAATGCCAACTATACAGATAAATTACTCATTTATTTAATTTGATTTTTTTACATTAACTTTTAGGAAATTTTGTAATCAAATGATGCTATTAAGTTTAAAAAATTATGTGTGTATGAATGTAACCAGAAAAAATTGACATTTTTTGACTCATAATCCCGAAATAAAATAAACCTGGAAGGGGTTGAATATAGAAAGTATACGGGCCAACCAAGTACATGCAAGAAAGAAACAAAACTACCCGTTCGCTGTTCGGGAAGATAAGTATCAGCCCACACATACGACATACGGGCAAAACTAAGAAAGAGTTAAGAACATAATGTTAAAGAAACAATCTCTCAAACTTGGTGAAAAATTATCGATTTTAACATGCAAAATATACGCCATAAAGAATAAATAATATTTAATAGCCACAAGTTGTGCCTATATGTTTATAATTTAACTTGAAACAATAAATCAATAAATCAATCAATCAATGATCTCATCACTAAGTAAAAAAATAACAAAAGGAGTTTTTCTGGGAAAGAATGACGTTAAATTTTTATTGGCATTCATATAAAAAGATTAAATACTCCAAAACGAAGAGGACTGACAAAACCTCGTCTCTTCGTAAAAAATTTATTACATTTATTTCCACAAAAAGAAAAACAAATAGAGATAAATTACTTTCAATTTAATCTTAATCATGTTTGATTTTAAATAACAAAGCCTGTATTGCCATTAGTTAATTTTCTATAGGGGCTTTTCCGTTAGATATAACAGACGGGAAATGATTGGTTGACCCGGAATGACGCAGTCAATACTTTAATTCTTGTGAGATAATGAAACCCGAACCTATTGCTTAAAACCGATTCCGATCGGCTAGATGCCTCTAATGCTTAAAACATCCATGCGCACGCACTCTGATTTCGAACGTATTAGCTAGTTGACCATCATAAAGGGTGTCAATTATTTAGACTGGATATTGAACTGGATAAAATCGATATCTTAATTTGGAATAAAAAACAAAAGTTCACAAAGTAATAATTTAAGTGTAAACGTAGTAACTTTAATC
>CM063498.1:206406262-206408762 GCA_032207245.1 Pardosa pseudoannulata | reverse complement strand
TGTTCTTGTCTACTACATAGATTCTAGAAAAATTGAGACAAATAAAAACTAGTTTTTACATTATTAGTTTTATGATTGCTCTTTTCATATTTTATAATGTAAAAATGTTTATATATAACATAATTCGAAAAAACTAAAACTATATACTACGATTTCTATTTGATTCTTATATTTACGATACAATTATAAATTTATCCACTACAAAATATATTTTTGGTTTACAAAAATCTTATGGTTGTTATTTATATATTTGTTTATATGATTCAATATAAAATACGAAGAGCTGGTTAAAAAATTAAATAATGTTCGATCTATTGAGATTTAACTGAATCACTAAATTGATACGCCAAACGCCCGCTCCCGATACAATTCCGCTGCGAAATGTACCCGCACACAGTGTGTTAACAAATTATTAGTTAAATCAAAAACTAACAATTATATGTTTAGTGAGACTAACTGCAAATTTATTTTTCTGTATTATGTCATTTAAATATTTAATATATTTATCCTGATTAATCCTCCAAGCCGATGTATAATATTGTTTTTAAAGATAGACTTGTGATCACTGGAACTAAACTCCTGAAATTTAACAATTTCAAAACCGTAATCAGTCCTTTTATCAAACAAATTAAAAGTAAATTGTTGTAGACTATTTTGTAAATTCTAAAAAAATTACATCTAAAGGATTAGTGTTACTAGGAAACAATTCTTCTGAAGTTTTAGGATAGAAGTTTGAATCTATGCTGTCATTGCTTTCGGTTGGATACTATTATGTCATCTATGTAATGGTATAATTGATAATTCATGACTTATATTATTTAACTCTTAATAATATAGATACACATTAGAAAGCATACATTGGTTTGCAGTGCTATTGGTTTTTTGCAACACGAGGGCTAATGAGACCGAGAACTAGAGTTTAAAGCCGATTCCGAACGGCTACGAACATTCATGCCACACTGGGGTTTGAACCCACGATTTCCGGTACCGATGGCCAGCACCCTAAGAAATCGGCCATCGTTCGGCTTAGAAAGCATACTAGAGGCATACTGAGGTACACCAACATTTAAGCTAGATGTTACCAACCTTTGCTTGACCATCACCCCTGTAGAAGGAAAAAAATATTCGAACACCCTCTCCTCTCCTATAATAGTTAATTATACTAAATATTAAAATATTATTGCATATTATATTTATAAATACCCTTTGCCTGTTTATTTATTAAGAATCACAAGACAGAAAAATGACCATCAAATGTAGTAAAAATTGCTTATTAAAAAATTAAAAATAAACATAAAATAAGTAAGAAATTAAAAAAAGACTAATGAAATGGTCGAGGAATACAATATTATTCGATTGATTTATTGATATTTTTTATAAACGTAATGCTTTTTTTACAAATATTATGTCTTCTACCCGCATCCCTTGATTGACTTAACGCTCCCGCATTAACTTCTGACCTCACTACCGTCCTCTAGAAAGCTTTAGCAACCAACTGGGGCAGGCCGAACACTGGCCGATTGGTTAGGGCTCTTTTTGTCAGTACCGGAGTTCGTGGGTTCTAATCCCACAGTGGCATGGATGTTCGTAGCCGTTCGGAATCAGCTTTAAGCAGTAGGTCCCGGTCTCATTAACCCTCGTGTGCAAAACAGTAGACCGTAGCTCTCCAAACCAAACCAAACCAACGGGGGGTGGAGGATCGTCCCTATTGGGAAACTATGTCTTAAAAGAAAGCAAAAGTACAACCGTTCTTTTAAATATCCGATTTTTTTTTGTTTGTAATGACGTAATCAAAATATTTTGTTTAATACTGAGGCACTTTTAACCCGACTTTTGCATGATTAAAATTTAGCAGTTTGATTTAATGTTGACATGCAAAAAATAGGTGCAATAGTTTAAAGTTTTTAACTTTTCCCGTTTCCTGGAAATCTCGAGACAATAGGTCCCAATCTTATTGTCAACTGTCGCTATTTGTCCCAATCGTCAAGGTTATTATTATAATAGAACAAAAATGTTCATTAAACAAACATAATATATCATCTTGTAGTAATCTGATCACTGATTTGATATAATTCCTGTTGCTTTATATGAATGGAACAATATATTATCCCACAAAAACAATTTATTTAAGATTTCTTTAACATTAAAAATACTTGATTACTACTTAACAAGAACAATAAGAGCTATTGCCTACTAAGTTTGCCGTACGAGGACCGATTGGTTATGGTGCTTGCCTTCGGTATCGGAATTCATGGGTTCGAATCCCGCAGTGGCGTGGATGTTCGTAGCCATTCGGAATCAACTTAAAGCTGTAGATCCCGAACTCATTAGCGCTCTTGTTGCAAAAAGTAGACCGTAGCACTCCAAACCAAAACAAAACAAAAAAAAATCCTAATAAGTGTATGTTAAATATAGTTGAACTTATATCAAAAGTATAAAGAAATTAGCAGGTTAACTTACTCATATTTTTTTTCTCTAGTTCTCTAAGAACACTGAAAAC
>CM063498.1:206393762-206401262 GCA_032207245.1 Pardosa pseudoannulata | reverse complement strand
ACATTCTTCTGTGAAAAGATTGTTTATTTTTTATTTAAAAATATTTAACAAAGAATATTTAAAATGCTTAAGTCGTCTTTCAATGAATGTTTTGATTTCAATTCTATAAAAATGAAAACAAAATATTTTGAAAAGTTATTTTCCTTCAAAAGGCTGAAAATATAGTAGATAAAATCGGGATATTGTTATTCCAGTGTATCCCGATAAATATTCCAATAAATCCAACAGAACATTTGTCAATAAAAATGTTGCTTGTATTTTTAATTAAAAAAATATTTAGCAAAGACTATTTAAAATACGTTAGTCGCGTTTGGTAAATGCTTTGCGGTTCTTTGAAAATGAAAACAAATTAAAACAAATTATTTTGAAGAAGTATTTTTGTTTAAAAGGATGAAAATGTAGCAGAAGACCAGGAAATTTTTATTCTTGTTGGTTCCGATAAAATATTTCGATAAATCATTTTACGAAATACAAAACCATTCGTCAGTAAAGATAGCGCTTATTTTTTTTTTAAATTTGTAAATATTTAACGAAGAAAATTTATAATGCCCAAATTGTCTTTGGCGGAATTGTTTGTAGTTGAATAAAAATGAAAATAAAATATTTTGAAGTCAACTGAGCATAACACCGACAGATTATTATTCCAAGGAAAACAATTTCTAGCGTCCCCAGCTGTCAACGCAACTACTCTTTGATATGACACATAATCACATGAATCCAAGCAAAATAAGCATGCAAAAAACATAAGTTCCACTTGTTGCGCTGATCGGAAATAAGTGGACGCAACTTTAGTGGAGAAGTTTTTTCCCGGTCGTGTTGGGGAAGAGAAAAGGAGGGTGAAGGTGAAAAGATTGTTTTCCCTTACCGTGATGAGGGATCCGATCTCGGCGTGCATAGTGTGCTCGAGTGCTGCTCATCCTTCTGTTCGGCGCGGTTTTGTGGTCCACACGCCCACGGGAAAAGAAGGTCTCTACCCTCCCCCCGGCCTATCCCCGCTCTGCCCTCTCGCTGGTGGGAGATTCGAAATCAAGGGAAACAGTCGGGAGGCGGCGGTCCTAACGCTACGGAATCACTCAGAGTTAATAATTTCATAAACACACACATACACGTATTAAACGTAGCAAACACACACATATATTTGTATGTGTATGTGTATGTGTATGTATATATATATATATATATATATATATATATAATATTATGTTCATGCAGAAGTAAAAAATGGAAATTAAGTATTGTAGTTATATATATATATATATATATATATAATATTATTATGTTCATGCAGAAGTAAAAAATGGAAATTAAGTATTGTAGTTATTATATATATAATATATATATATATATATATATATATATATATATATATATATATATATATATATATATATATATATATATATATTATATATAAATACATACATATACAGATTATATATATACATATACATATATATATTATAAATATAAATACATACATATATAGATTATATATATACATATACATATATATTATAAATATAAATACATACATATATAGATTATATATATATATACATATACATATATAATATATATATACATATATATAATATATATATAATACATATATATATATATATATATATATATATATATATATTATGTTCATGCACAAGTAAAAAAATAGAAATTAAATATTGTTGTTATATATATATACATATATATATATATATATATATATATATATATATATATATATATATATATATATATATATATATATATATATATATATGCATTGCATGTCAAGGGCTAAAGTTTCCCACGTCCTTTTGCATTTCCCTTTTTAATCCCTAACTGAAAAATGACCTCGTGGAAATATTTAGCCATTGACTTAAGTTTTGAAAACACCACCTGAGAATTTTTCTTACATATATAGGACATGTCGTGATCCAGATTTAAGGTGAATGGAAAACAGGCTTCTTGATAATAGTAAGTTTATTAAACCATCGTTAAAGTAAAAATTGCGACATTTTCACTTTTTCGTCGAAGACACGAGTAGAGTGTTGTTGACAACTCCATGTCCACGCGCTGATTGAAACTTATCTGTTTGCAAGCTCATCAAATAGCTCAAAAATGCTTCCGCCTGACTGGATGATCCCAAAAGCTTACGCGAGCTTGGGTCTTTTTCATTTATTTTATTATTATAAAAGAGTTCCCTTTTTAAAATCGTTTTTAACTCACGTAATTTCCAACTACCCCTTTTTTAGACCTGACATATATATACACACATATATATATATACATGTATAATGTATGTATATTATATATATATATATATATATATATATATATATATATATATATATATATATATTTAGAACTGTTTATGCAGTAATAAAATAATTGAAGTTAGGAATCATTGCTGTGTTTTGCTTTAGGTAAAAAAAATTGTCCCGTTTCAGGTTCTATTTTCTTAATCTTAACTTTTCCAGCCATCCAAATTAAGTTATAGACTGATTTGTTGATATTACTTCCACACTTTAAAAACTAAATTAATTTCCTTTTCTAACCCAGCTGTCAGTTCTTCCAGTAAAAGATTCTAATCCTTGCTATCTTTAGGCTGTTGTGTGAAATCATTCCGCCACAAATGCATTGACAGGAAATAAATAAATAAATATAATAAAACTGCTACTTTAAGTCTCACTCCTAATAGGTATTTTCGATGTGGTTTTCTTCTCCTCAGGAGTATATTATCACAAATCGAACAGATACACGTTTGTCACTTGCATGTGTCAGATATGTCCATCAGTTCCCCATATTCAAGATGAAAATAAAAGATGTTTGCAAGTATTTATCTGAATATTCGAATCGATGAAATTCCTTCCACGACATGACTGTAAGCAGTAAAACTGCGTTGCCAAACAGGCGCGAGCAACTAAAAAATATTACCTGCATTTCCAAATGCGATCGAGAAGTGTAAATTTTACCGGTTACATATTTAATACCAAACTTTATTTGATTTTTAATCTAATTGTCTATATTAAATTATATTGAAGTTTTTTTAGTTAAAAATAGTGAATTATGTTGGATTGTCCATTTTGTGCCCGAAATTAAATCCTGGCTACAGATGATACTTATTTTCATTTTTATATAACTGGGTGTGAATAGGGGTTTATCTGCTCTATGTCGCATTTAGACTAGATCTGAGTACGGTATTTGGTACGTCCTCAGGTCTAAACCTATGTTATAGGGTGAAAATCCCTAATTTTGACTCTATCTTCACGAGATAGGGAAAAACTACCAGCCTTTTGAATGATGTACCAGAAAAAACTACCAGCCTTTCTAAAATTAATTTTTTAATACATTACTGTCTCGTACATTAATTCGTTCATAGGTTGCACTAAATTTAATTTAGTTAGAGACAACACTATAGCCTACAAACGATAAAAATTGAAGTAACACTTATAATGCAAAAATTTTCCTTACATTGATATTTTTTTTGGTTCGGAGTGCTACGGTCTACTGTTTGCAACACGAGGGCTAATGAGACCGGGACCTACTGTTTAAAGCCGATTCCGAACGGCTACGAACATCCATGCCACAGTGGGATTCGAACCCACAAACTCCGGTACCGAAGGCCAGCACCCTTAACCAATCGGCCATTGTTCGGCATACATTGACATTTACAGTATTTGAAATTAATTTTTTCAAATACTCAATGCATATTTTAAGGCTTATTATCAAATTATAATTTGCAGTTAATATATAAGTGATCTCATCTGTGATCTAACAAAAACACGGTAATATTAATTTATAGCTGATACTTAAGTGTCTACAATTGAACAAAAGTATTACTTCAGTCGTACACGTATTTACAGGAGGGGGAGGGGGTCCGGAGTGTGGAGACCCTTCCGAAATATTTTCAATGTATAAATTACAAGATTTTTAAACTCATTAAATTTGTGGGTACTTAGTTTCCAGTGAAAGTGTTGAAAGATTGTTTTCAACCACTAAAGAATGCCGAACGATGGTCGAATGGTTAGGGTGCTCGCCTTCGGAACCGGAGTTGGTGGGTTCGAATCCCACTATGGCATGGATGTTCGTAGCCCGTTCAGTATCAGCTTTAAGCAGTAGGTACCGGTTCCATTAGCACTCGTGTTGCCATAAGTTGACCGTAGCGCTAAAAAACCGAAAGAAGTAAAAACATTATTTACCGTTAGAATTGGTTACAGGAGGTTGACCTATTTAGCATTACTTTCGGGGCATAGACTGCAGAGAAGGTTTGAAGAAGCTGGCTTCAAAAGCTATAAGAATTAATATAATACTATAAAACGGTAGTTAATAAATGACTGATTATGCCATACTGTTTTCAAGTTTGTTGTCACTGGTATGTCATCAAGTAAGAGAAAAAGGAATATGCCATAACTCCTTTTTCAATATTTTTATATCTTCGCACTTATTCATACATTACTGTCTCGTACATTATTTCCTTCACTGGTTGCACTAAAATAAAATTTGTTAGAGACAACATTATCTCCTACAATCGATAAAAAAAGAAGTAACTCTTATAGCCCATTTTTTCAGTAGATTGATATTATCAGCGAGGAAAAAACAGTATTTTAACACAAATTTTTCAAATACTCAATATATCTTTAAGGCATATTATCGATTTATAATATATGGTTTATATATAAGCGATTTCGTTCGTGATTTAACAAACACATGGCGATATTAATCTATAGCTGATGTCTACAATTGAACAAAAGTATTGATTCAATCGGAGACGTATTTATAGGTGGGAAGGGGATATGGACATTTGCCGAAATATTTTCAATGTATACATTACAAGAATTTTTAACCTTATTAAAGTGTGTGCACCTTATTAGTTTCCTGTGCAAGTGTCGAAAAATTGTTTTCAACCACGAAAAGTCAAAACATTTTTTAGCATTACGATTGGTCCCAGTAGGTTGACATATTTAGCATTACTCTCAGTGCATATAGGTATAACTATAACTACAGGGAAGGTTTGAAGAAGCTGTCATTAAAAGTTATAAGAATTAATTTTCTACTATAAAACCGTAGTTAATAAATGACTGTTTATACCATACTGTTTTCAAGTTTGTTGTCACACAAGGTATATTATTAACCCCTTCCCGGTTTTTCCCGAGCTGAACTCGGGCAGGAGAAATGTACCATCCTGGCTCATCCCGAGTGTAGCTCGGGCACTGTGAAATTTTACACTGAGCAATGAGTCTTTCCCGAATTATTTCACATGTGCTTTTTAAGGTTTCGAATGCTTTTGTTTACTTTTCTGGCTACTAGATTATTTGCTGCTCAAAGAGAGACAGTAGAGGGAAGAAGGTAAGGAGAGAAACAAGGTTCTACTGTCCAGATTACGATGTTGGAACTTGTGCAGTACCGTGTTTTCGATTGTACCATACATCAACAAATTTTGATTAATAATTTCATAATCATTTATGTAAATGCATAGGATATACATAAAATTTAATACAAGATAAAAGTTAGGTATTCTAAGCTTTATATTTATAGTTAGTGTGAATTGACTCCAAAGTTTAATGATATGTGTCGTACAGAAAGCCAACTATACATGTAAATTACTTATTTGTTTAAATTAATTTTTTACAACAATTTTTAGACAGTTTTGAGTGCGAATGATGCTATTATGTTTAAAAAGCTATGTATGTATAAAAATAAGCATATGGGTAAAAAAATTGACATTTTTTGAACCATAATTCCGAAAAAAAGGATATTTTTATATCTTCGAAGTTATTCATAAAAAAGTTTAGTTAAAATTCGTCTGGTGAATACTAGAAGATAAATTAAATATACTCCAGTATTGACCAGGCAGGTTTAAACTTCATGAAAACTTAGGGCGTAAATTAAAAACACCCAGTGGTTGCCAGTATATTTTTCAAGATACAATGAAAGGACGTACAACATTTCTGATATGTTTTACATCAAATTTTTATAGTATTATGTATTTAACCCATTAACGTCCGGACTATATATTAGTAAATACCTAACATAGAAGCTATTATAGACACTTGTAAGTAAAACAAAATATGAAATTTAAACACCTTTAAATATGACATCAAGTCATCATTAGTGAGGAGGTGTCATTTTAAAACATAATAAGATGTCTTTAAAAAAAGAAAAACTTCGTGATAAGAGATTTATTTGCTATCCTATATGAGAAAAGTACTGAAAAGAGATTACTTATTATAGATACGGCTATTCGCCATCATTTTGACCGGTATACGTTCAGAATACCGGTCATAATACGTTCCTATTCTAAGCTTGAAAATCGTAAAATGCCGATCGAAATGACAAAATTATATAAGATCATATTTGAAAACTTGGGAGATTATTTACAAGATTAATATCTATTTCCATTAAAAAGGAAGAATCGTTTCAAGAAAACAAAAACTCTACAAACCATTTTTTGACTGTACTCAAATGAGGACGCTGGGAGTTAATGGGTTAAGTATGCATGCAAAATTATGGCTGGATGTATAAGACTTATATATGTATTTATGCATGTACTTTGCATGTGTCTTTGTAAAGAATTTTTTTTGTTATTATCAGATTGAAAGTTCACTGTACTTTGGAGATTTTGGACTGTCCCCGAAAAAAAATCTGAGAACGCCACTGGCTTCAATAATAACATTCGACTCAAATTTATACGGTTTTTTCAAATAATCCTTGAGAAGGATAAGAACAAGGTACTCATTAGATTTCGATCTACTCTTATCAGACAATTTTTGTTAGATTTAGGAGAAACCGCATGAAATTTAAAAAAAGAATTCTTTTAAAACAGCGAAATTCAGTTTCTTTTTCAGCCAAGAAAAAAATAACGTTATTTCCCCCCTTTTAGTTTGCGGAAGATAAGCGTTATCATTTTGCCTACACCCAGAAAGTGTAAACTTTCACTTTAGACCAAGTATTTCTTCGATTACCGTACCTGGCGAAATCGCCCTGAAAAGCGCCAATCCCGACAGCTGTCAAAATGCCGATATATTAGAACTCATTAAGTCCCCGCGGGTAGAAAAGCTCTGAGTACACCTAACAAGTTCCGTGTTTACACTGCATGATGAGCAAAATTTGGGACTCACCTGCTCTCTTTCCCCCGGCATCTAAATATTTTTTCATGAAACCAGACCCCTTGTAACGGAATGCTGATGGAACAGGCGTGGCTTGGTAACTGAAGTATTAAACTCTCGAGAGCTCAAAATGCGGGCTCTCACTTCCGTTGTTTACTCCGAAATGTCGTTGCACACGAGAAATCGAGGGCTTCACCTAGAGAAAAAAAATAAATTCCATTAGTATTTACATTCCTGTGCTTTAAAAAAAATCTAGAAATTCGATAAAATAAATGCAGTAAAATTTCAATTCAACAGTACTTAGGGAACCCCAAAAAAGTTTGCTATAATTCTGTGGTTCCCATCCTTTTCTAGAACACGGTCCCTTTACAAAAAAAAAAAATATTTGAACCCC
>CM063498.1:206363762-206388762 GCA_032207245.1 Pardosa pseudoannulata | reverse complement strand
CTTGTTCTAGAGTAAAAATCCTATTGTATGCAAATTAGCAAGGACATTGCAAAATACTATGTTATACAGGAATTTATCGTTGTATCCGATATTGTTGTAGTGAGGTTTTACTTATTACATGATCATAACATTTAATATAATTTATATAAAATATTTTTTATATTTTAGCAATTATTTGGTTAGTATCATAGTATTATGCTCTATGTAACGCGACAGAATACTCTACCCAACTTGAAGACAAAAGAATTAACGAACAATGCCCAGACAGTCTGAAAAATAAAAGTAATGCATCTCAGACATTTCGAAGTTACCAGTATGGTAAAAAGACGTCAAACTACAAAAAAAAAATTATTTTTAATTTTTAAAAAACGAATGTAAAACAAATGACAAATTTTAATGAAATAAAATAATCATTAAATTGCAAATATTTGATTCGATTACGATGTGTGTTTCCAACTTCACTTTTTCTCGAATTATTTTTTCGCATATTTGGTAGAATTTTTATGAAAGTGCCCTTAAGGTAAAAAGTAAATGATCCTGAAACGTATAACTCAAGTTTAATAAACATCTTTTTCTTTGCTGACTCAATTCAGTGTAAAATTAACGGGATTCATCTGTACTTTTTTTTTGCTATTCTTCAAAGCTATGCCATATAATTTGCCATAGAAGCCGAACTCTAATTGATTTTTAATTAGGTATTTACTCATTGTCGAAGATTAAGGAAGTAAATTTAGGAAAAGAAAGCTTAAGAGGAGAATAAAGAGATCCTTTTAACATAAAAGTTTAGGATTATATAATAATAAAATATTTATAAAACGTTAAAAATTCTCAGAAAGTGTTAAAACGTTAGGTATTTATTACGTTAAATATTGTATTTATTGTTCTTATTAAGAATTTGTGGTATGTTGGGAGAGCTACAGTTTACTTTTTTGCTACAAGAGGGACCCCGAGACCGGGACTTTCTGTTTAAAATTCTTTCCAAACGGCTACGAACATTCATGCTAGCACTGGAATTCGAATATACCAACACCGCTACCGAAGAGCAGTCCCTACTCATTCGGCAATTATTAAGTTTGTCTTCATAGAGATAATTCGAGTTTGAAGAATAAATGTTATAATTATTTTTATACTAGAATACAATGTTCCCTCGCTACTCCGCGCTTCATGTTTTACAGCTTCAGCGCTTCCCGAGTTTTCCGACAGTATTCATAAAAAAATACAACCATGTCGGCAGCCACATTGAGAAAAGGAGAGTTGTCTCATGTTGATGCGCGATAGAGAAGGATCCCTGCTTGTCAATCAAAGAGATGAGTTGATTCAGAGTACATACCACGGGCTCTTGAGATGGCAAAGTCTGCAAATGAGGAAGAAAATGAAGAGGAAGACGAAGAACAAACTGATAAACGTGACCTTATCCTTTAGGATCTGCAACAATTGTGCAACATGGTAAGAATTTGCACAAGACATTGGCGACAATATGGTTTGAGCTGTAGAGTTCAGCAATTGCGTTGACGGGTTATGTCCTTGTACAGGGGAATTTTGAAGGAAAAGGAAAAACAAAGACAACAACTACCCATCACCCTGTTTCTCTGCAAGGTAAAGCCCCCTGCCTCTACCTTTAGCGCCCCCAGCAGAAAAGTCTCTAGTGAGTGAGTCTAAAACTTCTAAGAGTCAAGTGGGAACCTCTCCTCCGCCACCAATCCAAGACTCTTCACCTCTCTCAGAAAGCAATGTTGATTAATCTTTATTACTCGAAAACTATTACTATTTCTAAAACTATTACTATTTATTACTATTAAAATACTGTTAGGTTTTGTAATTAATCTTATTAATTAGCCCTGTCACGTTTAAGTAAATGCCTATACTGTTGCAACTTTTGTCTTAAATGTGTAAAGTATAAACACTGTTTACATATTCATCACCCGAGGTTTATTTGACATTTTTTATGGATGCGTTTATCTACATCAGTGGTTCTAAAACTTTATTTGGAAATATTTACTACCCAGATCGAAGGCTGGGTGCGAAGCAGCTAGTCTTATATATTAATATCTGACTGTGACTATCTATCTATCTATGTTTGTATGTATGTGCAACTATATCCTCACTAACCGCTGGACGCAGAAGGACGCTGAAGGTACCAAAAGACGCGGAACGATCCAGGAATGTCATTTCGCCCATTTGCGATCCGATATTCCAATAAGTTTGAAAGATATCGATCAAAAACCTATCCCGATGTCATGTTAATTTTGTGGCATGCGCATCATCATTGTTGAGTTGGCGTCAAAAATTGATAATGTTATTCAAAGTTGGCATTATTATCGCCTAATATTTTGCTATTCCGAGTAGAATAAAAATGTATCTACGCTATTAAAATTAAAGTGTAAATATATATTTATTTATGTTGGCATTTATGCATATAAGACTATTTTCGTATCTGCTAAATGCTGAACTCATCTTTTTTAGAAAAGCATTATTTTTTTCTATAATATTATCTTGACTAGATTTTTCTTTTCAGTAATTATAAACTATTAAATTTTTGTTTGCATTTTGCAGTTTCCATATTTTAAACAAAAACTAATATATATCTATAGCTTTTATTATTTTAAATTGGACCTTTATTTAATAATTTTATACACTAGATAAATAAAGATGAAAATGACGTACTTGGGCACACGAAAGAAAAAAGTTTTCATTTTAGAAATGGCGTGTATGAAATACAAGTAAAATTTTGTCACTTTTCTTGATATTCTAATTAGTTCGAAAAATTTAATGGAAAACCAACCACAATAGTGTTTTAACTAAGTGAAACAGTGATTACAACTGTTGAGTTGGTTTGAGAAACAGTGACTGGATTCTCATTGTTAACATCAGTATCGCCCAATATTTAGTGTCCTGTAAAACTTACATAACTATTAAAACAAATATAAGAATGTATATGGGGCTTATTAATAAAAAGATCAAAATTGAAGTTTAGGATATATGGTACAGGTTCTAATTGGTACATTCTCAAATCGAAGTTAATCGTAGCTTTAGATATTTACTATAGATCACAATCAGTAAAACTTAAATTAGAACACGGTGTGTATAGTACATAAGTAGAAGATAATTATATTAAAAATAAAGTTAATAATTTAAGAGCTTATCTTATTAACATTTATATTTAAGATATTTTCTTTAATATAATTTTTAATTTATTGCCCCCTTTTTTATAAACTGTAATAGGTATTAACATATTTCGAGTCGGTCTCACTTAAGCCATTTAATGGCTAACCACGATTAATATGTGTTTAAACTGAGAATTGCGTCCCACCATTGGTTGGCGCCATGGGTTAATCACGGTTAATCACGACTTTGATGAGTCGTGATTAACCGACTTTGATGAGGCTCTTCAGCAGGAAAGGCTAGGATTTCACAAATACAGGTGATATAGTGAAGAAATTCATCAGCACTAAATTAGACTCAATTTCTTATATTGACTTCTATTTATCTATGAAAGATGAAAAGTTCGCTCAGACACAAAAACATTTAAATTTCTTTTATTTTAGTAAACAATTAACGTAAGGCCCAGTCTCAGTATATAATCAGTCGATTAGAGCTAATCAGAGATTAGCTGCTATACATTTAGACAGTAAATAATCCCTGTTTAGCTCTAATCGATCATGGTTAAACCGGGTTTAGATATTTAATGGAATTTAGATAGGTCTAGAAGTTCCATGTATATAAAAAATAGCGGAAGATTTGAAAAATGATTCTAAAAGTAAATTCCATGTTTGACTTACCAAAAAATATTTTTTCTATAGAAAATATTTACTTATTTTTTTTCGATATGGATAGAAATGGTAAAAGTTTGTACCTTTCATAATTAGTCCATTACGTGTATGCAGCAGCCAAACTTGACTTTGTACATGGCAACTGTAAAAATGCAAATTTTCAGCTACTGCGGGATAATACTTGAGTACTTTTTTAAGGGAGTTTTGACCGTGACTCGGTCTTCCTAACTGTGGCAGCAAGTTTGTAGGCGTACGACGTATTGCGTTTTGTTCTTCAGTTGATAAACTTCGGCAACTTTTTATATTATATAGTCTTTACATTTTCTGTATGTAGACTAACATTTTAATTCTCAATTCGTAGACTAGAGATTTAGTGTTTCATATCGAAGTACGGTGAAATTTCTGCTAAAATGTATTTACTTAAATTTACTTGCTACAAGTTACTTACAATGTAGAAATATTTATGGAATACCGGTAGTAGTCTCCATTTAAATATTGACTTTAAATATTAAGTTAAATCTATCATAAGTTATAAAAAATATAGGTCTTTGTGGATGACTGTATTACAGATCTTTTAAATTTCTGTCCCATTATTACAATTAAGTTTGTTGAACTTAACACGTTAGTAACAATTTAGCCATTACTAGAAATTTGATTAACGAGTTGTTACGTGATTGTAATAGTTGCGCTTGTGTCTCCCACAGATTAAAATCTCTACTGCTGGTTTAGAAATAGCAATAATTTCTAAACAAACTTTTTTGATATTTCTTTATTGGTGTTAATTTTGAAGAGAGGTTAATAAGCTAATAAATAATTAGGCATAATATTTAAGAATGATGAAACTGTCAAAATATAAAGTGAACAATTTAAATTTCTATAAATTATCAATGTAATTAAAAAAATTTGAGCAAACTTATTATAAGTGAAGAGTTATCAGGTTTGATAGTTATATATTTTAGATAAACAAGTAATTAGGAATATTCTTTCTGGTAATGTTTAAGCATAAAAACCGTGCTAAATTTTAAAAACCAAAATTTCTTAAATTTTCTCGTTTTCGGGAACTGATTTTATTTTATTTTATTTTATTTTTTTATCTTTATTTTATTTTATTTTTTTCCCAATGGAAATTAACAGTAAAATTATTTTTTCTGTCCAGCATTTTCTTTAACTTTCTAACTAACCGAAAACGAGATACAAAATTCATAAATTCAGGTAAATGAATTTGTTTTAATTTATGTCAAACCTGGTATTTTCGTACATAAATTGAAAAGTAAAATTGGGATATATAGTGCTGGTTAAGACTTTTAGAAATGTAACTGTTAAATTAAAGCTCTAATATTTGAAAATACTATTTATTAAGTTCAGGAACAAATTCCGATAATTCTGTGGCGAATTAATAACTAATTTCCTGCACTACCGGGTAAAAACGAAGTTAAAAAAAACTACTGTTAGTCCAAAAATGTTTTTGAAATGTAACTTTGCTGAACGATGGCCGATTGGTTAGGGTACTGGCCTTCGGTACCGGAGTTCGTGGGTTCGAATCCCACTGTGGCATGGATGTTTGTAGCCGTTCGGAATCGGCTTTAAGCTGTAGGTTCCGGTCTCATTAGCCCTCATGTTTCAAAAAGTAGACCGTAGCACTGAAGACCAAACCAAATCTGGAAATACAACTTGCAAGTATAGAAAGCGAGGTAACACTATATTGGTAAACTTAATTTCTGTATTAACTAAATGATGTTACGTCCTCTTCCATTTAAAAATCATTTCGTAATCTTGAAGCCTCGAAAAATATTGAAAGGAACTAAATTTTTGACACGAATTAGTCATTCACGTCAACGGCGATTTGTCTCTGAATGTGTAAAAAGAAAATAGGATTAGAAGAATGAAAATTCACATATATCGGTTACTGTTCTGTTTAGGTTTTCCTTTTACCATTGAGTGCTTTATTATTTGAACTTGCCAGCTTTAAATTTTTATACTTGGTTAAACGGTACAAGTTCGCGGGACTCGGTTTCAGAAATTTCACCAGTACTCTACAAAACATATGCCGGACACTTTTACCTAGAATATTGAAGAGAAAGATTATTTTGTATATTAAAAGTGTTTTAGTGGGGAAGAGACTTTAATGTGAGCTATTCTAAGTCTTCAAAACCATCTCAATTGTCGGAGTTTTCCTTCAAGTTTGAATGAGAAGTGGCGTTTCATACTGCCCTGGCTATTTACCCTTGCGAGTTTCTTAAAATGGACTCCCTAACTTCAAAATCCAACAAGTTCGGCATGCTGTTGAGTCGCCAAAATAGTATCAAGTTTTTTAAACACTTCAGCAAGTAGCAAGAAATGCCAGATTTTCAATGACATTGCTGCTTGGAGGAAAAAAAAACCGCCAATGAAGAGGAAATATAAGGTTTCTGGTGATAAATGCTCCTACTGTACATCGATAAGGTTATTTTTACCTCAAAGCCATGACTCTCAACAACTTACAAATGACATCCTCTGCTAGAGTCCGAAGATCTCGTATTGAAGAGGTAAGAATTTTATGCTCTCTTTAACCCCTTGAATGTTAAATGTATGAGAATGGCCAAAATTTTGTTTGTTATCAAAATGTTAGGAATAGATTGTTTTTGGAAACAAAATTTTAAACGAAATAATTACTGCTTCTGTATTTTAACACGTGGAGAGGTGTTAATGGATTTCAGTAGTTTTTGTTTAAATTGCAGCAAAACATATAAAATGACATAATTTTCTGGATAAATATAAAGTTGGATTAGTTTATTGTATCAACTGTCGGCAATTTTATGCCCCTCAGATTCCTTTAAATTTCACAAATCCTTTACCGTATCCGAGAAATAACGACCAATGGCGCAAAACTGCAGAACTTTTCGGGGGAAAGCATATTGGGGGATGGGGAATGGCAAATGAAACATTGCATTGTACGAATTGACTTTGGGTCGGACATTCCAAAACTGATGCATTTGCCTTGCCCAATCAGACAGGGAGTTAAAAGTCCGAATCCTTATTTTACATGCCCTCTTAAAATCTACATTGAATACATTCTTATGCTTCCGAATTCGAGAAACTAATTTTATCCTTTCATCTCATTTTAATTGACGCTAAAATATAAGTTGGTAGAATTTGTTTCCGCAATATCTTCCAGATGGCAATCTCAGAAATTTACAAAATTTTAAATTTCTATTTATAAACTCTCAATTTGCATCGGCACATCAAGATTGTTTGAACAGTGCACTTAAATTTACTTTTTAGGAGCGTACATGGAGGGCAATCAGTAGAAATAGGTTTATCTATACTACATTTTTGGTGCTTATTTTGCATGTAATAGAAAGTCGTTAAGTTTTCAATTCTCATTAATGGCATCCTATGTTTAAAATAACTGGCGTGCGGTGGTATTGATAGTTGTTTAAACTTCATGATTTATATTGTGCAGACCTTAACATGGGTTAAGTTACGCATCGATATGTAACGGCAGAAATGACTCCTGCTTTAACTCAGCGTCCTTATTTGAGGACAGTCAAAAATGGTTTGTTTCCTTGAAACGGTTCTTCCTTTTTAATGGAAATAGATATGAATAATCTCTCAAGTTTTCAAATATGATCTTACCTAAAATTTTGTCACTTTTTACGATTTTCAAGCTTAGAATAGAACGTATTACGACCGGTATTCTGAACGTGTACCGGTCAAAATCACGGCGAATAGCCATATCTGTAATAAGTCATCTCTTTCCAGTACTTTTCTCATACATGATAGCAAATAAATCTGTTATCACTAAGTTTTTCTTTTTTTAAAGACATCATTTAAAATGTAGTAATTGTTGTAGAAATTTAGGGGTATACCATACTTTATCCACCAAGTGTCCAGCAATTTAGAATAGCAGGAAATATCAATAGTCGGAAAATTTTCTGTAATGTTATTGGAATTTTAAAGTTAAAACTTTCATTGTCAATCTTTGTTCGAAATATAACAGTTCATGAAATACTATATACAATTCTCACTAATAAAGTTATTTTATAAATTTTTGTTTAATACTTATTGCAAACAAAATAATTGTATTTGTTTTCTACTATGTGTTAAAGCCAGTAGTGTTACGATTGTTCTTAAAAGTTTAAAGCAGTTGCAGTTACTTGAAACGTGATTAACTAGTGTTGACTAGTACTTGCATGAATTTGACTGTAAAATCCTTTTCTTTCACAGGTGTAAATTGATTGCTGGAAAACCTTACAGGTCAAATTAAAGAATAGTGTTCAGTTTCGAATAAACTGAACAAGTTTTTGAAAAGTCAGTGGCTCAATTTTCTAGATGATTCATTAAACTAAAGACGGCACATGATCGCCGAACGGTAGGGCGCTTATCTTCGATAAAGGGAGTTCGTAGGTTCGAACTAAACTGTTGCATGAATGTTCGGAATCTGCTTTAAGCAGTAGGTCCCGGTCTCATTAGCCCTCGTGTTATATAAAAGTGGACATTAGAACTCCCAACCAAACAGTTAATCTAAAGAAAGATGAGGTTTAATAATTACCATTAATGATGAAACTGTTAGAGTAATAACGATAAAATTTAAAACTGATTAATTTAAAAAAAACTTTAATTGTATATCGTAAGTAAAGAGTTGTCAGGTTTGACAGTTAAAAATATTGGCTAATTTACGAAGTAGTATCTTTGGCAATAACTACGCAGAAGAGATATTCAAAATTATATTAATGTTTAAAGCTAAAACCAAAATTTTCTCGTTTTCGGTATGGGAACTGATTTTTTTTACTTTTATTTTACATTGGGGCTAACAATAAAATTTTTTACTGTCCTGTATTTTCTTTTTAACTTTCCAAATACCCGAAAACGAGAAACCAAGCTCATAAATTTAGGTAAATACTTTTATTAAAATTTCTGTCAAACCTGGTATTCAAGAATTGAATAAAATAAAAATCGTGATGCATATAGCACTAGATATAAGAAACAATGTATAGGGTTCCTTTTCATAATTTAAACTCTTAAATTAGGAATCTTATAAAACTAGATTTTAACTTCCTAATTACAAAGCTTTCCAAGATGTAATATTTGCAGGTACTATTAAAAATTAACGTATGTATCGTTCGAGAATAACTACTTCATTCTAAAAATAAATAAAATGAAGTTTAAAAAACTGTAGAGCAAATTTTCAATTTTAAACTTTCCAAAAACATATCTGAAGTATAAGGTACAAGGTGCCAAAGAACAGTTAAAATAATCTCTGACAATTTAAGTGTTGTACAGATTAGTGGCGATTATATAATTTGCATTTTTCAGCTATTTAAAGTTCCATTTCGATGTTTTAGTTTTCACATTGGATCTCATTTAAATACATACCGAATGGGCAAGGCGCTGATTTTTGATGCCAGAGTTTATAGGTTTGAAACCCTCAAAAGACATGAATGTTCGTAGCCATTCAAAAATGGATGTAACCTTATAATCCCACGTGTAGGATTTCCTGCAATCTTAACAAGTATAATACTTTCTTCACAGCTGATAATAAACAAACGTTTTAGTTGAATTTTCCGATATTTGAACTTTAATAGATTACGGAATCGGAGTAATTTTTAGTGTTATCTGACATTTGTTTTGTTAATATAAGTATCTGTACAAAATATATACTGAAATTCTTAAATATTGATAGGGAAAAGGTCCTTCAATGTTAATACTCACCAAAACATTGGTATTTTTAATTGTTCTGCAAGATTTGGGACAATTTTATTTCTTGATAGGGTGAAAAATGGGTTAAGCAATAGATCCTGGTCTCGTCAAAAATGGTGGACAGTGCTTGAAATCGTCACTCATTTTTTATCCTAACTTTAAGACAAGATTTTGGCAATTAGTTTTACGATTTCATTATCTCTGACGGTACTGTTTATAAAAACGCAAAAAATGGCTTTACAAGTGATTATAATCTAGAATATTGAGCCAGACAAAATTTCGTGTATTATAAATAAATGGAATAGACTTTACTTCGTTCCATATTGAGCGTTCAGAACCTAATGGCTATAAAGAATTTTACTCTAAATTTTAAGACTTTCCGTTATGCTCTAGCTATTTTGAGAGGTTCCTTAAAATTTGTGACATCCGTCAAGTTAGAGAGATGAGAAACTATTATTAAGGCACCAAAATAAACCTGTCAAGTTTTTGAACCAAATCTGTAAACAGGACGGAAAGTTCGATATGTAATGCCATTATTGCTTCCTTGGAAGACCCTCGATAGAAGTGTGTACGCTTTCCTTCGATATTCAACATGAAGTATTACAGACTTAATGACTTCCAACAACTCGAAAGTGGCCGAAGAATGCTGTGGATCCGGTAGGGGTAAGAAAATTTTATACTTGTTTAAATTTCAAATCCTGCTTTAATAAAATCAGCATCCTTTGATTCATCAGATCTTTGATTCTGAAACTAATTTTAAAAATTAAAAAAATCGTTAGATGCTCAGGACCCCGGAGGTAGTGGATAGTAAAAGCAGCTATGGTATGAATTGGATTATATTTTTATTACAATACCTTATCAATACTTCAGTTTAAATTTTTCTTGTTTTTCTCTTTTAAGAGACACTCCGTCTTCAAAGAAGATGGAACAGAGGTTTAATGCTTGACAGTATTTATAGGTAGCCCCCAATTTTTCATGAATCGAATCAAAATTTCAGTTTCAAAATGAGGATGACTTTTAGAGGAATGGGGCAAAACCTAAAGTTTAATCCGCAGTGCATGTTTTTTGATATCTTGTCATTCTATGAACGATTTAAGTCTTTGGGTTTGTCGGTACACAACCGCTTAGCAACCAATTAAAACATAAATGTATGTATGCAATAGTATAAAGTGTATGTGATTGGCAGTGATGACCAACTAGTATTCAGAAATTCTAAACTATTTTTATACGTGTTTTAGATCTCAAAGAATGAAATTATGGTCAAGGGAAGTAATAGTAAAGCACCTATGGGTAACCAAGATGTATATTTTCGCAAGAATTCTACCAAAGATCCAGCAAATAAACTTGTACGTGTCGCAACACTGATCTGTAATGGCAGTACATATCCATCAAGAGACTGTGTTCTCAACATGGTTATAACGGAAGGAATCTAAGGTGGATAGTAAACGGAGCTATGGTATGAATCGGATTATATTTTTATTACAATACCTTATCAATACTTCAGTTTAAATTTTTTCTTGTTTTTCTCATAAGAGACCCTTAGTCTTCAAAGATGGAACAGAGGTTTAATGCTTGACAGTATTAATAGGTAGCCCCCAATTTTTCATGAATCGAATCAAAATTTCAGTTTCAAAATAAGGATGACTTTTAGAGGAATGGGGCAAAACCTAAAGTTTAATCCACAGTGCATGTTTTTTGATATCTTGATATTTTATGAACGATTTAAGTCTTCGGATTTGTCGGTACACCACCGCTTAGAAACAAATTAAAATATAAATGTATGTATAGAAGAGTATAAAGTATGTATATGTGATTGGCAGTTATGACCAACTGGTATTCAGAAATTCTAAACTATTTTTACAGGTGTATTAGATGTCAAAAAATGAAATTGTAGTCAAGGGAAGTAATGGTAAAGCACCTATGTTTAATCAAGATGTATTTTTTTCGCAAGAATTCTACCCAAGATCCCCCGCAAATAAATTTGTACGTGTCGCAACACTGATCTGTCATGGCAGTACATATCCATCAAGAGAGACTGTGCTCTCAACAGAAGGGAAGGAATCTGAAGTAAAAGGTAAAATACAGCATTTTATAACATTTTTTTAAAGTTTTGTTTGTAAAATTTGGCAACTTGCTTCTAACTTTTCAGTTAAAAGCTCATGTTAATATTTGCGGTCTTAGTTAAAATTTTAGATGTTATGTAAAATTTCTTTTTAAAATATTTGCAAAAGATTGAGGTACAATTTTACATTAAAATTGTCAATGATTGTCGGGTAGAAATAAATTTAAAGATAATTTCCAGAGTATTTTATATTGTAAAATAGACGCGTAATATGTATTTATATTTTTAATCACTTAGTTTAATAATTTCCAGAATACTGGCAAGTTCCTGGATATTGGGTTCGATGATAAAGTATTGAAGACCAAAAGTACGCCTTGAATAATCAACTAGCAAGCGACATTCTAATCATTTGGAATAAAACTGCAATTACTTTCAGTGTCTTACGTCATACAAAAGCTGTTAAAATTTTAAGAGAAAGGTTTGAATACTGCCACATGTTTTAGCGTCGGATTAAAGACTGTTATAATCAGATTACTGTTAGAAAAGTTGTTCAATTTTCTGTGAAGGTTTTTAGACTTGCCCCTCCGATACAATTTGTGGAGAATTTATTTTTTACTATATGCTGTTGTGTGCCGTGTTTAACAAATTAAGACAAATATAGGTGGAATGAGTAACTACCCATGATGTATTACAGAAATATCCAATCTCTGAGGGAAAAATAACTTAGGCGTTTAAAAACTGATAGCATTTTGCTCAATGTTTTAAAGGGAAAGGTTTCAGGGAAGTTAAAATACAAGCATGGCCATGTTTTTAAAGTAGAATAATGTAGTTTTACTTTGTATTTTACTTTAATAGTTAGTATATTAAATTGGTATAAGTTATATTATATATATTATAAATTAGTAGCATGCTGGTTTAGATTTTAGTTTAGTATGTAGTTTAGTCTTTATATATAGTATGGCTTCCCTTTTTCAAATTCATATTGATATGTAAATATGTTGACAATTCTTAACAATGTCGGCTTACTGGAGAAACAAGACACCTCCACGATATTCTATTATATTGCAACTAAATGTGCATATACCCATATAGTTGAAACCAGAAGAACGCCGAATTGCAACAGTATAATATATGGCTCAAGTGGTGTGTACAAAGTAAATCTGGATTTTTGTGCAAGTCCCTAAATGTTTAAATATTCTAAACAGCTTAAGATTATCTGGAGTTTGACAAAATTGAGCAGTTTAAAAAAAGGTTATCAGTAAATGCAACAATTAATGTAAATCGGCTACTTTACTTTTAAACTTGTTTTTTATATGTATATATGTACTTGCATTTGTAATCAAAATGCTTAGAATTGTGCGACGATTCTGATTGACCTTTTGTAATATAACGTACTGGAGGTTGAATATTTTCATAAGGTTTTGAGAATATTACGTGTATATGTATTTTTTATTCTGAACAATATTGTGAATAAAATTGTATTTACAAGGGACGAAATAAAATGTACTTTTAAACCATGATGTCTTTATTTGCACACATATAACACAAATTCTTACTGCAGAGATGCTCTCTTTATGACTGCTTGATTAGGAATTGTCAGGTATTTCTAATTAAGCTTTCTAATCGTCTAAAAGGGCGACCGTAAATTCACAACTTACCTTATGGCTATTCGGAATGTACTGTAGTCTATTCCATTTAGGGGAGCTAAGCAGTGTTATTCCTTTTGTTTCTAAAGTCGGTTTATCGTTGAAAGTAGGCAGTAATTCTATAATCGCCTCACAATTTTAAGATCTTCAGCCTGTCACAAGTCAATGAAGTCCATCATCTGACTATCAAACAATATTGTCATCTGTTGACTCTGGCTTCCTTAAGATCTCTCAACAGAATCAACCCACTTCGTTGGGGGGGATCTTTTATGTGTATCCTCAACCTTTTGAAACTCTAACTAATCTAGCGTTACATATATACACACATACATATATATTATATATACATACATATATATGCACATATACACACACAGTAGTGCTATATCTGGCTTCCCTACTTGGTGCTTTGAATAGCATACATAACTATTAAAATTCTAAAGTAATTATATTAATGAACATATGTATGCGTGAATGAGAGGCAAAATAGCTAAATGCTGAACTTGTTTCGGCCATTAAAATTGCTTAAAAGTAAAAACGCCAAATTCTTCGCATGTCGCCATTTATTTACTACAGTTAAAACTATTTTTCATGAGCAGTAATTTTCTCTTTGTGGTTCTGATATTGCAGTAGAAGATAATTTTAAAATTAATATCTGTTTATTAATTTTTCCACATCAATGTTATTTTTCTACTTATTACTTTTTTTAAGAAAAGTATATATATTTTTTTTGTAGCTTGGAGAGATATTTTATTTATTAAACTCGTCATGTTTTATTAACTTTGTTTTTATTTCATAGTTGTTATTTCATAATATAACCTTTTATCATGTTTTATTTAGTTCTGAATTTTAATTTATAATTCAATTCGGTGCTATGAATAGTCAGCAAATTTTGAATAATTAAAAGATCAAAACATTTTATGTTTGTTTATTCTTAAGTGATATTTCTTAAATGAAAACGTACTTATGTTTGTTAATTTAAATCGCTATGGTTATAGGTTTTATTTAAACTATACTTTTACTTTAAAATTCCATGCACTAGAGGGAAAAATAGGGAAATAATTTACTTACGTACAGGGAACAAATAAGTTTTCATTTTAGATGAAAACTTTGTAAAGTTAAAAAAAAAATTTTTGCCAGTTTAAATTTTAAAATATTTTCAAATATTTATAACAGGTGTTTGCGTTTTATGTTTTAGTCTTATTTTCTGTTATCAAAATTGATTCGGTATGTTTATTTTATTCCGAGTATTTAAGGCTAGATGAGCCAGGATGGTACATTTCTCCTGCCCGAGTTCAGCTCGGGAAAAACCGGGAAGAGGTTAATAATATACCTTGTGTGACAACAAACTTGAAAACAGTATGGTATAAACAGTCATTTATTAACTACGGTTTTATAGTAGAAAATTAATTCTTATAACTTTTAAAGACAGCTTCTTCAAACCTTCCCTGTAGTTATAGTTCACCTATATGCACTGAAAGTAATGCTAAATATGTCAACCGACTGTGACCAATCGTAATGCTAAAAAATATTTTGACTCTTTTCGTGCTTTATTTTTATTTATCAAGTTTTGACTTCAGTATGTATTTACCTATTCTTAGTTAGGCTTGGTGATTCAGTGTATGTGTGTGTGTGTATATATATATATATATATATAATATGTTAAGTCGTGGTGTAGAGTTATAGCGAATGGACAAGTCTTCTTGATGATAAGTTTTATTAACTCATCGCTTTCACGGAAAGCAACAAGCGCCATTTTCAATGTTCGTGGCGAAGCTATGCGTGAAGGTGTTGACCGCTCCATGTCCACGTTCCAAATCCAAACTTATCTGTTTGCAAGCTCATCAAAATGGATGAGAAATGCTTCCGCCTGACCGGGTTATCCTGAAAGCTTACGCGAGCGTGGGTCTTTTTCATTTATTTTATTATTATAAAAGAGTTCTCTATTTAAAATCATTTTGAACTTACATAATTCCCAACTACCCCTTTTTTAGACCTGACCTATATATATATATCGAAAGATGTAAATCTTTTTTTCTACTATTTTTATCTTTTTTAAAAAAGTTATTTTTTTCTCTTCATCACGGCGAGATAAAATCTCTTCAATATATCTTCAATCATTATAAACTTTCCACAGGCTATCAATTTTATTATTTCGCAGTTACGATTTCTTAAAATTAAACTGTTGTCATAGTTTTTGTTTTGTTTTAGAACTGGATTCTTATTTTAAATTTCAATATAGTAGAAAATAAATAAGCACATTTCAATAATTATAAATTCGAAATATTCGTACTTTGTAGCTGACATTTTTTAATGGAAACGTCCTCATTTTAATAGGTGTGGATTCAAAACTTGTATTTAAAACATTAATAAAAATAATCCTCAATAGGCAAATGAGGAAAAATTAATTTTCGTTTATGAATTCGTAAGTATGAAATGGAAGTAAAATTAACAGAACACGGCTATTTTTCATTTGTAATATCTCCGTTACATTAATCCACATTAAATTTATAGTGTATAACTTTTTCAGTGAATGTAGAAATACTGTGTGTTTATTCTGTTTACTTTTTGCTAATCGTTTCAATACAACATTTTAATATAGCTGAAGTTTGTTAGAGATACTATATAGATCCTCATTCAACTGTTCTGCCGTTGGTGACCAAAACGTCACCAAAATGGCATAAATACACAGGATTGAATGGCATACTCAATATGAGTATTAATACATAGGAAGGTCCATAATTCCAAAATTAGCAATGAAAATATATGTAAGCGCGAAAATATAAATTCAAAAATTTCAAATTTAGAAGAAATATAAAGAAATATGAGAAAACAAATTTATAACCAATCTTACATCTGAAATAAAACTCGACGAAAAAAAAAATGAGCGAAAATTTCAAAACCCTCCAATGAGAACCTATACTGCATTTTGATATTATCTCTATATGTAAACAGTGTGTTTTGTTTATGTAAACGCGTACGGTTTGTTGTAGATTTTAAATTTTCACTTCCGAACTAAAATTTCTTCCTCTCAATTTATATCCCGTGGAATGACAACCTGTGTAAGTACAATTCGAGTGAAACAATATATATTTTGCGATTTTTGAAGAATAAAAATTGATTAAAGCCTTTAATAACGTTACAATTTCTTTAAGTAATTGAACGGTTCTATAATATATAGTAACTATCATAAAGTTTTCGTATGTCTTATTTAGTTTAAAGCTACATGATATAAATAAAAATTGATTTCTTTATTAATGACCTCGAAAATATTCCCTTTTCACCATTTCTTGGTGTTCTAGTACATCATAACAGGAACCTCTTTTCTAAACACCAAAGAAAGGAAACGTAAAATCGTGTATGTAATAAAAATTCACGTCATGAAATCATTTATAAGAAACGAAATTTAAAGAATAAAAATATATTTCAAATAAAATTTCACAGTAAAGACTTTAAAAGCAAGCATGTCCATAACATAAGGACATTTAATTCATGTGGTAGAGAAAGTCTTGGAATTTAGAATCTTTACGCTGTAGTTCCCTGGCAAAAGAGTGAACATAATATTTATAACAGGGTATGTGTGTTGTTAATAAACTATCATATTCATCAACAATCTGCAGTACTCGAGGTTTATTTGACATTTTTTATGAATGCGTTTATCTACAATAGTGAGTCTAAAACTTTATTTGGAAACATTTACTACCCAGACCGAAGGCTGAGTGCGATGCAGCTAGTATATATATAAAAATTTAATATCACTTTTTAAAAACATACGTTGGTTTTTAGTTAAGTAATGAAATATATGTAAACTTTCATTCCTCTTCCCTGCAGACTCCTTTATTTCTCATTATCCAATGGGGTATACCTATTTTCACGGTTGTGTGCCAATTTGACTCATAGAATGGTTTAACAGTTAATCGCATAACATGAAATTTATGGGTCCTATCAGGCCTGAGCAGCAGTCAAGATTTTATTTTCCAATTGGCTGTAGACCTAAGAAGTAAATATAGAGAAGTCGTCGAGAACACTTCCATTCCAATGGCAGAAATTCGTGCTACTGACGCACGGAAGAATTGTTAAGTTCAACAATCATGCAAAAGAAACAGATGTAGAAACCGTTGGGCTAAATGTAATAAAAATGTTTGAGGAAAATGGGCTTCAAAAACAGGTTTTATGCGTGAAAAATGTTTTCCATGATTTTTTTTATAATAAACATCTTATTTAAATTAATTTGGAACTATTTTCATTGCGGAAAACTTCCATTTTCTTGTATGAGTCCAATTGGCTCACTACAGTAAAAATAGGTATAGGATCAACATCCGTAAATCTAGTGTTAATCCATTCAAGAACTTCTGTTTGACTGGAAGGGTTCGATTCCACTGAATTTGAAAATGAAGTGGATGGAATCTGTTCATTTCTGATAAGATGCGAAGGCTTTACTCTGTCAATACATTCATAGGTTTTCCATTTACACGTATGGAAAAAGTGTTCTCATCACTATTTACTACTTCATGTGGACCTGTGTAGGGTGTGTAAAGAGATGGTTTGACGGCATCTACTGGGAGAAAACATGTCTTTAGTTCGTTAAAGACGAAAGTCATTTTGAACAATGAGGGGATGTTCGAACAGGTTGAAGTTTCTCAATATGAGCATTTAATTTGGCAAGAAAGTCGTGCTCTGGTGTAAATTTAGCGGATGATACGATATAATATTTTTGATGTTTTCTTCGGTAACAGCCTCTTTGAGGCGTCCACTGCGTCCATCGTCCACGGTGCTCATTTCGCCTCGTTTAAACTTACCAAACCACTTCTCAACGGTTGAAGTTCCTGGTGCAGAGTCCAAATAATGTTTATCCAGCCAAGCCTTGGCTTAAATAGTATTTTTTTTGCTAAAAACCAATGCTTTATTAACACACGAAATTCCTTATTATCCATTGTTTTCAAACTAACAAAAGTTGATTCACTCAAAATACTATATTTCACAAACTAATAGTCCGACAGCTGCCAAATTTATACATGTTTTTCGAAGGTTAGGACTAACTGAAAATCATATGGATTTAATACTAGTAGAGCCATCTATGCGTCAGCCTACGAACAGCCCACCTGTTATACGAAAACCCAGAAGTACTGTAGGTAGAACCATTGTCCAATGAATAGAAGTGTGGTACTCTATTGATTGTTTCAATACTCGGTGCCAACGCTCAATTACCTACAATATAATTATACAAGATAAAAGTGTCGACATTACAGTCTAAAAGCAAAATTCTTTCTTGTTTAAAGCGTAAATAAAAACTGAGAATTCGGAAACATGAATACATATCGACTGATTCTCTTTTACGAGAGGCAAACCTAAGATTCGTTTTCGGAACAGATGCACCTAGCAAACATCTTCGACGCCATTTTTTTCGATTATCATTATTTGGTGACTTTTGTCGATCGCCAAATAATAAAATGGAGGAAGTTAAGTTTTCTCATAAATTTACAGTTAAAGAAAACTAATATTTAATTCAGTATTTAGTAGGTTAAAATGTTAAAAAAATCACAATTAATACTATTTAAAACAACATGAAACACTAGCATGCAAACACTAGGTGCCAACAGATGCACCTAGCAAACATGTTCGCCGCCATTTTTTTCGATCATCATTATTTGGTGACTTTTGTCGATCGCCAAATAATAAAATGGAGGAAGTTAAGTTTTCTCATAAATTTAAAGTTAAAGAAAACTAATATTTAATTCAGTATTTAGTAGATTAAAATGTTAAAAAAATGGCAATTAATACTATTTAAAACCACATGAAACACTATTTTTAGTAAATTGGCAGATGAAAATATAAATAAATATAACATTTCAATTTTAAACACAAAAGAAAAAACGCTTTTATTTATCAACATGTGCAGATTAGATCATTTCAAAAGATTAAATTATCACAAATCATACAGCAACGACGAACTATCTTGGCCCAGCTAATGCTCCTTGGCGAGTCCCCCAAATCGCACAATTTGGCGAGAAATAAGCACGGCGTTCTGGGTGCAACTGTACCCCTGATTTTTATATGACTGCTTTTCTGCCAGTTTTGTAATATTTCCGAAAGATGAGAGGACAATAAACAAAATAAGCTGATTGGAGGGATCAACTGCTTTGAAATTTCCTCTTGACCGTCGGAAGAAAATGCTGCCCCCTCTCCCTAATCCTTGATCCTACGATCCATCATCGCTTCTCCATAAGCGTCAATTGCAGGAAACAAGTAACCTTTGCAAATCCCAAACCTTTTTTTAGAGATCAACAGCTGTCGTCTAACAGCCCCGTGCTCAGGATCATTTCTGTTTTTATATCTATAATTTAGCAGAAAATTTCGGTAAAATAAAAATTTTTCTATTGATCCCTATTTGTCTCGTAACCTTTTTACTAAAAAATAGACCTTGTGTATCTGTATAAA
Source organism: Pardosa pseudoannulata (assembly GCA_032207245.1). Taxonomy (NCBI): domain Eukaryota; kingdom Metazoa; phylum Arthropoda; class Arachnida; order Araneae; family Lycosidae; genus Pardosa; species Pardosa pseudoannulata. The sequence continues at coordinate 206,369,167 of CM063498.1, read as the reverse complement.
TAGGTATATATTCATGTATGAACACACGCTACATATTGACATAATCCATAAGAGAACATAGTACTTTTCCAGTCTTAAAATTTTCATTATAACAGCTTTTTTCCCCATTCACCATAAAAAGAAGAGACAATGTGTTAAAGGCAATACTAATTTCTTGGGACAGATGAAAAATGTGACAAGTGGTCAGAAAATTAGCATTTAATCCAGCGTTGGTTTTAAGAGACGGGTAAAAAGAATTTAAGTCGGATAACACTCTTTTATCTGACATTTTGGGGAAATGGTTTGGTTTGGAGCGCTACGGTCTACTTTTTGCAAGACGAGGGCTAATGAGACCGGGACCTACAGCTTAAAGCCGATTCCGAAAGGCTACGAACATCCATGCGACTGTGGGATTCGAACCCACGAACTCCGGTTCCGAAGGCCAGCACCCTAACCATTCGGCCATCGTTCCATTTTGGGGAAATAAGAATAGAAAAAGAATAGAAAGTACTCCTTCTTTTAGAATGAACTTTTTCCACGTTTTTCATTACCATTGTAACCTTTTAAAAATTATTTAGTTTCGTTGTTTTACGAAGTATATTTTTTATAATGACATAAAAGTGTAAAGGAAAAGAAAAAAACCTCAAATTCATTTAACGCAAGATTACTTTTTAAATATACGTATTCGAAACTAAATTTTTTATATCGAATTTATAAAAGACAAAAGACGAAGTATAATTTCCATTCTATAAACCTAAAACTTTAGAGGTGTCCACCATTTAAAATTGAAATAAATATTAAAAACTGTAAAGAAGTTGAAAATTTATTAAAATATATGTAATAATTCAAAATTATTGCCCCTAAAATAGATATTCAAAATTCTTCTTTATCCCCTTCTTATTTTACTAACCAGTTTTACAGCCCCAAGATGTCAGATAAAGTAGTGTTATCCGACTTAAATTCTTTTTACCCGTCTCTTAAAACCAAAGCTGGATTAAATGCTAATTTTCTGTGCACTTGTCACATTTTTCAGCTGTCCCAAGAAATTAGTATTGCCTTTAACACATTGTATGCGGGACACGTACTAGTACGTTTTCTGACGACTGATACTTGAGCACGGGGCACATACTAGTACAGATTAGTGTAACAACAGGGTTTGTTTGTGGGTACAAAAATAACGGTATATACAAGAAAACGAAGCCGAATGTTATTGTCTACTAGATAGATTCTGGAAAAATTGAGACAAATATAAACTAGTTTTTACATTTGTTTTATGATTGCTCTTTTCATTTTTTATAATGTAAAAATGTTTATAAATAACATAATTCGAAAAAATTAAAACTATATACTACTATTTCTATTTGATTTTTCTTATATACGATACTATTATAAATTTATCCACGAAAAATATATTTTTTGTTTACAAAAATCTTAGGGTTGTTATTTATATATTTCTATTTATATATTTGTTTATATATTTCAATATGAAATACGAAGAGTGGGTTAAAAAATGAAATAATTTTCGATCTATTGAGATTTAACTGAATAACTAAATTGACGAGCAAAACGCCCGCTCTCGGTACAATTCCGCTGCGAAATGTACAGGACTGGGTTTTGCTGTTCTGTAGTCAATATCCTGCATAAAATTTCTAATACATTTGAAACATAAATATAGGTGCATTTTCAAATTATTACTATTATAGACTAATAGTACAAATTTTCCTTAAACATGTCTAAAATTGTATTTTGTACAGTGCACATAACCTGTAAGAGCATATAGGCAATTAATTTAGAATTAATTTTCGATCTATTGAGATTTAACTGAATAACTAAATTTAAGCGGAAAACGCCTGCTCCCGGTGCAATTCCGCTGCGAAATGTACCTGCACACAATGTGTTAATTCTACACATATAATGATCGTTGAAAACAAGGATTGTTAACTTCGACAACTTATCTTTATTTTATCAATCTTGTTAATTTCTAGATTTTATTTTACTTCTCAGGCCCCAATAAATATCAAAATATTTAATTTTTTTTTGGACTAATATATAAAAAATGACGACGATGCTCACCGCACCACCGTACCCCCTCTCTAAGGTACGTCACTGAATAGAAGACGTATTGCGAACCCCCATCGAATCTCAACGCACACTTTTAAGCAAAGTAGATATGTTGGTTTGTACGAGTATTATGTTGTTTTCTTGGCCAAAAACATCATGAGTTTCGTCTTGGTTATTTCGAGGTAACTGTTGTGACGACTTCAGTGTTCTCGAGGGAAGAGATAGCGTGAAGAAGGATCACAGTCACGATAAAATTGGAAATTACTTTTGTTATTTCTGGAGTAAATACTGTTATATATGAAACGAGATTCTAAGTGTCCACAAAACAAGTAGAAATGTAGAGGATTTTCGGCTGGCACTGAATTGCCACGACGATCACAGTCGGGAAATAAAAGATTAAATAATCTCACAAATGGGGAGGTTCTTCCAGGGTGCAGTGCAACCCGATCTATCCCCCGTTCGGTATCCGAGACTCTGCCGTTCCTTATGTGAGCGGACTTTACGAGACTCCCGAACACAATCACTAAAAAGCTGGCTCCGGTCAAAAGGCGCGAAAGCCTCCACCAGGTCAAAGCTCCTCCGTAAAAAAAAAAAAATCTCGAAAAGCCCCGAGTCGCAAAATTCTAGCCTTTTTATACCTGGGGGTCAGTTACAGTCCCGCCAACTGTTTTTCCGGTCAGTTACGACTCCAGTTACCTGGGAACTCTAGCTAGTTAATTAGCCGAATTCTCATTCGCTAGCTGTTCCGTTCCGGAATTCTCGAGGAAATGCTCCGGAATCATTACCGCGACCGACCAGGGCATGACCCCTATTCAATCGAAGTGTCAACATCCCAGACACTGTGTCGCTGAGCTGTTGTAGTCTGTCACGCAGGTGAGACCCAGCTCAGCTCATTTCGGTCGTTTTTTTAAGTTGAATTCGCATTCGCTAGCTGTCCCGATTCTGGAATTCCCGAGGATTCATTAACGTGACCGATCAGGGGCACAACTCCTATTCAATCCAACTGTCAACGTCCCAGACTCTGCGACGCTACGCTATCGTAAACTGATCAACAGGTGGGATTTCCGATCAGCTGATTTGGCGGGTGCTCTGAACAAAGGGAAGTCTTCACACTGTGAACTGTGTGGCCACAGCGCCAAATGATCTTACTAACAATGTAATGGGATTAAGCCAGGTGTTGGGATGGGGTTTATAATTTTGTCCTTTCTTCAGAACGGGACAAGTGAAACGGCTAATTGGAATTAATGTTCCCCTATTGACAAAATGAAACAATCCTTGCAATTTTGTTTATAAAAATTTAAAAATTGTACGAGATTATTGACTATTTTAATACAATCATTGGCTATGTATTTTAATGCAGGTCTTAAAGCATGTGTTTCCAACGGTGGTAGCACCGCCTACCACCGTCTCCGTGAAGCCTTTCGTGGTGGCCGTAGCGGATTTAGCGGAAAATGAGGAGGGAGGCATTAAGGCAGTTAAGTTGAGCGGCCAGTAGATAGAAAATCTATAAAATTATACATGATATCTTTAAAAATAATCAATATATTAATCGAATAATGTTGTATTTACCATAATAATCTTTTTCAACTATACATTTCGTGAATTCCCCGACGGGGCATCATTTGCACCACCTTAGGCTAGACTACAGAATTTTTAACAGCATTCCATTCATCGTATTTGACTGAACGTGGGCTCAGTACAACCGCTAATCCACTGTCTAAAAAAATAAGGAACAGCCCATAATGTTAAAAAAAAATTGGAACCCGACATTAACAAATTGTTAAAACTCTATCATCCTCAACCATCTCATTAATTTTTAAAAAAAAATTTATTGATTTTATGCTTTTTTTTTAGGTTTTTAATAAATAATTTTTTTACTACATTTGAAGATCATGTCAATTCATTTCTACTTTGTGATTCTAAATAGATAGATAGGCAGATGAAAAAAACAAAGTTCGAATATATATATATATATATATATATATATATATATATATATATATATATATATATATATATATATATATATATATATATATTTGTCAAAGATTTTGTCCCAAAAACAGTTAGGAACCTCTTATCTAGAACATACCCAAACTCTCCAAAATCAACATCAAGTTGGTGACTTTGGCTTCAAAATTTAGAAGACTTAAATACCACCAACGAGCAAATATCGCACAAGTTTGAAGAGTTACCATAAAAGCCCTATATAAACATTAGGTCTTAATGGATCCCCCTTAAAAGAGGTATCTTCGAGTTCCAAGTTGCCGAATGATGGCCGAATGGTTAGGGTTCTTGCCTTCGGAACCGGAGTTCGTGGGTTCGAATCCCACTATGGCATGGATGTTCGCAGCCTGTCGGAATCAACTTTAAGCAGTAGTTCCCTGTCTCATTAGCCCTCGTGTTGCAAAAAGTATACGATAGCTCTCCAAAACCAAATCGAGTTCCAAATTCGTTACAAAATGTAGTGCCAAATATCTTAGCAAAAAAGAACACTTCTGAAAATGATAAGAAATAGTTCCTTTTATTACATGCGTACTTCAGAAGTAATAATTATACTTCATAATTACTAGACAATTTTTATTTTATTAGCAAAATTTCTATCGTTCTTTGTCGATCAAAATTCTTATGGAATGTTTATAGTAAGTATTGAAAGTAACTATAGTGATATCATTTTGTTTATATATATATATATATATATATATATATATATATATATATATATATATATATATATATATATATATATATGTATATATATCTGTAACAGTCCCAAAAATGCTGCAATATCCTATCTTTTCAGAGTCGAGTGACATTAATATTTTAACAAGAAAAAGCATCAACCAAAAGGGCACCATTTTTTTGTTGCATTAGCTCCATATAGAATAAGAAGGTCTATTTTTATTTTCCTCTTGGTGGAATAAATTGACCTTAACGCCCTCCAAAATATTTCCGACCGCTATCGCAGATCCCACCTGTCAGTCAACGGATTCCGTTGAAGGTTTCTTGACTAATCCTTACACTCCACGATACATCATCCCTCTTTAATGAAAGAAAAAAAATTAGGCATACACTAGACAAATCGCTTTGACCGTAAATAGAATTTCGATCTTTTCCGGATTCTTCGTTTCTTCCGATTCTGGCACCATGATATTAGAGTATTTTTTCCCACAATTTTCTCTACCGAATGAATAAGACTGATTAAAAAATTTTATCTCCCTTCTTCATATTACTAATGTAGGGAATAACCTAGAACTATGCAGGATATTGTCAGTAATGTCTGCGGAGAGAATAAGTTTTAGTTTACAACTGAACAAAGAACTTTCCTCCTCCTTTTTTAAAGTATAGGACTGAAAACCATCTTA
>CM063498.1:206341262-206353762 GCA_032207245.1 Pardosa pseudoannulata | reverse complement strand
TATTATAAGCAAACTCATTATCATGAAAAAACCAGAATAGTTTATTTGCTATTCTCTGTCAAACGATGGTCGAAAGGGTAAGGTGTTGCTTTTCGGTACCGGATTTCTCAGGTTCGAATCCCGCTGATGGCATGGATATTCGTAAATCGGCTTTAAGCCGTAGATACCATTCTCGTTAGCCGTCTCCTAGCAAAACAGTAGATTGTAACGCTCTAAACCAGGGATGGGCAAACTCAGGTCCGCCGGAAAGTTTTATCCGGCCCGCGGATAGAATTTTAAGTTGCCGGTCAGAGGCAAATTAAAAGAAATATATATTTATACATTATATAGCCATCTCCTTTTCTACTTTGCTTAAATATTATATCCCAAATTTATTATCTCGCGCTCAGAAGATCGGCGGTCTATTTGCTTCTTATATATGAACAAGTGTTTTCAACTTTGAACCTTAGAAAGAAGTAGACTGACAGATGGGTATTTAAATCAGTACATCTCACTTCGAACCTCAGTATGAGGAACTTTTAAAAATGAAATCGCAATTTCATTCTTCTCATTACCGTATTTAAACCGTTAGGTACTTGTATATTGTTTTTAAAAGTTTAGAAAAATTTATCTTGGCCCACTAAACTTATTTTCTTTTGATTTTTGGCCCTCGGCCGAAAAAGTTTGTCCATCCCTGGTATAAACCAAACAAATGTATTTCCTATTCTTTTATAGTACTTACGCTTCATTATACTGTTAAACAACTAACGTCAAAATCAATAAAATATGGCAACTTGTCTAATGTCAAAATTTATGGACCATAACCAAAAACTTGACAGACTGGATTTTAACTATTGATTGTTGGTTACAAGTAATTAAAATTAGAATAACCTTTTGATTCATTAAATAATAAATTCTAAAAAATCTTTTTAGGTGTAGCTTTAGTATAGAACACCATTGGTCAGTCTTTATACTTGAGGTTTTGTAACATATCTAATTATTGTATACATCTATTATTATTACCTCCATGTGCTATTGCCTGTATGTTTTGTAACTGTAACTATAACTCTTGTATGTTTAGTAACTTTAACTGTATGATGTATTGAGCATGTAGATGCTGTAGCGGTTCATACGAATTGGTGGCTAGAGGGCCATGCTATGCTGTAAATAATTGTTACATATTTAATCAAGATCGATAAAGTATATCCAAGAAACTCTGTGTTCATGTTCGCAGAGTACGAATGTAACAGGCTTTTTTGAATCTATTTCTAGTTTTATAATTTATACGATATTAACGATGTTTGGCTCAGCAGCGGGATTCGAACCCGCGAACCCCGGTTCCGAAGAGCAGCGCTCTACCATTCAGCCATCGTTCGGCACAGATTGTTTGGATACCTTGATATCAGGAGAAAATGTTAGGTTACCATACTTAAACCATTATCTCCAATTTGGCGGGGGTACCCAATTCTTAAATCAACACTGAGAATGGACGAATTTAATATGCGAAAAAAATCTTTAAGTTTCTAAAGAATTTCAAAGGACAAAAAAAAAAGTATAAACATTTTTTATATTCTGCACTCTCATTTTGTTTTAACATTTTCTGTGTAATCACATGTTCTATTACATTTTTAATATGAAAGTAGTTTAACTTTGCCAGAAATGAAGATTTCAAACCATTTTAGTTATCAGTATTCTCAGTTAAATTATAATTTCAGTGAAACAGAATGCATTAATATTTATTCGAATTCCGCTGAATCGGCTTTAATCAGTAGATCCCGGTCTCATTAGCCCTTATCCAGCAAAACAGTAGACCGTTACGATTCAAACCAACAATCCGAAGAACCCTATAACTTGTTAATTGTTCGTTTAAAACCTTATTAATTAAGGAAATTTCTAAAAAATACTTTTATTCTTATTAAATTTACCAAATCATATTTTAAAGGAAAGCTTAGTTGTAAATGATTAAATGGATTCTTTTAACTTTTACCAACTAACAATATCTCCATGCATCCGTTTATACATAAAAGTATTTCTCTAAAAGAATCGACAATTCTTGCCGCTATCCCTAATGAATTTTTATTAATTGGTAGTAGGTGGCAGGAAATTGCCTTTTTCTTTATCTTCGATTATAATTTCCTATTAACTATTTTAAGAGATGAATTTTTCTTTTGTATTATCGCTGTACTTGTGAAGGAATTTTGTATAGTTTTAATTTTTCCCCGCGCACTTACTCCTACATTCTACGTGAAAACCGCCTTAAAATTTAATTATTAAATTCATAACGTAGTTTGCTTTAAATATATCACCTATGACCTAAAACTTAAAACGATTACAATGTTGGGTTTTTTTCTTTGTCTGACTCTAATTATCTTTCCATATATGAAGGTAAGAATTGTAAATATGTATCTACTATATTTTACTACTTTATTCCGTGTTACACTCTTAAAATAAATTAATAAATAAATAAAGAAAGAAAGAAAGAAGCACCAAGAAGAAGTTAAAACAAATGATTACAATTAGAGAAAAATTGAATGATTTATTCATGTGATAGAGCTTTACAAAGTGAAAAATTCAATAGCGCATTTGTCCACCTCTGGCCCTTATGCAAGCAGTTATTCGGCTTGGCGTTGATTAAGAAAGTTGGCGGATATCTTCCTGAAGGATATCGGGTCAAATTCTGTTCAATTGAAGCTTTACAATCCTGAGCTGGTTGGAGGGACCTGCCCGTAATGCTCCAAACGTAACTCAATAGGAGAGAGCTAAGAGAGGCTTAGTTTTGCTAGCCAAGGTAGCGTTCGGCTAGCACGAAGACAAGCAGTAGTAGAAACACGTGCAGTGTGGGGCCGGGCATTATCTTGCTGAAATATAAGCCCGTGATGGCTTGACGTGAAGGGCAACACAACGGGGCATAGAACTTCGGGGTACCGCTGTGTTGCCAGGTTACCACGGATGACAACCAAAGGGGTCCTACTATGAAATGAAATGGCACCCAAGACCATCACTCCTGGTTGTCGGCGTGTATGCCGGAAGACAGTCGGGTTGGTATTCCACCGCTGTCTGGGGTGACTGCAGACACGTCTACGCTGGTCATCGGGGCTCACTGAAGACTATTCTACTCCAATCAGTGACATTCCAGTTCGAATGATCCCGACACCGTTGCAAACGGGCTTGTCATTTTACAGAGGTCAATGGTCATTGGTACAATGGACGAACTAGCTGAAAGTGGTGGTAATGATGCATCTAGGGCTGTGAGTGCTCTCTGACGATTGCTCAGTCCTCAAGTTATGTCGTTTCTCTATACGACTAGTTTCCTTCTTGACACCATGGGTTACGCATTCTTGCTAATATGGTCTAATAGTGGCATTGATTTTGCCCACATGCCGAGCGATTTGCCGATTAGATCAACCGGCTTCTTTGAGACCAACTACACGTCCTCTCTCAAATGCTGACGTCTGCGCATATCGTTCGCGCACTTGTATGGAGGCATTGTTCCTTTCTACCTGAGTACGCGGAATAAAATTAGTAAATAATTTATGACCTGGAATCGAAACTTTTCCTCTTAAATGTCCTGACAGTTGCGCAGATAAGATGAGCTGCATAGATTATCATTTCAATTTTGAATCATTATTATAGTATCTTTATTATATTATCATGTATTTTTATAATTATTTTTGTATCATTCATTATATTATCATTTATTTGTATAGTTATTATTGCATTTTTCAATCATTATTATATAATTTATTATATTATATATTTTTATTATTATTTATGGTATCATTCATTATATTATCACTTATTTTTATGATTATTATTTCAATTTTGAATCATTATTATTGTGTCATTTATTATATTATCATGTATTTTTATCATTATTATTGTAATTTTGAATCCTTATTATTGTATCATTCATTATATTATCATGTATTTTTATTATATTATTGTAATTTTCAATCCTTATTATATCATTTTTTAAATTATCATGTATTTCTATCAATATTATTGAAATTTTGAATCAATATTCTTCTTATATTTACAGATGTTATTATAATACGTAGTTAAAGTTAAAAAACTAAAATTTGAAATAGGATCTATAATGTAGTGCTTTATTTCTGAACAGCAGCTATATATTTATACAATTTTGTGTGAAATGTGACAGGTGGGAGTGGTAATCCAAAGTATTAAAAAAGGTGTGTCCTCATTCATAGACAGATGCTAAGTGACATAGGGTTGACTTTACGAATTGGGTTCCCCCGCCAACTTGGCGATAATGGTGTAAGTATGGTCGCCTAACATTTTCTCTTGATCTCACCGTGTCCAATCGATCTGTATCTATATTATAATTTATATGATATTTGCATCCAACTCTCCCTGTGTCACCCTTTTCTTATATATTAAAAGCGAACAATGCTTAAAAAATTAGATATAACAAACCATTAACGGTTGACTATGGTTGATTTTTTAAAAATTTGGAGCTGTTGCGTTTGTAAGCTGTTAAGGGATTAATTGCCCATAAATATAAATGTCCGGTTTTCAAGTTATTCAAGGTATTTCAAGTCGTTTTCTTTAATTAAGTAAGAGTATATAATTCTATTACGATAGCGCATTGTGCATTCATTAAATTCGCCAGAAAAAGCAAGAAATACAATGTTTGGATGGATTGCCTTTGTGTTCTAGTAAAAATCACCAATATTTTCGCCCAATTTGCCAAGGGGAACCCAATTTTTAAGTAGATCCAATGACATAAATATAACGTAGATTGAACTAAATAAGTCAGTATCCCAAAAATTCTGGCTTTATCTCGAAATCATCTCTATTTATTAAGTTCAACTTGTATTACCTGGAACAATTCATTAAACTAGGTCTAATTCTCGAGAAAATTTATTCGGATTTCTGAAAAGGAGCGATCATAATTTAGCTGAGAATCCATTCTCGGAAACATAAGCGTATCTGAGGGAACCATCTCCTTGCAGGAAGGAGCGAATCATTTCCCCGCGGAACACCTTCTTATGCGGACTTCGATTTTTCCAGCTAAAGAGTAGTCGGAATGAACATTCTTGTTTTAACACGTTGTTCTAAACACAATAAGGAAAATTTCGAAAATATCCTGATAACTTTAGCTTTTAAATGTTGTGCCTAAATTACACCGTTTAATCTGTTTGCCTGTAATTGAGTAAAACCATATATTCGAACGTACTATTTTAAAAGTTTTAACTCCTTGACATAGAAATAAAAGGGAATTTGAAAATTTTTATTTGATTCGAATCTACCCAAAAGTTATATGCAAGCTTAGAGATTATTCTATTTTGAAATTTCCATTGCTATGTAACATTTAAGGAGGTTCCTATTTGACATGAACGGACAATAATTAAATGATAGTATAAAATAAACAAGTATTTTTGTAAAGTAGGAAACATTTAAAAGCATTTTTGAATAAGTAGCGGAACTGACACTTTTTCGCTTCTTATATTCTTTTTTAAGGGCTCATGATATCTTGAATATTCTAATCAAAACAGAATCGAAGCATGAGTTAAATAATTAAATAATTTGATATTAGGCTGAATGACGCCTGCCCTAGACAGTTCTTCACGTCTAGGAGACGTAAACGTCCACATTGGCACATGAAATGGCTGATGTCTCCCAGACGTCATTGTATGTCAAAGAGTTAAAAATGTTCAATTGATTAAAAGCAAAATCAATTCTGCGCTATCAAGCGAGAAATCCGCGCATTTTTCATCGGAAAAGGGAATCGTAAACAAAATCTGTTGTTTTTTAAAGCTTAAGAAAACCCCAAGCCTTCGAACATGGGTACCCGTTAAACATTTCACATCGATATATTACAACAGATCAGATTTGACGTCAATTTTGAAAATATATATAGAAAGTACTTTCTGACACCTAGTTCTTTGTAAAATCCGTTGTGTTTTTCAACACATTCATGCTGACGTGGGATATAGCCTTTTGTAACAATGAGTTACACTGCTGGACAACGCCAGCGCGGGAGACTGACCGAGGGACGAGGGCGATGTCAGTGACCCCCTTCGACCCCATTGGACAAGAGGGGTTGCTAACGCGGGTCAGTCGTCTTTGGCCCTGGCAACAGTAGTTTTTGGATTTTGCTCGGCAGATTTGAAGGCCCCTTCAGAGGAAAAGCAGGCCAAGACGGAGCGAACGGAGAACTTCAGCAGAGGCAGGGAATGCTCAACCATTTTTTTCATCTGCACATAGCGTCATCAGCGGCAAGGAGTTGCTCCAACATTCCAGCAGTTTACGGCGTCTCCATATTGAGATTTAATATGTTATTTGAGTCACCAGATTGTTCAAAAATAGAATTGTAAATAAAGAGTCTGCAAAAAGGGTAAGTCTTCGCTCATTTGTATCTGGTGTCTTAATTCTTTGTGCTATCTCAACAGGCCTGGTATAAGTCATTGGTACGTAATAGCCTTTAAAAACTACTTTTGGATTTCAAGATACGGTATCGTCTTTGCTTCACCACATTTCCATCTACTGGATGAGTTGGCTGGAGTTCGATGACGTTGACTGGCAATTGCACAAAAACACTCAAGATGTACTGATGTACAAGATGTATTCAATAAATAACAAGCCAAAACCTGTTACGCCAATTTTTATTTATTTATTTTTAAATTTCAACCCAGAAAAAGTTTAAGATTTTTAAAGTTTTATTGCATTGCTATTCGAAATGCGCATACTACTCATTCTAGCACGAGACTTCGATATAAACTGATGTTCCTGGCTGCAAAAATATAGTGTTTTCTCTATCCCTAAACTTCCTCCTCTCTAGTTTTTTATGTCACGAACTAACAAATCCACCAGTATCTTTCCCTTTTCCTTACTATTTGTTTCATTTCTCTCTCGCTGCTATTCATGCTCACTGAAAGAAAAGCAGAAATGACAGGCACGGCCCACATATTTCTGTTGACCTGTGTATTAAAGGTATTGGAGGTAAATCCACTCAAGGACCTTGCACACCTCTTGCAAAATAATAGAATGAGTATGGGAAAGGAGTTTCTTCTCTACAATACTGTCCTAAGGCTGTACATACTTCTCTTTGCTTCTCCGGTTTGGAGATCGGTGGTAAACACTAAACTAAACTTAAATTCCTCGGTGGTACAGCCCAGCTTCGAATGTGCTTTGCAGCATAAAAATAGCGTTTATTTTGCCTCAAATTTCCTACTACAAATTATTAGTGTGGGAAGATTGTTTCGTGCTAATCCGTCTCGTTTCGTACGAAGAAGATGACACTTTCAGGGAAACAACGAGGTGAATTGATGTTTTATCTGAGTGGAGAAAATGCTGAAGCAGTGCGAATTTATCGCAAAAATCATAAGCTAAAACGAGGCCCATATTTCATAAAAAGGGTACGTAATTTTGTAAAGAAATTTGAAGAAACGGGATGCACATGTGATAAACCACGATCCGAACGACACCATATTCCTGTTGAAGTTGTTGCGGAATTGCATAATACGATTACTACAGGTCCATTCGATACAGCATGAAGTTTTTCTCCTCCGATAAACACTTCTTGCAAGAAGTTCGCCGAACGATGGCCGAATGGTTAGGGTGCTGGCCTTCGGAACTGGAGTTCGTGGGTTCGAATCCCACAGTGGCATGGATGTTCGTAACCGTTCGGAATTCGCTTTAAGCAGTAGGTCCCGGTCTCATTAGCCCTCGTGTTGCAAAAAGGAGACCGTAGCGCTCCCAACCTAACCTAACCTAACCTGCAAGAAGTTCACCTCGTTGTTTTCCCTGAAAGTGTCATCTTCTTCGCACGAAACGAATCGGATTAGCCCGAGCATGAAGAAACAATCTTCCCACACTGCTTATATCACAAGCAGCGCTTTGCAAGAGTGTTCTGTGCTTGGTGCTTCTATTGCTTATCCCAGTGAATTATGCAAAGTGCATCTATACACCTTCCCTTTTATTTTGATTCCCTTTTATTTCTTTACAATTTTTCTTCTTTGCCAATGTTTTACGCCACCAATTTGCATCACACTAGTCTCGTTCCAACGCCATTTAAGATTTTTTCATGCTCTTATCAATTTGCACTCTTAAAAAGTGGGTGTTGCCATTCGAAAATTTCGAAATTTTGTGATTGTAACCGTAACTGTGAGAGCTTTATCGAGAAAGTGCATGTTTGTAAACAAATAAGAGTTCTGACTACAACTCAACTTTTCGTTAGCAAAACATTGCTCGTTTTCATTGTATCTTATGAACTTCGATATGGATCACGTATAAACTAAAAACTAAATTTTATTTAAGGGAAGGGGAAGGAAACATCAGAGACTGACCAAGTAATTCAAAATAGATTTTTTAGCACTTACAAAAGTATATATTTTTTAGAAAATTGAACACCCTACACAGTACTATTAAGTCTCAATCAAAATATAATTACTGTATGTTAGCAGGCACAATAAACTATTACATAAAAAAGAATATAATAAAAATGTGGTAAACCTGATCATTTTAAGGACAAAAAATAATTACATTTATAGGTGCAGTACTTCTCACAAAAGCATAGAGAATAAATTAGAAATAAGAAAAAAAAACTTAGTAATAATAAGAGCATAATAATTTTATATAATCTATTATATCACAGTAAGGTGAACGTTTTATTACCTTTCTGAAAATGTCTGCAGCAAATTCTGGAAGAACTTGGAGTCCATTCTTGCCTTTACAAAGCTTTTATCCGAAACATTCGCAATGTAGGATCTTTAGGAAAGCAATAAAACCCAATATTTTCGCCTTTTTTGAAATGCGTAGTACAATCATAAGTACAACAGCTTGTTGCCATTTTCAGATAATTGATAAAACTAAAACCCCAATAAGAAGCACAATCGTAGGAAATTCAAATGTTTTACCAACGAGGAAGTGGAGCTGCCATTTTTGCTGCACCATTTTTGCGCACATTCTCTATTGTTTTAAATCATGACAATCTTGAGCCCATATATTCAAATAACCATATCTAAACTTTCATTTCGATTGGTTAAACTGTTCGGCCACTAGGGACTCATATATAGGGGAAGTTTCTTTTAGACCACCGGGTGTATATACTTTTTTAAAAATTATTTTAGTTTCTGGAAAGTTATTATGGGTCGAGGCCCTCGTGTTGCAAAAAGGAGACCGTAGCGCTCCCAACCTAACCTGCAAGAAGTTTACCTCGTTGTTTCTCTGAAAGTGTCATCTTCTTCGCACGAAACGAGAAGGATTCGTGCATGAAGAAACAATCTTCCCACACTGCTTATATCACAAGCAGTGCTTTGCAAGAGTGTTCTGTGATTGGTGCTTCTACTGCTTATCCCAGTGAATTATGCAAAGTGCATCAATACACCTTCCCTTTTATTTTGATTGGTTCTTTACAATTTTTCTTCTTTGCCAATGTTTTACGCCACCAATTTGCATCACACTAGTCTCGTTCCAACGCCATTTAAGATTTTTCCATGCTCTTATCAATTTGCACTCTTAAAAAGTGGGTGTTGCCATTCGGAAATTTCGAAATTTTGGGATTGTAACCGTAACTGTGAGAGCTTTATCGAGAAAGTACATGTTTGTAAACAAATAAGACTGCTTACTACAACTCAACTTTTCGTTGGCAAAACATTGCTCGTTTTCATTGTATCTTTTGAGCTTCGATATGGGTCCCCTATACAGTAAAACTAAATTTTATTTAAGGGAAGGGGAAGGAAACACCAGAAACTGGCAAAGTAATTCAAAAGAGATTTTTTAGCACTTACAAAAGTATATATTTTTTAGAAAATTAAACACCCTACACAGCACTATTAAGTCTCATAATCAAAATATAACTACTGTATGTTAGCAAGCACAATAAACTATTACATAAATAAGAATATAATAAAAATGTGGTAAACCTGATCATTTTAAGGACAAAAAATAATTACATTTATAGGTACAGTACTTCTCACAAAAGCATAAAAAATACATTAGAAATAAGAAAAAAAACTTAGTAATAATAAGAGCATAAATATATAATCTATTATATCAGTAAGGTATTTTATTACCTTTCTGAGTTTTAAAAAAGTCTATTTTGCCTTTACTTTTATCTAAAACTGGTATCTTTAGAAGAAAAAATACGCCTAAAAATAATTATAGTAAACATTTTATTTTCAGATATTATAAAACTACAATGTGATCTAGGAAATTCAATAATAAAAATATTTTCAATTCTATATTGAAATCATGACAACATATATTCATACATATAAATATATAAATGTTCACAAACTCAATATAAAGCACATGGTAATGAAATATAAAATTATTATGGAAACGAGTAGCTGACCATTTTTGCCATAAATTCCATAATATGTATATAGCATCTTACTGATATACATAATAACATATATACTAAAAATTTTGTTTCATTATTACATCGCTGTTCGGCCATAAATTCCATAGAGTATATATTTAGCACATGATATCATTTCTTTTAAATGTATACAGGTATATACTTTTATAAAAATTATTTTAGTTTC
Source organism: Pardosa pseudoannulata (assembly GCA_032207245.1). Lineage (NCBI taxonomy): Eukaryota > Metazoa > Arthropoda > Arachnida > Araneae > Lycosidae > Pardosa > Pardosa pseudoannulata. The sequence continues at coordinate 206,343,272 of CM063498.1, read as the reverse complement.
TGGAAAGTTATTATGGGTCGAGGCATCGAAAACAAATGTTCCTTGAAAAGGTTCCATAAATTCCATAATGGATTTTTTTTTGTATATGTTTAGCATCCTTACTGATATCATTTCTTATTAAATTGTATACAGGTATATACTTTTATAAAAATTATTTTAGTTTCTGGAAAGTTATTATGGGTCGAGGCATCGAAAACAAATGTTCCTTGAAAAGGTTCCATAAATTCCATAATGGATTTTTTTTTGTATATATTTAGCATCCTTACTGATATCATTTCTTATTAAATTGTATACAGGTATATACTTTTATAAAAATTATTTTAGTTTCTGGAAAGTTATTATGGGTCGAGGCATCGAAAACAAATGTTCCTTGAAAAGGTTCCATAAATTCCATAATGGATTTTTTTTGTATATATTTAGCATCCTTACTGATATCATTTCTTATTAAATTGTATACAGTTATAGAACAAAACAATCTTCATTTTTTGGTTATAATCACAATTGATGTTTTATGTCATAAATATATTTTTAAACGCATTTTTTGTAATTTAGCCTTTTCTATATCTAGAGCTAGCTCTTGCAGTTTTGCTGCCCGGGACAAAAATGTAGCATGTATCCCCCCTTCCACCTTGCAAAAAAATTTACTTGCACTGGTTAAAATTTCAATTAAATCTAAAAATAAATAAATTAATTAAATAAATATATTCCAGGCTTACCAACTATAAAGAATTATATTTTATTATAAACTATATTAATACAAATTTTTTCTGATAAAAAAAGTATTTTTCGAATTTGGGTCCAAAATGCCACCTCTAAAATTAAATGCACCAGGGTTGTTCCTGCCTACAATAACAAAAGATGAAGAAGTTCCATAAAATTTTCTAATGATTTAGTTTAATAAAATAGTCGGTAGATGGCAGCACATCTAAATGTTAGATATTTTCTATTTCTGTTTGCATTTGTAAAATCAATTTCAATACTAGTGATTTTATATGATATATATTAATAGTTTGCTATGAACGCATGGGAAGAAAATAAGAAAAAATATATTAATTTTTGATATTTGGGACTTTTATTTCTCTTTTTCATTCCAATATAAACATAAAGCCAATTTTATCATACGTCGAACCAAATTCAAGCAAGTAAAGGCCTAACCAACAAGACGAATAATATTTCCACTTATTTATATTTATACCATTTTGTCGGTATAATTATAAAGTAAATGTATTAGAACCTTTAACGATTCTATAAAACAGAAATCCAATTCCATAGAAACAATATTCCATAAAAATAAATCATAAGTAATTCCATAGAAACAGTAACATATCTTGAAAACACTCTTGCGGAAAGAGCAAAGATGGTCAGTGTTCGGAGGAGGTAAAATTTTATTTTTAAATAAAAATACTTACTGATATTATATTCTTAAATATCATATGCTTTTAATAATTTTTACAACAGAAATCAATCAATAAAATCTATAAAAGCAAGGTGCATGACTCAACTTTAAATTATCACCGAAAATAACACAAATGATCAGCCATCAGGGCCTGATTAAAGCACGGGCCGACTGGGCCTAGGCATTGAGCCCCCTAATTTTAGGCCCCCCCTAAAATTTGGTACTTAATTATTAAATTTTAAATAATTTAATTAACACAATTTTAAAATGTTTCTTTTTATTAATTCTTCAAGTAATATTTCATGAAAACTTATTAAGAAATTAAAAGTTTAAACTTTTAGAATTTATTCATAAATAGCTCATAGCATGCATAAAGAAATTTATTATGATTTGCAGTCATTAAAGGAACTTAATACTGGAATAACAGTTTATTACATTCAACATTTATATTATCATTAAGAAAATAATTTAGAAACTATTAAAGGAAAAAAGCACCTTATATATTATATAATATAAATTAGTAGTAAATTAAAAATTTCAGCCAGTTATAAAGAAATATTAGCACCTTTTATTTTATTTCTGAAACTTAGACACAATTGTTATTTTCTTAAGAA
>CM063498.1:206311262-206336262 GCA_032207245.1 Pardosa pseudoannulata | reverse complement strand
AAGAAGAAAACCTGACCAGTTAATTTTGTTCAATTTTAGAGTTCACGGACTTCTGGCCGATTCCTTCTTAGTAGTTTGTCTTGTTAATTACTGATACAATATTAAGCTATGTACTATGCTGTAGATATACTGGAACGTTATCAGACTATGATATGTTTGCTGTAAAAGAAAAATCTCTTTCAAGTTTTTGATTTCTTTGTGGTATCAATCATTTCGGAGCCGGATACGCAATAATTTGATGTTTCATTGGTATTTTTTCATTCGCCGGCGAAACAACAGACGAAAATGGAATATTCCCACTGATAACCTTATAGTATTGGCGACAAACAATAATTGTCTTGTTTCATTCTATTTGTGTCTCGAATCATCAAATTCAACAAAACATCTTAAAATATAGATAAGCAAATAAGAACAACATTGCTTACCTTCTTAGATAGTCGTTCTCAGTTCCTGGGGCCGCCGCCGAAACTTTGTAGATTATATTTCGGTGTAATCCTTTCTATGATGACACGATTTTAGAAAAAACACTTTATTCATATCACAAAACACTAAACATATCTATCATGACAACAAACAAAAAAACACACAACATCGTTTTCTTCGTTACAATACTAAAACTCATTGCCAGTTCACAAAACTTTTTTGTAATCGTCTGCACGTAGCTCGATCTGTTCTTGAACCACGGAGCATGAGTCATTCGCGACAATAATAATGATTGTTTGCCGCCAAACCAGTCTGCTTGGCGAGATTTGCACCGGTAATAAAATACTTGTTCATCGGAAACTTTGTGAAACGTATTCATTTCTAAAAGTTTTACATCAAAGCAAATTCAAACAAACCGTTTATTATAAATTTTAAAACGATTAACGTGAGAAACAAACAACCAGCAACTAATCTTTGCTTTTCACGTTGGCTTGACTAAAGAACTTTATTCCCCCGCTAACTTGGAGATAATGGTTTAAGTATGGTCGCCAACATTTTTTCCTGATCTTACTGTATCCAAACAATTTGTACCTATATTATAATTTATATGATATTTGCATCCAACTCTCTTTGTGTAACTCTTATATATTAACAGTGCACAATGATTAAAAAATTAGATATAATAAACCATTAATGGTTCACTATGGCAGATTTTTAATAATTTGGAGCTGTTGCGTTTGTAAACTGTTAAGGGATTAATTTCCCATAAATATAAATGTCCCGTTTTCAAGTCGTTTTCTTTAATTAAGTAAGAGTATATAGTTCTATTACGGCGGAGTACTGTGCGTTAATGAAAGTCGACAGAAAAAAGCAAGAAATACAATGTTTGGATGGATTATCTTTGTGTTTTAGTAAATACTGCCAATATTTTCGCCAAATAATCCCTTCACGTTATAAGAATAGGGACGGTGATATTAACTTGCATTATTGAGATCAAGATAAACATTTTAAATCCTATTTGTTTTCTAATTTTATTTGTTTAGCATGATTCTCATTTATGCTGATGGCAACCAACTGAATTTTCAACGAAACGAGCTACGCAAAATGTAAACTCTCAAACTATTCCTTTATTTTAAGAATTGACTTGCCTCTCGGATATGAGATTTTCAAGCTTCTGTTATATTTAAACACATGTCGTCCAATAAAGAAACTTCTAATAAAATAAGTGCTCGCCCCAATGGCAGCAGGAGCGTGGAAGAAAGGGAAAATGTTTCTTGTTGCAGCTTATTCCATGTTTTCCTCTGCCCACCTTGTCCAAGACAAATTACTGAGAAGATAATATTCCTTCCACCTTCGCCTCCTTTCTATGAATACGATTTGATCGATGATCAGAGCGGCATGTACGTTTTGATGTTGTCTCCTGATGTCGATACCTCTGGGTTGAAGAGCATATTGAAGCAAGATTGTCGTTTCATCAGGACCAGTATGGGAAATGACATTGCTGTTCTTTTCGTGAAGTGCACGGCAACCAAAAAGTTCACAATACTCTACAGCCACGGAAATGCAGTTGATCTTGGACAAATCCACCTCTTATGCACAGAGCTGAGTCTTGTGACAGGCTGTGACATAGTGACTTACGATTACTCTGGCTATGGTCAAAGCTCAGGGAACCCAACAGAACAGAACATGTATGCGGATATCAAAGCTGCCTGGGACTACACCCTTACTTTCCATGAACCCAGACCAGATAAAATCGTACTGCACGGTCAAAGCCTTGGAAGTTCGCCTACCTTGGATTTGGCAACGAAAGTCCCCTGCGCAGGTGTTATTCTGCAGTCGGCTTTTCAGTCTGCACTTCGAGTGGCATGTCCGACACACAGGTTTTGTGCCTGCGCCGATAAATTCAGAAAGTATGGCTCTAGTTTCACACTTTTTTTCTTGGTATTTTTAGAATTAATGGAAAGCATTCTTTTTAAACCTTTTTAAAGCAAAACCTTATGAGTAGAGATAAAACTAGATGTAGTATAATTCTCGGATTGGCGACTTTGTGATTGCCATCGGCAAACGAGGGCATACTGAACATTTTTAACAACTTTAAATACATTTTTTTATTCAAATTGACGGTATACCTAACAATTTTATACCATTTTAAACACAATGAAACACATTATTTAGCATTATGGTCAGGTAAAGTGTTATTTAAACTGTATTTTAACTTATTTTAAATGTTGATTTAATGTTACTATCGATCAATTGTCGGTTTGCCACACCACACAGAAATTCACACCAAAGTAGCAAAACGGAACTAAATCCGGAAAGGAGAAAGTGCATATTACATTTTTGGAAGTGCATAATACATCTATACCAAAACCATTTCACAATATATAGCAATGGAAACAAATAAATTCACTTAGCCCCTTGATTCTCGCCAAATTGTGATCCCGGTTGATCACCAAGCTGGGCGATGTTGCTTTATTTATGGGAAAGTATATTTTTTTTCTTTTTTTTTTGTGTATGTGTGTGAAACCCAATTATTATTCTGATTGGTTTAGATTTCAGTGTTATTTTTTAATGTTCAACGGCATATGTTATTTCAGAGGTCAGTTAGTTCTACGTTGTATATTGGCTGGAAAGGTTAATTTTGGATTGGTGCCAGACAAAAATCGTCGATTTCGCCAAAGGGCGCCCTCAAATATGTTTTTACCCTCTGGACTGCTAAAATATGGCAATTTTTGTTGATCGTCAAATGATAAATAGCTGAAATTAAGTGTTTATCATTAACTCAAAGTTGGAGAGATTTAATATTTAATATAAATTTTCTGCAGATGAAAATGCAAAGAGATATTACAATTAATACTTATTTTAAAACGTAATAAAGCACTATAAAGTTTTCGGAAGAAAATGTAAAGAAATGCAATATTTTAAACAACTTCAAACACACAAAAATATCTTTTTTAACAATTAGGTGATTTCACGCAGTAGGGCAAATTCTCAAATTATGAAAATTCTGGCTTTAGTTTCAAACGGAAGGGCAATTTATTGTTTGTCTATTGGCTGTTGTAAACATGAAAATGAATGGGAAGGGCATTATAGTAGTTCGTGACGTTGCGACAAATTGCCTTATATTTGCAAATTAAATTATTTCTAAATATTAAATTATTACAATTTGTACAGGAACGACAAAACATCTTTGCTCAACTATCACTACTTATTGGCGAGTTTTCAAAATCGCCACATTTGATGAGAAAACACGCCGCACTTCATAATGCATTCTGTTGCCAATGAATCTGTTTCCAAACTGCTAAAATAATAAGTGCGATATTCAGTTTTATTGCTTAATCGCATCAATTAAACATGCACTTCTAAAATCTAGTTAAAAAGACTAGCATTGCACAGAGTTACCATTATAACATAAAGTGTAAATCACAAAAAACGAAATTATGCATTGACGCTCTAAGTTCCACTCGTTTGGTCTGATTAGAACTTTATCCAAACAGATTTTCAACCGACTGCAGCATGAAACAACCCTACGATATAGTTTTATGTAAACTTGTCTTGTGAGATAAGGGCATGATAGCCAATTCCCCTTTTTGTAACTACATTGGCGTGCAAAACTTAAAAAACAGGTGGGTTTTTGTCATAACTCCACGAGAAATCATCTGAAAGACATGAAATTCAGAAATGAGGGAGAGTATTATGTACGTAAAGGATGATAAAAGCATCGGGGCTGAAAAAGGAATACAATGCATACGGTATGGAATCAAGCAAAAACAAGCTTTACAAACGCATAGTATCGTGACTCAGGATTGTCTGTCCAAGAGGAAGAACAAGCAGATGTTCCTTAATATAGGATATGCCCTCCCCTAACCGCAGTTGTTGCTTTGCCCTGTCTCCGCAAACTCAGAAACAGCTGATCCAACATTTCTTGCGGTGAGTGGCAACCCCAGAATCAGCATCAGTTTGAGTTGTTGGGTGTTCTCCGGAGGATGAAAGCGTGCTGGAATGCGTCTGCCCCAAAGCATCCCACACCAGTTCGATGGGATTTAAATCAGGGAAGTACGCTGTGCAATCGAGTGTTATCTTCACTTATGGCCCACTGCAAGCCATTCCGTCTGGTGGGGGTATGGCTTATCGAGGTCGACGATGGCAGATGATAAAATGGCCTTGGCGGAGGATGACTTCAAATTTTTTTTCTTCATGGAGCCTCCACACTATGGCAAATTGTTTACCACTTTCTGATAATGACCTTGAACGGTGGTTTATAGATTGCATCCTCACACTAGGCCACTAAAGGAGCCGAGCTCGTGGGTTCGTCCATGGGGTCTACTGCGCACTTTAGTGTCGCATCTGGCTGCCTTTGCTATTTGGAGAAAAACCGCTTCCGAAGCCATCCACAGGTCAGCCACCCAAGGTCATTTTATCGTTTGCTATGGTAGACCTAGATAAGCCATACCTCCCTCCAGACGGTGGAAATAGCTTGCAGTGGACCATAGTGTGGAGGGGCCTTCAAAAATCAAAGACAACCGGCATACGCTACCAAAGTTCGCAGTAGGTTCTATGGATAAATACACGCTCTATGCTCATTTAGTCGCCCAGTGTGTGGTTACAACCCGCAACTTGCAGCATTTTCTCTTTCGTTTCAAAAGTGACTGTGAGTGTTCTAAATTCCTGTTCGGTTGCTGTGTATTGATTCAACAAATTATGTTTTTGGTCTCTATAGTTCTCAGGTTGAAGTAGTGTATTATTTCACTACTAGGTACTCCGTAAAAACCAATTACCTTGACCTTGGATGCAAACCGTAAACCTTCGTTCAAGGTCACCATTAGAACCAGTACTGAAGTGGTGAACAATTGGCCATAGTGTGGAAGCTACATAAGAAATATAATTTGAAAAACTATCCGTTGCCTGTTCAAAAGTCTTAATTTTAAGTCTATCTTAAAACATAATCGTCTGCCTCGGAGAGTTTATTCCGTTGGCTAACCACCTACCTGCCTACTGAACTAAGGTTATACCCCTTGAGTGTCTTAAAATTAAATATTCTATAGTACCTATTTACAGTTATACAATTAGGTTAGAAATTTGATACAAATCTACAATTTTGTGTAAGCAAAAACCAAATTTGATATTTCTATATCCTTGCGCTTTTGAGTATATATACACAACCATATATAAAAAAAAATTAGAACGGTCTAAATCTTTTATATTAATAAAAATTGACAATACACTTCGTACATGACAAAATGGGGCAAAAATGTGATCCCAGATTAAAAATTAACATAATTTAACAAGGAATCTAAAAGAAACCGAAAATACAGCAAGCATGCCTTTTAAAAGTGCTCTTGAGTTTTTTATTCTTATTTATAAAGTTGTTTATTGTGCTCTATTAATTTTGTCTCATTTTGGTAAATACTAATAACTGAAGTTCATTTATATATGTTGTTACTGTGAAAAATAACAGAAAACTTAATTTGTTATAAAAATGTAGATTGTGCATCTAAGAAATTTTAAACTTAAGCTTCCTAATCGTTAAGAGTAACTCGACCATCAGAGAATTGTTTTACTTTTAAATAATAACATTTAGATTCCCCTTTGTCCATTAACATAATACATAAAGAATTATAGGGCGGGTGGAACTATTTATGTTAGTTTCCTTTTAATAAGCCTCTTTAAATGAAGCGCCATTTTGATCGATATTTGTATTCTGTTCAGTTCGATAGAATTTGAATGTTGTAAAAGTTGGAAAGTAAATGTAAAAATTAACTGTAAAATTTAAATACAAAATTTTAAATTGTTTCAGTGTATCTACAGAATATTATATTCTGGTGAATGACGTACCATCTTCATTAAAAAAAAAAAAAGAATTTTTAGGAACTAAACTTTTAAAATAAAATCATTATAAACTATGTTATTTTTTCAATTAGTGAATTATTTTCTATGTTGATATTTTTGTGTAATCATAAAACTTTTAAAATAATAAAACAACTAAATCAAAAAGTTAAAGGGCTCAGTGGAATAAAGCAAACACAAAGGCTTTGTGAAGCTGTGGGAGATAACACGTTCGCGCTCTAAATCGTGTAATGCCCTAGATAGGTATGTGATTGTGTTGAATTAGTAGATTATTTAGCAACACCAGCTGTTCCGTTGTGGTATATGTGAGTTTTCGTGATGTGTATATTCCAACGGTAATTGATTGAATCGTCAAGTTTCAGCCAAATTTGCATACCTCACATATGTTGTGTTTTCTGCTGGATGCTCATATCAAGGCTCTTGGGGGCCGTTTATTAAACGTTCAGATTTCTTCATAAGCCATTGTTTATCGTATATCTCCTTTTCATCATCATGCCTCGTGGAACAAGTGACCATTTTAAGTTTTATGAACTATGTTGTTTATTTTGCTGCCCACCGTGTCCCACCCATATTGCTGCAAAATTAGCTTTTGTACCTCCTGAACCAACATATTCTCTGAAACAAGAGGATTCAGGTTCCAATTATTCTCTGTATCTCAATAGCCGAGCCGAATGGCAGTTCACCAACGAAGAACTAAAACTTATGGAAGTATTTTATACAAGGACTTCTAAAGGAAATCAAATCGCCTGCATGTTCGCAAAATGTACCCCACTGGCAAAGCACACCATTCTGTTCAGCCATGGTAATGCTGTCGATTTGGGACATATGAGCAGTTTTTATGTTGGTTTAGGTTCCCGGATCAATTGTAATATATTCAGCTATGATTATTCTGGATATGGACAAAGCGAGGGTAAACCTTCCGAAAAGAACTTGTACGCTGATGTTGATGCAGCCTGGCATGCTTTACAAACTCGCTATGGTGTAAGACCAGAAAATATTGTACTCTACGGACAAAGTATAGGAACCGTACCCACAATTGATTTAGCATCCAAATATGAAGTGGGTGGTGTAATTCTACACTCACCTCTTATGTCAGGAATGAGAGTTGCCTTTCCAAACACAAAACGTACCTGGTTTTTTGATTCCTTTCCTAGGTAAGTTTCTATCTTTATCATTAAAGTACATGGTTTTTAAAAATTATTATTATAGTTCCTTAGTGTATTTAAATGCTTTAATATTTTTATTATTGCCTCTATTATGAACCTTTTAAATAAACTGCAATGTAAATTATTAAAAAAATAGTGGTTTTGATCATATAAATGCATGTGATAACATCTAGTTTTGCACATTGCCCCAAATTCTGCAAGTTCAGTAACATAGCACTTGATTTGTTTAAAATACTAATAAAGTTGTAGAAAATTTAATCCTATGCAATAAAAATATAGCCCTATATATTCCCATGGTGTCATTGTTACTGCTTTATCGCACGTCAACATGTACATGTTGAAAAAGTAGAAGATTCAGTTAAGGATATCATTTCCCATTGTAGAATATGTAGATTTGTTGTGGGATAGCAAAAAAATTTCAGCTTATTAAAGGTCGTATCTCAAGTCAACCTGAATTATAATAAATTGGTTGTAAAGAAATCTACACGCTCTTCACCAGTAAAATGAATTATAAACTAACTTGTACATTTTGACATTTGTAAAAGCTTCTAAAAACAAAATTTTCAGTAAAATGAATGGTTGAGTATAATTACATGTTTTTACAAATTGTGTTCATATTTTTATTCTTGTAGTGTAACTGATTTGAATAATATTATTTGAACAAATATAAATTTCTGCAGTAATATACAGTTCAAACTTTATTAAAAGGAAATTAAAATTACTTTTATTGTTTGTGCACAGAAGATAAATGTATATTAATTATTGTTGCAGATTTAATATCCTAGATATTGTTTCATTTTGATTTACATGTTTAAATTTGAGCAATTTGTTTCATTGTATTAGAATTAGAACTTTGGCTGGTAAAGAAAAGTTTGTCTTTGTTAATATAAAAACATTTTATGAGCCTTTGTGTATTTTGTTTTCATTACTACAACTTGATTACATACTTGTAGTACATACTCGATTGGTGATTGGTATATTTAAAATAGTTAAATTTGGTATTTAATATTTATACATTTATTTTATGAAATATTAAAACAAATGAAAAACAATATTACTGTAGAGTACTGATAATATAAATCTTTTCCATATATTGTAAGTATACTTATTATACAATAAATAATTGCTAAGTATCTTGTGAGTTCTTATAAATATTGACTTATTATTCTGCTAAATATATAGTAGTTATATTTAACTTTTTTTCATAAGTGACATGCTCACCTTTTTTTTTCACTTCGCCTGTTTCTCAATATATTTACTTTACTCTCAGTATTAGTATTGCTTTCTTTTGGGAGTTGGGGAGTTGAGGGTGAATGGAGAGGTTATGGAAAGCTGAAGAACTGTGTGATTCACCCGTTCTGATGTCTGAATGATCAACCAAATAATAAATACATTGAAAGAGCAAAAAACATTATCACACATATTTCTGCAAAGCATTATAAAATATCAATGGTCATTTTAGATCCTTTTTGTCGGATTTTTAATTCAGTTGCTAGCATATTTCGTGCTCTTTCTATAACCAGAATAAATTTAGTTTTGCATTAGTAGTAAAATTAAATGTGTAAACATGCTCGTTTAAAAACCAAAAAAAAAAAAAAAAAAATTATATAGCCTGATTGGATATTTTTTCAGTTTAAGTTATTTTTTTGCAATTCATTACAAAGTGATTACTAGTAAGAGAGTATTTTATTCAGATTGTAACTTCGATTTTAATAAGGTTATTTCAATAGTGAAGTTATTTTATGTGAAACTTAAAGATTTAGCATAATCTTTTTTTATTTATAAGCATTTTACTGACATAGTCCAGACATATGAAGTGCCATTTCATTTGACTAAAACTGCCTTTTTTTGACAAATGTACCCTGGCCTTTTTTAAAAGAAATGTGAATGCTATAAATGTGTGCTAGCAAATAAGTTTTGACATGTTTTGCAATTCTAAATATAATTACATAATTTTAATATTTTTCTAAAAGCTTTTGTTGATTTTTCCCCTGTATATAATTTTGTTATTTATATTGGCTAGCTAATGATTAAAAATTTTATTCAAGTATAGGAATTGTTATTCAGAGAAATTATTAAATACACTTTAATATTTTCATTGGTTATAATTATTAAAGAAGTGTTAAAAACCACAAATTCATCTTATTAACACTTTATAAAAATGCTTTTTACTATTGTAAATTTTTTAAGCTTGGATATTTGTTTGGGTTAGTGATATACTATTTAGTTTATTAATTTTTGTTGATTAGTACATTTTATTTTTGTGAGGTTCGTTCTTTTACAAAATTCTTTTTTAATAATGCAGAGGCACTTGCCTTTTAAGCATTGCCAATACAATACTGATAATTTTGTTGACCATTTTATTATGGAAACATCTTTTAGGCCAGGGGTGGCCTAGGTAGGCCACTCTATAATGACCTTAAATATTAATTTAATTTATGACTTATGACATAGAATTAATGAATTATTTAAAATAAAAATTTACTACAGTTTACGCTTTAAAACCTAAAACAAACTGTGCAAAATAATACAATGAATTTATCGTTTTACAGTGGAGAATTAAATTGAAACAACTTAACAAAGTGGGATGCTTGGATTATGTGGTAGTGATTCGATATACACACTGCAGTTTTTGTTGCTAAACTTAGTGACTTTTCAGGCAATGTCTGACGTCACTGGAGACTTTGTCGCAGATATACAGTACCACATTTCAACTAAACGAAGTGAATAGGATGGTCAAATTTTGATATATGAATACTTCGTTATTTTCGTCAGTAAATTTTTATTTTGTAAATGTTTTTTTTTTTTTTTAGAAAATTTAAATAATTAACTATTTTTTCTTGTTACCTAAAATAAATATATAAACATGTACATTATGTTAATTTAGCTCTGCCATTGGTAGACTGCCTTTGATTTTTTAAATGTGGAGTAGACCACAGATCCCAAAAGTTTGGCCATCTCTGCTATAGGCAGCCAACATTACTACCCTAGGTCAACCTGAACAAAGTGAATGTTCATAATTTAGAAGCAGGGACCAAGGCTCACTCCTAAGTTGCCACCTCCAGAGGTATCGTTTAGGAATTGGAGTATATTGGTACCATGAGCCCATTTTACAAGCCCTAGCTGCCATTACTGTGGATCTTTGGTTGGCTCAAGTCTCAATCTCATAACTCTCTAGTTATAATAAATTCAATGCCTTTTCAAAGTGAGCTACTGCAGCTTCCTTTTACCAAACTGATACTTTTTTTCCCTCTTTTATGTTTGCCGAGCACTGACCGAATGGTTAGGGTGCTGGCCTTAGGAACCAGTGTTCGTGGGTTCGAATCCCACTGTGGCATGGATGTTCGTAGCCGTTCGGAATCGGCTTTAAGCTGTAGGTCCCGGTCTCATTAGCCCTCGTGTTGCAAAAAAGTAGACCGTAGAACTCCAAACCAAACCAAACCTCTTTTATGTTTCAATATGTATTCTATCTCAAATTTTTGTAAGTAGTTAGAATTTCAGTTAGACATTTTAAAATAATCCTATCTGTTATATTTTAAAGCCCAAATAAACATAAGGGGTTATGATAAGCTATCATCTGCTTTATTTACATGTTATTTAGAAGATATTATCCCTTTATTTTATGTTTGTTGTCTATTTTTTTTAATATGATGAATAGATATCTTATATTGAATATCTTCATGGATTTGTGCAATATTTTTTACAAATATTTTAGCTATTTGGATTATATAGTTTTATAATCAAAATTTCTATTCATAAAACTTTAATAACTGTTAATTAGATGTATTGAATGCATATTAATAAATAGTGATTGCTTATTTTACTACATTGAACTTTTTATAACTTTCTACAATAATTTCACTTTATCTTTCAGAGAAGTTAGAGTTAATAAATTTAAGTAATTAGTATTGTGAATATTCCTAGTAAAACAACATAAGTATACTAATATAGTTGTATTCATTGTATAAACTATATAGCTTCTTGCCGGCATAAGTACTTGAACATCTAACATTTAAAATTAGTTTAACTTTAAAAATTTTAGCACCTTTTCATCGGAGTTGTAATTTTGACCAGGACACTGGATAAAAAGGGTTTTAACCGTAGAAAACTGGTCAGAATTGTTAAAATAGTTTTAAATGGTTTTAATTTTAATATATATCTTTTGTAATTAGAAGTGACTTTTAATAAATAATAAAAATAGTAGTGCAGTTAAACAAAATATTTGACTAACAAGTTCATGAGATTTAACATGCTTATACAGTATAATAAGAATGTTTGAATTTTAAAAATGAACCATGCACATTCAATTGTAAAAATGTAATCCAGTTGCAGTACACTTGGACCTGATGTCTAGTGGGCAGCAATGAAGAAGGTTAAAGGTATTAACGTAAAATTGGTTGATTTTACAATACATCTGATGAACTGTTGTGCCAGCTCTTCATCTATAGAAAGATTATTTTCAAAGTTTGGAGTAATCGAAAATAAGTTACAAAATCGTTTAAATTTAGAGACAACCACAAAACTTGTTACTTGTAGCCGTTTTTTGAATTCAACATAAATGACATATAAAACAGCTTGCATAAAAAAATAAGTAAAACATTTTTTTATATCTTGGTGTTATGTTATATTTTTTGCTGGTGTTATTTATATTATGAACATTTTTAACAAATGTAACTTGCCTTTATCATATGCTAGTAAACTATATTCGATTAGTATTAAATATATTGAAAAGTGAATTTCGGTGGACAAAATTGATATTGACCAGGATGGTTAAAACCACTGGTTTAAACCCCCATGGTTAAAACCGATACAACCCTGCTATTCATTTTATTTTTTAACTAGCCATTTATTTCTAGTAATGGTACAACATACAAACTCAAATCTGAATTATCCTGACATCTGTGATTCCAAATTTTGTACCTTTTTGCAAAAGTTTTTCTTAAGTTGCAGAAAATAAAAAAAATCCCCGAACTCCACAAAATTGTTTGTTACTTCATAAATTCATTTGCAGCGTTACCTATGTAGCACAAAAATATCACTCAATATCAGAATTATAATATGGACCTACACCAAATAGACAGCTTCCCCTCCTAAATGATTGTCGCCTCCCTGAATATCATTCATTCATTCATTTATCAATATTCTCCAATAGCCATGAATGTCATGTTTTGATGTTAAGCAGTGTTCACCCAAGGTAATTTTACAATGCAATCTAATTCATTCCCTCCTTGAAATAAGACTTTCTATTTGTTTAGAAGCTTTACTTTTAAAATTTGTATTATTTGGCATTTTCCATTGCAATAAAAAATCTACCGGTCTAGTTTTACTTTGCTTTTTTCCTGGAAAATTGCAATTAATTGTAGTGTTGTTAAAGAAGGTCAGAATCACTTTGCTTCTGTTCACATTTAGCTAATATAGTATTGTGCGTTGTGCTGAATGTCGTGAGATATTTTAGGAATATTGATAAGTATCGCTTAGGGTTGGTCATTTTGCTGGCAAAATGGTATTTTTGCCAGGACAGTGGCTAATGGAAAAAAACCTGGTAAAAACCAGCAAAAATGGCAAAATCTAGAAAAATTGGCTGGATTTTAAAAATGTACAAAATAAATAATTAATAAATAACAAAATAATAATGTTGTACATAATACATTTAAGACTTAAATCAGAATATTAACTGGGTATTTCATTAGTATTAATTTGACAATTTAAAATAATTTTCATTGATGTTAACAATCAAATTCTATTTTTGTAAATGAATTTATATGATGGAGGCATGGGATAAAAAATGTTTTCTTTATTTATCAATTTAAATTTAATATAGTAATGTTGTCTTTAATTGTAGTGTGTATATACACACATACAAGGTATATATAAGTACTAAAAATGTTTAAACCAACAGTTTGTAGGGGAAATAAGCTAATAAATACATTAAAAACAACATTGCACATAAAAACTTGCAAAATCAATCTTCATTCCATCTTTTTTATCTCTAGGTATAACTCTAAATTTAGATTACTGTTTCAATGACGCATTGAATATTCTATGTTAAAAAACATTATGTATCTTTAGGTTAGAGTTAAAATTAGTAAAAGTTAAAATAGTTAATTTCCATAAATAAAACTTATCCATTTTTGCCACTTGGCTGGCAAAAAGTAGCAAAAATGTATTTTTGCCAGGACGGTTTTTACCAGTTTTTTCCCACTTTTGGCAAAAATGTGCCAATCCTAGTATTGCTGAATAAGTGAAAATGTAGTTCAAGGTACCCTCTTGTAGATTTGGCAATATTTTTTTTATGTAAATAGTACCAACATGCCATTTGAAATAGTGGCAGCAAACATACAAAAGAGCAATAAAAATGTAATAAGCACAAACTATAAGTATTAAAATAGTAAAAGACTGTTGATAAAACTTATACACAAATTATACTAAATTTTTAAATTGGTAAATGTATGCAGAACAATTTTTAAAATTTCCTAAATCATACTAAAGTTTAACAAAAAATATTATAAAAGCAATGAAAATGCAATAAAAGCCCCAAATATTGAAATATTCAAAATGGTATACAAAATGTTTATGCACAATTGCAGTTAAAAAAGGCCCCAGGTTGCCGTTTGTGAGAAAACATGCATACTTGATGATAAGTATAGATAAGAATTAAATTTTATCAGTATCCTAAACTGCAGTAAGCCATTTCGTAGAAATTAGCAAATCTATTAAATACCATTTTTTAGAATGTTTCTCTCATAAGCATGGGAAACACTTTTATTAAATTCTACCTTTTAAACAATTTCAAATTTTAATTTTACATTGTCATTCTTAGTATGTCGATATAATTTGTTATTTGTATTATGATATATTTGATGTATAACAAAGATTGATATATTTGCGTTACTTGGCACATTAAGACTGCCATCCTAAGAAAGAGAATGAATGAAGATATAAAATGATTGTATTAGATTTGGACTTTTAGATTAGTTTCTGTATCAATTGGCTCCTATCATTATACATAATTGAACATCTCCTTGGATGACAGGTTTTTCATTTATTTTTATTAAGGATTTGGAGTGCGGGAAATTGAATTTTAAAACTTTAAAAGCTTTACCTTCAAAAACCAAATTATAATATGCTAAATTTATGTAATAAATATTTTATGAATATAAATAGGAAAATATGATTTTAAATCATAACGTATAAAATTTATAACCGTCTGCTGCTGCTGTTTTTTTTTTAAATGTTGGTTGAATAATGTCTCATAAAATTTTAGTCTGTTATGTAAATATTTTTTATGTACTGTATGTAAAAAAAAACAAAAAAACTGATATGCTGCTATAGGAAATTAGATGTATAAACTAAAGGGTTAGAGATCAATACATTGTCAAATATTCATATAAGTACTCGATAACAATATTTAAAAATCTGGTATACTGTTATGGAAATTAAATGTATAAACTAAAGGATTAGAGATCAATACATTGTCAAATATTCATATTACTCGATAACGATATTTAAAAATCTTCTTTGATGATATAGCCCCATCAGCAATATTATTTCTCTTCTTTGATATTGAGGATCACCAAAAGACATCCTTAATATTCTTCATATATCAATAGAAAGCTATATTCTTCTCAATTACTATATTTGTTAGATATGTTTACCTGCATATTTCATGTAAACACAAGCAATAAAATCTACCTTTAAAGATTATCCTTTCTTAGTCAAGGACTTTGGTAGTATATCCCAATGTATTCATATGATACAGTTTAGTAAAAACCGGAAGTTTTTTACTGTCCTGTTTCTGGCTTTTATCATTTGGGATATATAAAAAATATTGATGTTCATTGCTTGATCGCAATAGCCAGTGACTTGCACATGTTGATATTTCTTGATAGCTTCTGCTTGCTCACTTATATCCTCTGTTAATATTAGAGGTTTATGGTTGTTTTTGTGTGTATCTGGAAACAAAATGAATACTCAGAGTTGTGTAGATTGCTCAAAATATCATAAAATTATATTAAAAAAGTGGTGATAAAAACTATACAGTTATAAAGTAAATATAGTTATAAAATGCTAATGTACTGCTTTATATATCTTTTATGATTCTACAACTGATACCATACTGTTAGTCTTGTAAAAATATAGCTTCTATTCACTCCTACTTAAAGTAGTATTGCTATATATCAATATTAATTTGAGGTTGTATTATAATAAATTTCTGATACTGTCCAGCCATATTAAACTTATTTTGATAGATCTGCCTTTTTTCCCCCCCAATAAGTACTTTTAGTGTAACTGAGTTAATATATTTTAAATGCAGTTTTATGCTATTTTGAATTTAGCTACCATGATAGAATTATGGAATCTTGAGTTTGTGTGTCTCTTGTGGTTTCCAAACTCTTTGCTATCATTTGTTATAGTTTAAATCTAGGTATATTATGTATATGAATAATTAACTCTTAAATAAACTACATTGTTTAGTATTGATGCATAGGGAAACTAAAATTTTGCAGTTTCCTATTGAACTAGGACAAGTATCTTTCCATATAATATTACACTAAAATCTTAAGCAATGCATCAATTACATTTTGCTTGTAAACAAAAATTTGCAAGGTACCCAGCAATCAGGAAAACCAGGAATTATTAGGGAATAAGGCAATTCCAGAAATATCAAAATTTCTTTAAAAAAAAAAAAAAAAAAAAAAAAAAAAAAAAAAAAAAAAAAAAAAAAAAAAAAATTAAAATTGGGGATTTTTTTGCTAATAAAAGTTTAAAATAAATTTTACCAGTTACAATTAAAAAAAAATGATACTCATGAAATCTTCCTGTGCTTTCTTTATAAAATACTTATTTCCTTATTTGCTGTCAAAGGGCAGTATGGAAAAGAATAGGAATCTTCAGAAGATGATTGTATTAAAATAGTTTTATAAAAGAACTGAAAAAATTGTGTATTAAATAGTGTGAATTTATCAGGGATAACAGGGATTTATCAGAAAATTTTTAATGTTTCCTCCTGGACATCCATTTTGCATCTTGAATTAACTCTTTTCTTCCCATTGTTGGTGAACATGTTAAAAATTGTATTCTTCAGAGTATTATATCAGGGTTCCCACAGTCCTTAAGAATTCCTTAATTTCAGCTTTCATTTTTAAGGGCTCTTAAAACTACTTAATTTTTGTTAAAGGTCCTTGAAAACTCCTTAATTTTTAAATTGGAATGTGTTCAATTTCTCCATCGACGAGATCTGCCATCGTCATGTGATTTCCTATTAGTTTTCTTATATGACAATTTTTTTCTTAGTTACTTATTTGCCAAATAATTTTTCATATGCTTAAAAGGTTTAAAGTATAAAGTCAGCTGCCCTTTCCTAATAGCTAACGGTCATGCACATTTTAATTAAGCGAAGCATGGAGGATGGGGGGTTTGTAGATATTTCAGTTACTTATGGAAGTTTAATTTTCCTTGCATTCAATGTAATAGAAAAGTCTAAAACTTTTTTCTTTCCCAACAATGTCGGGCATAATCATGTAGTATATACATTATATATATCTATACACACACACACATGTTGTTTTTATTCACAATTTATTTTTAGTTTGATCACACAAAAAATTTAGATGTATTTTTTTCAAAATTAGCTTTTATCAAATTGATTTATCTTATATTAGTTTTTAAGCATTTTTAAAAACTTAATTCTGAAATATTGTAGGGCGTTTATCGAACATGCCTTGTTTGGTTCATAATCATTAAAATAGGTTCCTCAGGAAATAGGGTTTATGCCATTATGTCATGTATTTCAAGTAAGTCCTTATAAAAAGCTGCTTTGGTGCTTAGAAAGTCCTTAATTTTTGTTCTGGAAAAGGAGCAGGAACTCTGTATCTGATAATCTTTATAATTGTTTTTCATTTCTCTTGATTTCAAAACAGTTTTTAACTGAAATATGTAAAATATATTGTCCTAACCTTTGAAAAATTATCAAATCATGTGTGTCTTCATTTCTTAAATTAATCTGTCAACAAACGCTTTACTTTATTGATAATTTTTTATTTATTTTTTTTTTTCAGCATAGAAAAAGTGCCGAAAGTGACTTCACCTGTCTTAGTCATTCATGGTACCAATGACGAGATTATTGACTTCTCACATGGGCAGGCTATATATGAGCGTTGTCCACGAGCTGTTGAACCTCTCTGGGTTGAAGGAGCTGGCCACAATGATATTGAGCTGTATGGGCAATATGTAGAAAGACTTCGAAAGTTCATAAATGAAGAACTTTCAAACTGAATTCCCAATTCAATCCTAAATACTATCATATGTCTCTCCAGGGCAGCATATCAAATTATCACAGCAAAGTATGTACTGACAAAAAAGAAATGTTAAAAAAGTTCTCCATTATTATTATATATACATATATTTTTTCTTTTTTGCCTTTGGCTAATTTAAATGTTTTTCAAAAATTAATAGGAGGAAATTTAGGTAATTTACAAGGAAACTGCTTTTGCTCTATTGAATTTATTTTAACAATAAATTTTTATGAACATAAGATTAATATCTTTCAAATCCTTATTTCAGTGCTCAATTTTTAGATTTTACTTCTGTTTACTAATCTTTATTAATGCCTAAGCCTATTTAAATATGATCTGAAATACTATAGCAAACTATCCTTGAAATTGATTTTGTTTTGTCTATAATAAAATATTTCATGGTAAGTTTTTGCTTGTTAAGCTATAACTCTGAAAAGAAAGTTGTTTAAGTTTTGTAAAATATCTTGGATAAAATATTTTTTTATCTGGTCTTATCTAGTTACTTTTCTTATCTGAATAACAGTACAAAGGTTGTGAAAATTTGAGCTGTGGTTGTAAGGGTTGTATCTGTTTAATTTCAAGCTGTAACTTTTATAGTGTCAGAAAAAAAAAGTATTAATTTTTTACTCTTAACACATAATAGTTAGATTATAAAGTGGAGCTTGTGTACTTAAGATGATTTGTTTTATAAATACTCCATTGATTAATAAAATTAACTATTATATACATACCCACTGAAATTAGTGAAAATAAGGAAATTTCGTCTTAAATGCATTCAGTATAGGCATTTTGATGATTCTTATCTCAGCAGAGCATTCTTTTATTTTTAAAATTATTTGTATTTTAAAGTAATAGGATTGTAATATCTATTAAACTCTTAATGAGACATTATGTTAGTCTTATTTTTTTGGGGGTGTTCTAAAACTGTATTTGTAACCAATATTGGTGTATTCCACATTTTGTAAATTGCTTGGGAGTTACAAAATGTTGAAAAAGAAAAAAAAAATCTAAAACTTTCTTTGTCAATAAATGAGAAGCAATTTTTTTTAAAAATTCTGTATTTTCCTATGTGTGTCCAATTTATTAAAAGGAAAATATAATAGTTTTCTTTTTAATGTGTGTTTATGAAACAATTTATATATTTTATTATTAGCAGAGTTTGATCATTTTTAGTGTTTTTTTTTTCAAAAGTATAAAAATATTTATGATAGTCCTATGTTTATTTTGTTAATGTTGAATATAGATAATTCACCATCATATTTAAACCTTCTCTTTCATTTTAAACATGTGGTAGTAGAATGTAATTTATATGCCAGCAAATTTATGATAGTATTGTTTCATACACGATTAATATTATTTAAATATTAATAATCATTTTCTGACATATTTGGAGCTTTCAGTCTAACTTTTGTCATTAGCATTGTATATGAGAATGTAAGAGTATATAAACAAATGTTCCTGTACCATTCTTTAGGCACCTTTTTTCAAAGAAAAAACAAACAAATCTGCACCATCATTCATAAATATTTCTTAAATTTTTCTGGATTACCTTCTTAATTTGATAGTGAATTGAAAGATTAAAAAAATTGTTTTCCCTAAGTTATGTATCTGTTTTATAGCATTGTACAAACTATTCCAAAAATGATTTCATTGTATAGCATTCTAGTTCTAAAACATTATCAATCAAATATTTTATATTTCATAAAAGGAGTATGATAAATGCTAGTAATTGTGATACTTTGTCAATGGCCTTGTTTTTTACTGTGAAAAGTGTGGAATTGTCATAATATAGAAAGTATTTCTAAATTTTTAAATGTTTTCTTGGATTATTCAAACTCATAAAATGAGAATGGTTAGCTCTGTGACATAATTAACTAACTTGTGTGCAGTGTGATGTTCAATTTAAGTATATATTTGGAATAGAAACATTGAAAATCATAAAGTGAATTTGTGTTTGTGCAATTTGTTTTATAAATGTGTAGAATTAGGGTTTTATTTGTTGTAACAGTAGAGGTTTAATTATACAAACCAGAGGATTCT
The DNA here is from genome assembly GCA_032207245.1 of Pardosa pseudoannulata. Classification (NCBI taxonomy): domain Eukaryota; kingdom Metazoa; phylum Arthropoda; class Arachnida; order Araneae; family Lycosidae; genus Pardosa; species Pardosa pseudoannulata. The sequence goes on along the minus strand of CM063498.1, from coordinate 206,316,491 downwards.
GCTTTTCAAAATAGGCTGAATTGGCAAATAAATTTACAAAATAGAACTATTTCCTTTTAAAAGTTAAACTGCTTGAACAAAATTTCTAAACTTGGATTGTAAGATAACTTACACGAATTAAATGTTCATATATACAAAAATATGAATCAACAGTTTTTCTTCTTGCATAGGGGAAATTAAGAGTAACTGATTTTTAATTCACAAATACTTCATCTTTAGGCTTAGAAGCATTTCGTGTTTTCTATTACTTTTAATTTATGAATGCTTGTTTAACCATTTACCTGCCAATGTTTCGAAATTTGAGTATATTTATCTAAGATTTCTGTAAGAAATTTTATGCATGTATATGTCTCTAATTCTGTATACATATATATAGGTTATTTATAATATAAATCATAAGACAAATGTCATATTCTAATTTTGGAACGTTGGCAAGTTAACAAGTAATTCACCGTTCACTGTGCATTTGCAAGGTATCTACAGTTTCAACCTTATATAATAAACTACTCATAAATTAGAATAACTGTTAATATTTATGTAATAAGAGAAGAAACTAGATACTTGGCTATTTGTACTTTTAAAAATAATAGGTGTCATTTTTTTTTGTTTAAATTAATGAACAGTTTTAGCTCAAAAGCATGTATTATACAAATAAATTGGTAGTCCACAATAAATTTAGCTTAATTTTAGGTTTCAGCTGAAAAAAATACAAGCTAATTAAATCAGTCATTCAATCAGTAAATATTAATGGTTTTGATTTATTAAAATTTGATGTTCTCTAGAACAGTTTTAAAAAATTACGCTTTGTAAATAATTAAATACCAATGTTCTAGCTTCAAAGCATAATTGATTAGCATTGTTATATTATTAAAAGTTAGCAATAATAAGTTTAGTATTTTCGTGTGGAATGTTTAAAAAAAATTTCCAAATTGTAGCTTTCTCTCATAATTCTGTCTTTTATTAGTGATGTTCTCTTGAAAAAGATGCTGCTATACTGTTTTATAATTTGATTATATTTGAAAATTTTAATATTGGCCAAAATACTAGCATAACTTTGAATAATTTCCTTTGGGGCTGTCCATAAATGTCACACTTTTCACAATTTTGGACCCCCTTTCTCCTCTTTTTTGTCACAAGGTGTCACACTTCAACATGCCCCCTTCCCCATTGTCACAATTCATGCAATATTACATAACTTTTTACTTGCAGCTCAAAAACATAGCACTTTGTTATAGATTATTTTAAATTTTATATTTAAATATTAACTATCTTTTAATGACTTATGTAAATATAACAATAATTTGTGTTCTTATTTTGTATGAAATAAGAGTAAAGGTTGACAACAAAAATATAATATACAATAGTAGTAAAATGTGAATATAATAGAGCCATAAAGTATTTAGTATTACTAGTAGTATTTAGTAATTTTAAATGGTATTAATATATTTTGCTTTAAATCTTTACTTTATAGACACAAAATACTCTAAAACAGATTGAAGTTTAAGTGACCTTGGGGGGGGGTTACTTCTAATTAATGAATTTTCAAAACCTACTCTAAATACCTTTTTTAAGAAAGAATGGAATGTAAGTAAAAAGAAAAAAAAAATAGCCTGAAAGTTGTTTTTGCCCCAATTAAGAAACTATCTTCAAATTTTGGTAATTTTAAAGTAACTTAATCTGCTAATTTCAAACCTTTTTTTTTATTTTATCTAAAATATGAGATGTTACATTTCTTGTTACGACCATCCCCCCTTATCACAATTTGATGTACCCCCTCCCCCAAATGCTACATTTGTGTAGAGCCCCTTTTCTTGATTTGATGCTCAAATTTTTAATACATTCAATAAGGTGCATGTATAAGTTCAAGTGACGTTCGCAGTTTCCCATGCTTTGCTATAAAATTGTTTGGGAATTGTGCATTTCGCACAAGGTGTCAAATAAGGTCTATGAACATTTGCTAAAATTTCTGATCTATGATTATTCATAATCTCCAGGTTAAAACATAATGGACTTTCGGTATATGTCAAAATTTATGTTTCTGGACCATCCTTTTTCTTAATGTAATGTATTTGTATAATTGGCTCTCTACTGTATTTGTTTTGTTTGTTGTAGTGATTTATATTTAAAGTGTTTTAATGAAGTTGTTACACAGGGGAACAAGTAATTGTTTTTAATAAAAGGTATCGAGATTTTGTGCATATGTTGTACGTAGTTTCGTTTGTGCTTATGTTTTATGTGTTTGATTTGATATTTATATTTGCTTGTCGTTTTATTTAAGATCGTAGAGTTTATTTATTTGCGATGAATTAATTAATGTTAGACTTTATATACATATATTAATTTCTATTTATTTAACAGTGATATACCTCAAATATGTCTTATAAAGCATGAAATTGGATGGAAATACTCATAATTTATGAATGAAAAAAATTTAATTTCGAATCTGGAACGATCATGCTTGGTTCTGTTTACCAGGAAACGTGAATACGAATTAGTTGTGTATCCTGGGCAAGTGCAACTTTTAGCCATGTAGTCCACAAATTATACAGTAATGTCGCTTTCTCACGCTGATCCATAATCTCATGGCCACGAAAGATACAAAATACATAGAAGGGTTAAATAAATAAGACAATTAACGGCCTTGTCAGCAACTTCATCGATAGCTCTTTTGGTTTATGTGTTATTTCATTCTCTCATATTCGCTAAAATGTTTCTGCAGAACAATTTTAGCTTTGTTGAAATTACATCTGTAACTTGCTGCTGGCTGTGTGCTGTCAAACAGCTCTATAATATTTTATTCCACCCTTAATAAAATTAATAAGTATTTCAAAGACCTCCCCCCCTTTTTTTAAAACAGCCAGGAGTTAACAAATATTTTGATTACGCTGCAGAATCAAATAAAATTATTTTTTGAAACGATATCAGCGCCATTTTGATTGTTAATTCGAATTTCTGTAAGAAGTGAGTTTTGTGAAAGGAAGATGATCCGAGTGTTATATCTTGCTAGCAATATAAAATAGGTGTAGTAAAATGATGAATGTGTAAAATAAACAAAATGGTCTTTAGTCTAAAAACGTTCTTAAACATTCGCTATGGAATTTTAACTCATGTTGCTGTCTGCCAGATATGTTCTTTGAGATAGTTCGTCAAAGCCAAAGGATTGTTTTTCCTCTTGTCATTTGCACACTCGCTCACTCTTTCATAAATATTAATTGATACTATTATTAAACTTCCTATTACATTTCATTCCAAAATAGATATTCAGGGAGTATCGATTTTCTTGTCTGGGTAATAATAGCTACCGTAGAATCGAAATTTTATCTCGCGGACGGCTAACGTAGCCTCTCTGCGTTTAGTAAATACGATTAACTTACGTAAATAATTGAAAATTTTGCTCTCGTTAGCTTTCTAAATATTAGAGAAATGCCTAATTTTTTTCCGCATAATGTTACAAAGTTTTTACGCTCTAATTTTTTAAAAATAATTTATTAAAATTTGTAGCTGTTTATTCATCAGAAATCAAGTTTCTGCACATTAAGCATTGTTATACTAGCAACTCTTGCCGATATTTCTGTTATATGAAATTTAAAGGGATGGCCTTGTTACTTCAAAATAAAAACCATTTTAGAACAATTTGACTGCTAAAAGATAACAAAGGAGATTTTCGGTTCACCATCCACCACTAGCTTATCGACTGTTCTCGTGTTAGATGACAATTTTAATATAAATCTTTACAAAAGTTCCATAAACTAATTTTCGCCCATATTTATCGCTAAAACCTAAAGAGTAATTTGAACGATTTGGGGATACTACTATTGGAGTTGTACTTGTGCTGGGATACATATGTTATTAAATTACATTTCCAAAAAGTCATTCAAATCGAGCATGTTCCAGAACAACAGTCACTTTATACTTGTGTCTTCACATATTTTTGCTTCATACTTTGATTAAAAACGGTTCAAAAGAAACAATATATTTTAATATTTGAAAATAATTTTTGCTTTATTAAATTTGAGATTTCGTTCAAAAATGATTTTTATTTTGCGCTATCACTGTCTGTGATAAATACACTCATTGATGCTATCAGGTTAAAGTTTATCATCTTATTCTAAACTTTTATTTTCGGACAATTTACCTCTTACTTTTAATTCTGTATATAAGCTCTATGATTGGAAGATTTTGTTCGAGATAAATAAATGTTTGTGGATGATTTGTGTTCTAATCCATTAATATGTACATATTCCTTTTTCTACGCTGGACTTATTTGTAGATGAAAACGTTCTTTATTGAGTTGTCACTGTAAGATCTACGGCTTAACTGTTTATTTGTGAGTTCTGTTTGGATGGAGTAATAGACGGGCGATTTTATCTTTGACAAAATCAAACTAATCCGTCAGTATATAAAATGACAAATTTTATGGCTTAGTTCTCATAGAAATCATGACTGTATTCATCAACACTGTCACAAATTCAGTTTGAAATAAAATATGTAGATTCTTTTAAAGGGCTTGGTGTTTGTCTATCACTCTTCACAACAACAACTTTAAATGGGAAGAAAAATCTCAGTTACATAGTTGCGTCACTCGAATAATCTCAGTGAGAATATTCTCAGTTACGTCTTTCTCGTATACGTAATTGTTATTATTCAAAAGTTCATTCGACCTCCAGTTTTTTGTTAATTTTCACGTTTTAGACCCAGTTCCTAAATTCTTTTTAGAATTTCTCCCAGTTAGCAACTTTATGATGGGCCAACGTAGTACTGCACTCGATGGACCAAACCCTGCATATGATACGTTAGACAACAGTTGATTATTGGTTGTTCTTAAGACCCCTCCACATACAGGCTCCCTTAACCCGGTATTCCACTCGGCCTATGATTGGCCTAACATTGGCAGCGATTTCTAAAATTGGGGAAATATCTTGGCGAGGATTTCCACGATTGGCTTCTTATCTATTTATTCCTTTATTTAAAAGAATTTGGAATGTACAAAGATTTGAAGTTGAAAGTTCTAATTGTAAATATTGCAGCTCTGTGTTTTTATCAGAAATAGTATTTAAAAAAGCATGTAAAAGTTTCTCATTTAGTTAAACTATAATGAATTTAATTTGTAACTTAATTTTAATTAAATACCAGTAAGCCTTTAATTAAACATATACTCGCCCCCCTCCCTTTAAAAATAAATTCTATGTACGATCTTTTATCTTTCTGATTGTTGAAATAATATACAAA
>CM063498.1:206283762-206293762 GCA_032207245.1 Pardosa pseudoannulata | reverse complement strand
AATTCCCGATTTTTGTGTCACCCTGTATATGTATGTAGATATATATTATATATGTATGTTTAAGAAAATAAAAAGAATTGTCACGTGGTACGTGCTTAACATTCCCTTTTTTGAAAAATAGGGAGAAATTTCTGCTCTTTTGCAGAACGGAGGATTCGTTGAAATTTTATATTCAATATTTATATTTTTATACTTTACCTTTTTTTTGGGGGGGGAATCCGTATTGTGTATTATATGAGGTACACAATAATATAACATATGTAAAAGCTTGTATATAAAATAAATTAATTGCGTACAAAGCATTAGATGTATATATCATACGGGGTGTAGTAGACAGCCAAAGTGTTAAAGAATATAAATTCTATATATTTCTATTTATTCTATATGTAATTCTTTGATAAGTTATATAATAATTATACATTAAATTACATTAAAAATAAAACTGTTTTAAAACTGCATTTTGCAATTAGCTCGTGAGGGGAATTAATTTAAATGAATTTGCGTATACAATAGAGCAATTTGTCACAACGTCACGAACTTCTATAATACTCTTCCCATTCATTTTCATGTTTACAACAGCCAATAGACAAACAATAAACTGGCCTTACGTTTAAAACTAAAGCCAGAATTGTCATAAGTTGAGATGTGCCCTGCTGCTTGAAATCACCTTATTAGTGTTGTATAATCTAAAATATGATTTGAATTTTGAAATAAATATAACCTTCATTTCAGAATTTTAATTACCCACACCGATGACTGGGCGTGAAGTGGATAGTGACGTTCTAAAATTGTTATATTTTAATACCTCCTCTAATCCAATTAAATTACGTTTAAATCTTTTTCTCTTAATTTTTGAATGAGTGAGATAAAACGCATAAATTAATAAAAACACCAAAAGCAAGAAGCGTCGTATAGTTAACGTATTCCGCATGCAGAAGACGTTTCTTCGAATAGATAGAAATCTAAAGAATCGCTAGAGCGTTTTCAATTTTTTATTAAGCGGACGTCATTAAATTATAAAAATATATTTTAAAAAAAAGGGCTTTTTGAAGCATTGAAAGCGCTTGTCATTAAAAGTTACGATTTCGTGAAAAGGATGAATGTACCGTATGTTTTTTTTTCTTTCTGCTAATCAAAGAGGAATTAAAGTAGTAAAGTTAAAAATGTTGCTTATGCGTGTTCTAAATTTACTTCCATTCCTCGTCTAAAAATCGATCGTTGCATTCATTGAAATATTTTGGAGAGCGCATTTACATTCACTGCGCTCAAATAAAGCTGGAAAGGGATCCTTTTTAAAGAGAATTATCGCTCTTGTTATGTTTTTATGTGCATTTTTTAAATTATGTTTGCTAATAATAAATTTAATTAACATATTTATAATTCTTAAAAATCAGTCAGGTCTGTTAACATATTTTCAGTAAGTGAAGAGATTTAAGAGTCACTTCCTTTAATTACAGCTTAATTAAATAAATAAATTCGTTTTATTGTCATGCCACCTAGTAATAAATCCCAAAGGAGTAGAGTGGAACCCGCATGGATCGTCCGATTTTTTTGCTTACGAATTTATTCTCATAGAACCAATGTTATTTTCCCAGCATTCATAGTTCAACGATTAAATTGTTTTCCGGTATCTATCGGCGAGAAACTCCGAAAGCGTACTGTATAGGTAGGGATCTGCGCTTCGGTACCGAAGTTCGTGGGTTCGAATCCCACAATCGGCTCGTTCAGATATGTCGATGTTCTTATTCGTCCGTAATAGACTTTAAGCTGTACGTCCCGGTCTCATTGAGCCTCATAATATTATTCAGTAGCTGTAGTAACCAAACCAATCTCAGCCCCAGCAAAACAAATTTTGGAGGGCTACCGAAATACACACAACACACACACACACACACACACACACATATATATATATATATATATATATATATATATATATATATACTTGGTTGGTTAGTTTGTGCCTTGTCGATTTGTAAGTCATGTGACATCGCATCGAAAGATGGTTGCCATTGTCTCGAAAGGTTGGATTTCTAAGTGCAAGTTCTCGTAATTTAGAACCAGAGACCTAGGCCCTTACTCTTTACGTTGCGGTTCTTTTAGAAACTTGGTTGTGACTACATTTCGACGTCAGCTTGAGAACATTATGTGAGCAAATCCTCAAGATGACGTCAAAGTGACGTCACAATGAAAGTTCGACACGACTCGCAACGTCCAAAGTAAGCCCTCTAGTTTTGATCCGTCACTACCAGAGATATCGTATGTACCCACGAAACTCTTTTACGCTTCCCAGCCGCTATTTATGAACACGGCATATCTTTAACTTTTTTTCGATCCTCGATCTCGGTACACTCCGATCTTTTAATGTCATTGCTTTTGCCAGCTCAGTTATATAGTTTACTGACAAATATGAGATAAGCATACGTTTTAATATATTATATATTAATACTTTATTATAGTTTCTGACAAATTGTATATAAAGTTAGAATATAAAATTGAAATATATAACATTTACCTACATACATACATACCTATATACATATATAGTGGTTATTATGTGTATATGTATATATGCATACTTATATACATATGTAGTCGATATTGTTGGCAATAGCAAGTAGACGGTTTTCGAGCGGTGTAGTGTTAAAGGCAATGATTCCTACCGAAATGGGTAACAACATGCGGGTTATTTTTCCGTTCTGTTCAAGGTAAGAGTGATTAATTCTTGTTTGGCTTGCAATCCATTTGCTCTTTTTATTTCTCCATCCTGTATTTTCACCTCTCATGAATAGCATTGGAGGAAAATTACGCAAAGAAAAACAACTCATGGAGGTAAAACAAAAATGATGAAGTTCTTTATACTTTTCAAGTCGAAAAAATTGTGCACCACAACAAATGACGAAACGATACAATTGAATAGAGATAAGTTTTTATTCACAAGCCGGGTGCACAGTAATTTTCTTGCGACTACATTACTACAGTCTATTGTAGATGCAATAAAAAACAAAAACTTCTTGGTTTAGAATTATTTGTGCTAAATACTTAAAAAGAGTCTAATTGCATGAAAAAATATTTAGTTTTGTTATATGAAGCTATAAAAAACACAAAATATGAACACCTAGAGAAAAATGCAAATCTATTGACCCACCAAATAACTTTTGAAATTTGTAAATTACCGATTAAATTTTTATATCAAATAGAAGCTAATTATTTTTTATCTTCTCTGAACCTTAACACTAGATTTACGGACCGAGCCAATTTGACTCATTAAAAATTTGATCACTATATATATATAAAATTTTAATATCACTTTTCAAAAACATACGTTGGTTTTTAGTGAAGTAATAAAATATATATCAACTTTCATTCCTCTTAAGCGCAGACCCCTTCATTTCGCATTATCCAATGGGGTATACCTATTTTCATGGTTGTGAGCCTATTGGACTCATAGAATGTAAATGAAAATAAATAAATGTAGTAATAAATATAGTATAAAGTAATTATAAAGTAAATATAATGTATAGTATAAAGTAAATATAGAGAAGAAGTCGAAAACACTTCCATTCCAGTGACAGAAATTCGTGCTACGGAAGAATTGTCAAGTTCAACAATCATGCAAAAGAAACAGATGTAGAAACCGTTGTGCTAAATGTGTTTTAAAAACCGATTTTATATGTAAAAAATGTTTTCCATGAATTTTTTGATGATAAACATTTCATTTAATTTAATTTGGAACTATTTTCTTTGCAAAAAACTTCCATTTTCTTGTATGAGTCCAATTGGCTCACTTCAGTAAAAATAGGTATATGATCAACATCCGTAAATCTGGTGTTAATTACCTCGAGAAATGAAATCTTTGAATGTTGAAGACAATGTTGGAATGATGATTCTGATGTCGCATCGTCCAAAATAAAAGAATATTCATTATAAAAGACGCTTTCAAAGAAGTCATGTGGTGCAGTCTACCAAAAAACGTACCAAACATATTGAACCACTGCGCTTTTTGACAAAAGTTTCGCTAGAAATAATAAAAAGTTGTTAAAAACGAGAAAGCCAAATATTATAACAAAATAAAATATTTTATCGAGTATAGTTAACACCGTTAATAGAACAGAAATTATTAGAAAAATTCGAATGTAAACATGTGGTAGTTTCTGAAAGTGTTACCAAAATAATTTTTGTTATCAAAAGCATCATGAAACATTTTATACAACAGAAATATAACTGAAAAATCGATATTATTCTAGTATTTGATGCATAAAAAAATCAACGTTGCATTATCAATTCAACTTGATATTTTTTAATACAAAGTGTATTTTTTTAATATAAGGTTGATTTTTTTTTTAAAAACAAAGTTAATTTTTTTGTATAAGGTTGGTGTTTTTATACAAAGTTGATTTTTTTTAATATAAGGTTTTTTTTAAATATAAGTTTGAATAAGTTTGAATTAATAATGCACATTTGATTTTTAATTCATTAAATACTCTAAGTTAATATAAATTTTTCAATTATATTTCTGTTGTATGATGAAATGTTTCATAATGCTTTTCTTTTATAAAAAGAAAAATTATAATCGAGTCTGGCAACATTTTCAGAATTTAGCAACTACCGCATGTTTACAATCCAATTTGAATTCATGTCTCATAATTTAGGTTTGGTTTGGTTTGGAGTGCTACCGTCTAGTTTTTGCAACACGTGGGCTAAAAAGACCGGGACCTACAGCTTAAAGCCGATTCCGAACGGCTACGAACATCCATACTACTGTGGAATTCGAACCCACGAACTCTGGTTCCGAAGGCCAGTACCCTAAAAAATCGGCCATCGTTCGGCTTCTGACAATTTGTGTTCTATTGGACGTATTAGCTATATTGGATCTGAATAAAATATTTTGTTATCTTATACATCTTGACTTTGTTTTTAATAACTTAATTATTTCTAGCAAAACCTTTGTTTTGCAAAGAGAGGGTTTGGTTCGTTTTTGAGCACTACAGTCTACCGTTATGTTTAAGAGGGCTGATGAGACCAGGACCTACTACTTAAAATCGATCCCAAACGGCTACGGACATCCATACCAGCAACGGGATTCGAACCCATGAATTCCGATACCGAAGAGCAGTGCTCTACCATTCGGCCATCGTTTGGCTTGCATAGAGAGGGAACGAGGGGGTATGTTTTTCTGCAGACTGTACACATGAGCTTTGTTTTCTTGTTCCAGAACTGGTGTAAAAGATGGGCCGTAGTGACGTGTACCAAGCATTTCGGGAACATGGCAGACCGACGTACTACGGCGAGAACAGGTGGCCTGTGACTGCAGACAAGGTGGTGTACGGCATCTTGTACGCTTTCCTAGCCATAGCCTTTTCTTTCTACATCATCATCTTGGGATTTCGAGGAACTGAGGTAAGATCATTCATCCTCACATAAAAATCAAAATTGTATAGCGAAAGCTTTTCTTCCTTGGACACAGTCTTGGATTGCAGTTCTCTTTCATTCTGCAAAGAAAAACATTATCTAATCGTTATTTCGATACTTTAAGGGCACTTCTGAGATTTAACACTTCGCGTGCGGGCAACGTATTTTTACGTTTTTTGCAGTCTGTCACTGGAGCGCGGGTCACGTAAAAATACGTATTTCGTAGATTTGTGGTGGATACCCGCTAACCACCACAAATCTACTAAATACGTATAATTATATGGATGTGTGACATTATATGAGTGTTGTTTGATCTGCTATGCAACGCTTAGCATTTTTTCCTTTCCACAAGTTAGGCTTATCGAGTGACTCGGTCTTTTGTTGCGTTATTTCGTCTTCCATCGAATTCCTAGCTCCAGAACGTACGAGTCGTGTTTTGTCAATTTGAAGCTTGGTTTTTTATTGTTGAATAGAAAATTGATAAAATGAGCCGTTGTGACAAAGATAGTGATGAAGAAATAGGCGCTGACAGATGATCGGACTTTCAGTTTAAAAATAGTTTATTTTTATGATTTTGTAAAAATATTGTTTTTTTTTTGGTTAAATAATCATACAGTATATATTAAAGTGTAAAATAAAAAAGTTTCGCTCATAAAAACAAAGTAGTTTTCGATGGTCTGCGATTTTTCAGAATGACTAAATTTTCGAGCGATTCACGAAAAAATTCCCGCTGCAAGCGTAAGTTGGCAGTGAAGTATATCCGCATGCCAAGTGTTGAAATCATCCTTATATGATTTTTTGATTCATCATTAAATAAAACGTTTTCTTTCTTTTAGAATGAATTTTTTGCAATTTCTTTCTTAACACCTCAGCTTTAAAGAAACTACTCAGTTTTGTCATTTTAAATAGAATATTTTGTATATAAAAGAACATGCATGAAAATATATAATTTATTCTCGCTTGACATACAGTACTTTTCGGTACGGGAGTTCGCGGGTTCAAATCCCGCTACTGCCATGGATATTCGTAACCGATTGGAATCAGCTTTAAGCATGAAGTCCCTGTTTCACTAGTCCTCATGTAGCAAAAAAGTAGATCGTCGCGTTCCATTTCAAACTGATATACAGCCAGTAGAGATGTGTTCAAGTTCATTTGGCAGGTGCAGATTGTTAGTCTATTAGAGGAGTTAGTTAATGTCACGAGGTTGACTCCCGAAGATGTGTAAATTTTATATAATCATTTTTATAATCAGAACAAGACGGAAAGCCTTTTTAACTTGGCGGTCGCCAACAGGTTACAAGAAAATGAAGGAAAATTGCCAAGAATCAGGAAAGGATATAATTTTAAGGGGACTTTGACGCCTTCGATATTCTCGAGTGAGAGGTAACGTGAAGAATGGATCACAGTCAAAGATAAAATTGGAAATTTACTTTTATTCTTGATTAACTACGGCTATTTACAAAAGAATGTTAATTCCCAAATCATGTAGAACTGCAAAGGATGGTTGCCGGTGTAACTTCCTCACGACGATCACAGTCGAAAGAAAAACGAGATTTGATAATTTCTTACAAGTGGGGAGGCTTTTCAGGGTGCAACCAAACCCAACTTATCCCCCGTTCGGTATCCGAGACTCTGCCGCTCCCTATAGGAGCGGACTTTACGAATCTCCCGAACTAGCAAACTGGTTCTGGTAACAAACGCGAAAGCCCCCACACGAGGTCAACACACCTACGTAAAAAATGACGAAAAGCCCTGAGTCCCAAAATTGTAGGCTTTTTATACCTGGAAGGGTCAGTTACGGTCCCGCCAACTGTTTTTTGTGTCAGTTAAGATCCCAGTTACTTGAGAATTCCAGCTAAAGTTACAGTTATATTTTTAAGCTGAATTCTCATTCGATGGCTGTCCCTTTCCGGAATTCCCGAGCATTCATTAACGAGATCCATCAGGGGCGTATTCGTCTATTCATTCCGATTGTTAATATCCCAGACTCTGCGACGCCACGCTATTGTCTTGGTAAACAGGTGTACTCCGATCATCTGTTTTGGCGCGTGCTCGGACAAAAGGGAGTCTTCACAGGAAATAATACATTTAAAAACTCAAAATTTTCATTATAACAGTCTGTCTCTCTCTTTTCCCTTCCACTCTCTTTGCTTCGTCAACAAGTGAAAGTAGTTGAAGAAAAATTTTTATTTTCCGGAAATTTATCCAAACAAAGGTGTGCCCGAAAGAAACTGGGTGTGATTAAAAATGATTTTTATGGTTTTATAATATGAAATGCAATTAAAGAATTATTAGTTATTTGTATTAACTTTTCACTCTTATATGATGATATGTGATACAAAGAGAATACTTCCGTTACATTATACTGCATTCATTATTATACCTTTATGCGGAAAAACATATAATTTTATCAGAGGCATGATTGATTGCTTCAAAGCCTTGGAAACAAATCAAAAACAGAGTTTTGTTAAAAATTCAAACTTTTACTTCATTACTAAATGATAGGTGGTATTTCTACGTCAGCAGAAATGATTTCAAATAATTATTAATTATTCATATCACATAACGTTACAACTTATCGAACGGTACTTCAACCATTATTTAGAAAGAGTAATTCATTATTTTAAACACGCCTTCTGAGAGAAAGTTAACAGCTGACAGCAGATGTATTTCGTAGTTCTTTTCCCAATTTTTTTAACGTTGCTTTAAATGTATGATTTTTCCGCATGAAATGAGGTAAAATTTATGTTGAAACTTTATTAGTAACATGGATTTTTTTTTGATGTTTCAGAAAATTTATATTTTTGTTCGAGTGACCATCAGCCTTTTTATAGGAGCTGTCATTCTCAGTGAGTATATTTATTTTCAGTTTGATTTTAAATTAAGTCTTCTGTACTGATAAGCGTTACTTTTGTGAACATTCTCAGTGAAATATTTCTTTTCTATCTATGTTTAAAATTGCCTTAAAAAGAGAATCATAACACTTAATTAATCTTTAGGACTTCGTTCATTACTCTTCTTAACGGAGCTAATAAAAAATAAATTTGTGTCGTTTTCAAAACTGTTTAACCTTAAAGCTGCAAAGTAATAAAATCAAATGATATTCATCACATCCGTTCACCAGTAATTAATTTCCTGTTTGTCATACAAAACATATCAAGCGACGTGACTGATTTCACACAAAATTACTTCTCACTTTTTGGAAGGTTTTCAATACAGTCGCCCCGAATGGTTAAGGTGCTGGCCTTCGGAACCGGAGTTCGTGGGTTCCAACCCCACTATGGCATGGATGTTCGTAGCCGTTCGGAATCGGCTTTAAGCAGTAGGTCCCGGTCTCGTTAGCCCTCGTGTTGCAAAAAGTAGACCGTAGCACTCCAAAACCAAACCAAACCAATCAATCGCCACCAGGAGTGGACAAAGGCTTAGGCAACCTAGGCACGTGCCGAGGGCCTGTCATTTTTGGGGCCCGAAAATTAGATTTTTATTTTAAATTTTTTTTATTAGAAAAACGTGATATTCATAATTATTGCTGAAGCGTATCTAAATTATGCCAAATCGTTGATTGATAAAGTTGACAAGTGTGGACGGGCGTTCCCGTGGTTATGCATCCACATCTGCGAGTGTCGATGTGTGTCATTACCGTGTGGCCATAATTAAACTGACAGTGCTCACAGTGTTCTGTAGCGCGATCTATTTGAGAGAATGACGCCACATTTTGTAGGAAGATTAAACAAGACGAGGGACGAAAAATGCCGCGAAAAAACAAATTAGTTCCAAAAGTCACCGCTAGGCGAATATTTGGCGCTGTGCTATAGAAAATAGTGTTAACAAATATAAATGATACGGAATAAAATTACCTTTTATTATGTACATTTTCTGATTTAGTTCAAGTGCAATATGGCAACACTTTTTAAAAAGCGTAAAATCTACATAAACACCGATAAAGTTTCGTGATCTACAATATCACGTACACTGAGCAGAAGAAGTTCTTTATTCAAATTTCCCATTAATGCATGTTACTTATGGAATTTTAATTTTCCTTGCATTCAATGTAGTAGAAAAGTCTAAAACATTCTTCTTTTCCAGGCAACGTCGGGTATAATCAGCTAGTACACACACACACACACACACACACAACACACACACACACACACATATATATATATATATATCCTTTTTATACCCTCAGAAAGTACTGTTTATAATATTGTTTTTATTCACAATTTATTTCTAGTTTGATTACTCAAAAAACTTTAGATGTACATTTTTCAAAATTAATTTTTGTCAAGTAGATATATGTTATTACTAATTTTTAAGCATTTTTAAAAACTTAATTCTGAAATATTGTAGGGCCTTTATTGAACTTTCCTTGTCTGGATCATAATCATTAAAATCGGTTCCTCAGGAAATAGGGTTTATGCCGTTATGCCGTGTATTTCAAGTAGGTCCTAATAACAAGTCATTTTGGTCCTTAGAAAGTCCTTAAAAAGTCCTTAATTTTTGTTCTGGAAAAAGAGCGGGAACCGTGCTTAATAATTTGTTTGTCTTCATACTCTTCTAAAGTCTCCCGATACTGTGAATGCAGTTT
>CM063498.1:206263762-206278762 GCA_032207245.1 Pardosa pseudoannulata | reverse complement strand
TAAATTAAATAGACATTTAGTAAAATTTGGCTGAGTCGGGGACAGAACCGTCAACCCGAGAAGTTCGTTGATGAAATAGCAGACCCTCTACCGAACGTGCTAGGCCTACATCC
Source organism: Pardosa pseudoannulata (assembly GCA_032207245.1). Classification (NCBI taxonomy): domain Eukaryota; kingdom Metazoa; phylum Arthropoda; class Arachnida; order Araneae; family Lycosidae; genus Pardosa; species Pardosa pseudoannulata. The sequence goes on along the minus strand of CM063498.1, from coordinate 206,278,649 downwards.
GGTGAAGGAACTAATTAGAGTATATGAAATTCGAGTAAACACAGTCCAGTTTAAATATTACGCTCCACCCTCGCTGCTCCCTCTTATTCTATACTAAATTCATATCAAGAATGAATTTAGTATAGAATAAGAGGGAGAATAAGACTTGAAATTATAGCATTAAACGCTCGAAAAAGAGGGATGGGGTGGATTTCGAACTCGCTTTGAATTTTGCTAACCCTAACTCATAAAAAATGCAATATGGATGCCTGTATCCATTCCAGGTACAACCGCTTCATAAATTCGCGGACAGACAACTTAGGCTATTATTATATAGGGGATACCCTAAGTTATCTGTCCTCGAATTTATGAAGGGGTTGACCTGGAATATCCATTCCAGGTCATCCAGGTAGGATAGGGGCATCCATATTGGACTCTTGATGAATTAGGTTTAGAAAAATTCAAAACGAGTAAAGTTTATCTTCTCCTAAACTACCGATCCGAATCTGAAATAAATTGGTATAAATATGCTTTATATTACCGCGAAAAGTACTGTCGTCTTTAAAATGTTCAAAATAGTTCAACATACACCCTTCCTCCCTTTTCGAGCGTTTCATACCATTATTTCGAGCCCTATTTTCTTCGGTTAAGAGCAGGCGATTCAATTTATCAATTTATCACATAACAAATAAGTAAAAATAACATTTATGTAGCATTATGGCGTGATTTCTTTTAACTATCTCATCATTCAATCATTTCTTATTTTAAATTATTTAAATATCGTCTGCATTATTTTCATACGTCTTATCGCTGAACTTAGATATTACGTAAAAATTTATCACATAATAAATACTTAAAAATAACATTTTTTTCTACATTATGACGTCATTTCTTTAACCGTCTCATTGAATCATTTCTTGTTTTAAATTATTTAAACATCGTCTGCATTATTTTCATACGTTTTATCACTGAACTTAGATATGACGTAAAAAATTTTCTTTTATATTTGGCTTAAATAATAGATTAGGTACATATGCGATCATTTTAAATTGAATCATCGATTTGTTGCAAGATAATTCTCAGCCAAAAAACAAACCATATTTTTTACCTGCCTCCTAGGATACTTTATAATTATGGGAAATTATAAATTTTACTGATCTCGTCGTCATGAGACGTGTTATATGCTAGAATTGGTTTATTACAGAATAGGTTTTCTGGCTGTAGACAACAAAAACAACAAAAATAGTTAAAGGAAAAAAAATAACCAAATTTTAAGTAGTAATATAAACCATATATATATATAGAAATAGCTAGCTAGATGTTTCGCCAATTACACAGTTATTTTGTTAAATTTTAGTTCGGATTGCCAGGGCAATGACAGTAATTTCCAGTCATGACTCCACTGAAAAAAGATTAAAGTCCAGCGTAGAAGAACTTTAAAATGAACCTCTTTACAGGACAAGACCTTTGCATCGAATGCACGCTTCTATCAAAAATGTTTCCCAAATGCGAGTGATTACGTCAATTTTTTCCCATCAGACCAGCAGCTTAGTCAGCGTTACTGCCAGTCACAAATGAAGTTCGATCACGTGGGTTAGCTCTAAAACCACATATGCAGCAATTTACACATTGAAGGAGTGAACTGTTTTCCTGGGACAGATGAAAATAGGGCCAGTGGTTTGAAAATGAGCTTTTATTCTAGCGTTAGTTTTGGAAGACTGGTAAAAAGAATTTAAATCGGCGAACATTTCTTCAATTCTGACATTACATAAATGAGAAATTAGGTATGAAAAAATGAGAAGGAGAAAAAAGTATGATTTTAGGTCGATATTTAAAGTGTAATAATTTTGATATGTTCCATGTATATACATATATGTAGAGAGAGATAGAGATTTCTATATGAATATACATAGATAATTATATGTCTATATCTATCTATCGATATATGTATGCTAGTATACATGTATGTATGCAAGTATATGTATATATATATGTGTGTGTGTGTGCGCGTGTATATACATATATATACGTAATGATATTTTTATCACTTTCGGTTTAAGATTCTATTTTCCCGGTAGTTCTTCTCGTGGAACCCTAGCGAATATTCTCGAATGTACGCTAGTAAAAATGCTTCCGGTTCCATATCTAAAAATAGAGTTTTAATGTGTGGGGTACATCACTCACGTGACTTCCAGAAATAGGTGATTGGTCGGCACAAATGGCTATTTAAGCAAATGTCTAGAGTTGTTTTCGATGGAGTTTTGATATTGATAGTTTCGTGTAAGGTTTCATGATATGCCCTTGAATAAAAGAAGTTAGATTTTTGAGTGTCTTCATTGCGTTCTCATCGAGAGGTTCCTCGACTGCAGACCCCACTTCAGAATGAGGCAAAAAGTAATATTACATATATGAAGTCCAGTGGCGTTGGGGTAGCGCTCCCAGAACACAGGTTCGATCTCCGGGATGGGCAAAGTTGATTCAGCCTTTCATCCCTTCAGTGGGTATGTGAACTGAGGACCAAGCGTGCTAGGGAACTAAACTCTGGGGGTTCCGTGTAAGATTGACCACCTAACCGGAACATATGCTTCGCACCCCAGGAAGCTTTGTCACGTAAATGGAGATTGGCCCCCTAAGGTCTGTTGCGCCGAGGAGTTTAGTTTTAGTTTATATATACACACACACACACACACACACATATATATATATATATATATATATATATATATAAATAAATAAATAAATATATATATATATATATATATATATATATATATGTATATATATATATATATATATATATATATATATATATATATATATATATGTATATGTAAGTAATGATACTTTAACCAAACTAACCATATTAATTATAACTATATTCGTAAATAAATTTCCGATGATTATATACCTAAGATGACTATTGTTGGTGAAATGCGTTTATTTCTCTTTTAATAGTGGTAAACTTTGGAAACTACGAGCATATCCAATTAATTGTTGCTGAGTTCTATTAATCTTATATAACTCCTAATCGTAACTTAGTTTTATTTCGCAGCTTTCCCACGTGATATGCTGTTGACATTGTAATATAACGTTCGAACTTTTGTACTAAAGGCTACAGTTACCACAATCTCACTATTCTAATTTCTCCCATTCACTATTTCTGAAAATTAACTATTTTTATAAGAAAATAAACAATTATTTGATTGCTACACTACTGGACACAAAAACATCGTCATTATGGCTATTAATTTTTTTTACCTGAAATTTGTTTTTAAACCTGTATTGCTGGTTTGTGTCTGACACGATTTCAGTCAACTATTTTCATTTTCTAATAAATCGAAATAAATGGCTTTCATTCTCGTTAAAACATTTATTTTATTAATAAAAAAATAACACATTGTTGCGAGAGATTTCGTAAGCTATTACAATAGTTATTTCACTTAATTACTTTAGCTTTCAAATTGTCACTTCATTTTAGAATAAGAAAAGGAAAGAAAAAAAAACATTTTGAACTTTTGAATGCCGAGAAAATCGAAATCCTTTTCCTCGAATTAAATTTTTGCAAACAGAGGGTAAACAAAAATGTCAAGGTCGACTGTTTTGTGTTCAGCGTGGATTTTATAAATTCCCAATTAAACTGAACAAAAGCAGAAGGACAAAGCGATTTGATTTTCAATAATGATTGGTATTAATGCAGTTTATTGTTATGAAAGAGAAAAAATGCTTCTCGCATCAAAACATTTTATTTGAAATTACAGGAAGTAAGAAATGGCTTCAGAATCTGGTAATCGAAAGATTTCTTCACAACAGAATTATAATCGAAGAGGTAACGCGAGACTGAAAGGGCAGCAAACTTTTCTAATGATAGAATCTTCAAACATTGATTTTTTTTTTAGTTTATTTTATGGAAGGAAGTTAGAAAAGTACGTAGAAAAGAAAAAAGTTAAATTACAGAGCATATCGGCAATCTCGCACGGGAATAATACACCTCTTCTGGAAATAAATGAGTATGCAATATGGTTGACTGGATAGTTTAGTTCGGAGCGCTATGGTCTACTTTTTTACAACATGAGGGCTAATGAGCTACTGCTTAAAGCCAATTCCGAACGGCTATGAACATACATGCCACAGTGGTTTTGTGTAAGTGCGCTAACTTAAAGCAATAACGAGAAGATTTTTGGCAATGTCCTTTTTTCAACTCCTCTTCTTAGCCCACTCTCCTGTTTCTAATCATGGATCTTGTTGGTGCTTCAACCACATTTGACGAAATTGGCGTGCTTGCAGCTTGCGTGCGTGGCGTGCTTGCAGCGTGGCGTTTGAAATCTGGCGAGGGGATCGTAACTCAACAAATTGATACATAAACAAAAACAACATTTTGAGGAAAAATTTTACAAAAATTGAATATTTAAAATCTAATTGAATTAACAAAGAAAACACAAAGGAAACACATAACATTCATACTAAATGGACTGAAACATTCACTTAATCACAAATTAAATAAATTGAGAGTGATTTTCATCACAAATTTGTGATTTAGTGTAAATTGTAAAATTAATTTAAATTCCCCAAAAAATTGGAAAATACCAAGAGAAAGTTAGTCCAAAGGGATGAGGGAGGGTAGACGGGATCTCATCCAGCCAAAAAACTCTTTGACTTAAAAGTAACTGTATTTTGAGTGGAGGTTGAAGAGGAGATGTAAAATTGAAATTTTTTTTTCAAATCTCTTATTTTTTTTGTACCGTCGAAGAACATCGTTACAGTAGACTGTACGTCACAATGGAGAGAGGGGTTGTGGGATTGCTCGGAAAGCTAGTACGTGTCCCGCATACAATGTGTTAAAACAGATTTCGAACGGCTAAGAACATATATGCCAACAGCGAGATTCGAACTCGCGAACTCTAATACTGAAGTAAAACATTCTACTATTCGGCCATCGTTCGGCTGGAGTCGTGAGACTAGAAGCTTTATGCGCCAGCGGGGTATAAAAGCATTGTTATGGTGATAGGTGTATTTATTATACAAATGAACTTAAATTATTACAAGCTAAATATTCAACCATTCGTTTTGATAGGGTTATCCAAATCATGATAATGTTTCTTCAATATCCCCATATTGAGTTTCGGGAAATCATCTTCGAGGAAGCATAGGGCGACTACCATGCTCTGTACATATCTAAGGTTTAAGAATAATTCGGCATGTATTTTTCTAGACATTTACCGAAACGCGCAAATGACCGACCATCATTGCCCATACAGTGTATGAATATTTTATTAACACATTGTATGCGGACACACGTACTAGTAGGTTTCCTGACGATTGATACTTGAGCGCGGTTTATGTACTAGTACGGGTTAGTGTAACAACATGGTTTGTTTGTGGGTACAAAAATAACGGTGTATACAGGAAAACAAAGCCGAATGTTCTTGTCTACTACATAGATTCTGGAATGTAAAATTGTTTATATATAATATAATTCGAAAAAATTAAAACTATATACCACTATTTCTATTTGAATTTTCATATTTCCAATACTATTATTAATTTGGTTTGGAGAGCTACGGTTTACTTTTTGCTACACGAGGGCTAAACTATTATTAATTTATTCACTAAAAATATATTTTTTGTTTACAAAAATCTTATGGTTGTCATTTATATATTTCTATTTATATATTTGTTTATATATTTCAATATAAAATATGAAAATTTGGTTAAAAATTTAAATAATTTTCGATCCATTGAGATTGTGACCGCTCCCGGTACAATTTCGCTGTGAAATGTACCCGCACACAATGCGTTTAAAAAAATAGCTTTGGCGTCCCCGAAAAATTAGTCATGGCCGTTAGTTGGAAACTGCAGGTCTAAGGAATCCCTGAGTCGACAAAGTTCTAAAGAGCATTGGTCTAGTTTAATTAACTATTTCATCTTGTTTCGAGACGGTGAGTCATTTGTGAGGTCCAGGAAAGAGGTGTGGTGTATAAGAGAAGAGACTCATAGGTTGCGTTGTGGAAGAACCAGTTTGCTCTGCAGCTTTTACAATCTAAAACACCTCCTCCACACCACATTTTTTTCTCTTTTCTTCGGAAGCACTCTTTCGTCTGTTTACTTTCTCTTCGCGGATGTTGGAAATTTCCAATTCAACCGAGCGGGACACTGCCTTGACCTGGAAAAACGCAATTAATCGGCAGCCTTTAAATGCAAAGTAGTTCAAAAGAAATAAGAAAGAGGGGGAAAAGTCTCTTTGGTGGAAATGGGACTCACTTAAAATAACAATTTTCTTAAGCACTTTAACCGGTTTTTGTAAGTCCAATATATCAACCCTTATCTTTTGAAACGGCTTATAATTCGTTTACAATAGAGAATCGAAAGTCGATTCAGACACCCTCTACCCAACCTAGTTTCTCGTAATATTTGGCTCTAAATTGGGCGACTATATAAAATTCTACCATTACATTATCACACCTGCCAACTTTTAAGGATTATCAGTAAAGTTTACAGTTTTTGATTTAATTTTACGGATTTACGGATAGACCGAAAATTTTTACGGTTTTGGGTACCGTGAAAATGAAATCGAAAAGATGACGATAAACTTTCAGTTTTAGTATTTCATGAAAGTTGAAAATCTTTATAATTTCACCAGAAATCTACATAACTGATATAAATATCCTTCTGTGGTATAATGATGCTTTTGGCATGGTTGTGGCTACCATCGAAAAAAAAAATGCACTTCTTGCATACTTCAAAATTTTAGCTACTGCCGAAATAATAAATAGTCATGTTTTGTTGTAGGGTTGTAGAAAGGTGAGCCCCTCAGCTGTGTAAATCTACTTACATATCCCAATTCAAGGTGTATTTTGTTAATACTTCGTTAGTACCAGTTAGTACCCTAAAACAATTCATTACTACAGAATGTAAAACGAATTTATAGCCATTTTTTACTGTACGGCTCTAGAAAGACGAGCCCCTGCAAAGGTATGATTCTACTTATCTTTCCCAATTCAAAGTGTATTTTGTTAATACTTCGTTAGTACCAGTTAGTAAAGCAAAACAATCATTACTACAGAATGTAAAACTAATTTACAGTCATTTTTTTACTGTATGGCACTAGAAAGACGAGCCCTGCAAAGGTGTAATTCTGCTTATCTTTCCCAAGGGTGTATTTTGTTAGTACTTTGTTAGTACCAGTCAGTATCGTAAAACAATCATTACTACAAAACGTAAAACTAATTTATAGCCATTTTTGCTGTACAGCTCTAGAAAGACGAGCCCTGCAAAGGTGTAATTTTGCTTATCTTTCCCAATTCAAGGGTGTATTTTGTTAATACTTCGTTAGTACCAGTTAGTATCGCAAAACAATTCATTACCACAGAATGTGGAACTAATTTATAGCCATTTTTTATTGTACTGCTCTAGAAAGACGAGCCCTGCAAAGGTATGGTTCTACTTATCTTTCCCAATTCAAAGTGTATTTTGTTAATACTTCGTTAGTACCGCAAAACAATCATTACTACAGAATGTAAAACTAATTTACAGTCATTTTTTTATTGTACTGCTCTAGAAAGACGAACCCTGCAAAGGTGTAATTCTGCTTATCTTTCCCAATTCAAGAGAGTATTTTGTTAATACTTCGTTAGTACCAGATAGTATCTCAAAAACATTTTTTTACTACCGGCTTTAAAACTAATTTATAGCAATTTTTATTATGTAGAACAAAGGCGAGCCTTGCAAGGGTATAATTCATTTTACATTTTCAATTCAAAGATGTTATTCGTTGATACTTTATAAGACCCGGTTAGTACCAGAAAAAGATTCATTAGAACCGAATTTGAAATAAAATGATTGCAATTTTTTGCGAGCCCCGCAGCTATGGATTTGGTTTGATGTGGAGTGCTATGGTCTACTTTTTACAACATGAGAGCTAATGAGACCGGGACCCACAGCTTAAAGCCGATTCCGAAAGGCTGCGAACATCCATTCCACGGTGGGATTCGAACCCACGATCTCCGGTACCGAAGACCAGCACCCTAACCAACCGGCCATCATTCGACACTCGCAGCTATGGAAGTCCATCGTTACAAAGCTGCCGTTACCGAACGATGACCGAGTGGGTTGGGCGCTGCTCTTCGGTACCGGAGTTCGTGGGTTCGAATAATACAGCTGGCATGGATGGGTAATGCCGTTTAAAGTCGGCTTTAAGCAGTAGGTCCCAGTCTCTTTAGCCTTTATGTAACAAAGCAGTACACCGTAGTGATTCAAAAAACCTAATCAAAGGTGTCATTTTTTAGTATTTCATTAGTCCCATATTAAATGTAGCAATTGTTTATTGTGGAGGCTAGCATTTCAATAGCCCCACAGTTTTCCAAAACCGCTTTCCATTTTCATTTCGAAGGTGTCATTCGTTAGTACTATATTAGGGCTGTTTAGTATCGAAAAAATTTTGGTTACTACCGAATTTAAAATCAAATTATTACAGTTTTTTAATGTGGGGCAAGGAAAATGCTATCACCTCCCGTATGAAATTCCACCGTTTCAAAAATGGAAAAAAACCTTGAACAGAGGTGGGGGAAACTTTTGACCGTATTTACATTAGACAGTCAGTGGCGTACGCAGAATTTTTTCAAGGGGGTACATAATTTTCAAGGGAGGTTCATAATTCTAAAAAATAATAGCCCGCATAATGTCGACTAAAATTTTTATTTTTGACATTTAGTCTGAGCTCAAGGGGGGTGTTTAAACCCCTAACTCCCCCCTTACGTACGCCCCTGTAATAAAGGAAGCCACATAAGTTGATCTACTTATAAATGCAACTTTTGTGAAATTATTATAGTTTTTTATAGTTTTATTAATTTATTGCATTATATAGAAATAATACAATAATTAAGTCATTTATTTAATATTCAACTTTAAAAGTATGAATATAAGATATTTTTGTATTCAGATAAGGTTAAAAGCTTATCATAACATTCATCTTTAATTACTTTTAATAAATAACAAGAAATTTCAATATCGCTGTAAATAAAAGTAATAAAATTGAGCTACAGAGGGTGTTTACACTTTTTGCCACAATTTTGACTTCTACTGTGCATTTAAATTTAAACGTGATAGGCATCGAGTTAAAAAAAGGATTTGAAATATCACCTGCAGTATTAAAAATCTTGTGCAATTTAACCGTTTAATACCCCAGTCTTTTCTATCGATTACATACGGATGCATATCTTAAATATAAAGTTTTATGGACTGTAAAGAATAAAATAAATATGAAGTTTAAACAACTTTAAATACGACAACGCGTCACGCATGTGATCAGATACCATTTTAAGCATCGTAGGATACCATTTATAAAAAAGAAAAACTTGATTAAAACAAATTTATTTGGTATTACGTTTAAAATAGAAATTGCAAAAGAGTTTCCTAATAGATAAAGCAATTTATCATAATTTCAGTCTATGTACCTCCCGAAAAAGTAATTGTTTGTGCTCTGTTCGAAAAATCATAAAGTGTCAATCCAAATGAAAAATTGAAAATTTTGTACATTGTTAATAAGATTTCTCTCTACTTATTCTCAAACGTAAAATTCGTTCTATGGAAATATAAAATTCTACAAGCTATTATTTAACGGTATCTTAAAAGATACACCACGCATTTAGAGTTAAAATGGCGCTGAAAAAGAAATACGAGATGGAAGGATAAATGTTAGGTTATATTATTTTTTATTATTTGTTAAACCTAAACCTACTAATTATGTGTTTGGAAGACTAACTGAATAATTACTGTTCTGTAGCACACCACTTAAATTTATAACATGTTTATTCTGATTAACTTTCGAGCATAATCTATTTATTCTAATAAGCTAATTGACAATATTGTTTGCATAGATAAATGTGTGATAACAACACTGAAATTCAGAAATCTCTCTCTATGCCCATGGCATTTAGATAGAATAAATTAAAGAAAATACACTGTGAATTCTAAATAAAAAAGAACGTACACCTATATATTTTCAAAATTAGACTGTTACGTTTGAAACAAAATTTAACTGGATTTATTTCGGATAAAGCGTTTTGGATTTACAAAGCGATAACATTGTTTTAAAATCGTGATTGATTTACGGCAGCACTCTGCAGATGTTCTCCCAACTTAAGCAAGATGTCCTTCTAACCGTCTCCCGTACACCGCGGCATATTTGCGAGTGCAGAAATCTGAATCGCTATGGGTACGCTTCGCTTGTCTCCACGTACACGGCCGGAAGACTGATGGGCGTCCTTGAACGGAAAGTGTTACCCTAGAGAGAGAGAGTGAAATTTCATTTTTGCTTTTTCACCCCGCGATCGTAGCGTGGACAGCGACCCAAAACCAATCAGCAAATGCACACTTCACTTCTTTTTTCATTTTCTCTCCAGGCATCTGATCCCAGACTTATTTATCACCCGTTTTATGGCCGATAAATTTCCTTCTCGACAAGGTAGCTAATTAGGTTGGCTGAGCATGCGGACAGAAGTGTTACTTTAGAAATTAGGATCTTAAAATAACTCGAAGCATAAAAACTTCACGTTTGTTTGACAGCAACCTATTTGTTTTACGCACCTCTACCTCTCTGTCTCTCTGTTGAACTGAATGGGTAGGGTGCTGTCTTTCAGTACCGGTTCGGATCTCCTTAGCGACATAGATGTCAGTAGTCGTTCGGAATCAGCTCAGAAAGACACAGCCACATTAACCATAATATAACAAAAAAATTTATTCCAAACCTAGTTAAGCTGAACTCCTTCTCTACCTATCTCTCTCTCTGTATATATATATATATATATATATATATATATATATATATATATATATATATATATATATATATATATATATATATATATATATATATATATATATATATATATATATATATATATATATATATATATATATATATATATATATATATATATATATATATATATATATATATATATATATATATATATATATATATATATATATATATATATATATATATATATATATATATATATATATATATATATATATATATATATATTTATATATATATATATATATATAATATATATATATATATATATATATATATATATATATATATATATATATATATATATATATATATATATATATATATATATATATATATATTTATATATATATATATATATATATATATATATATATATATATATATATATATATATATATATATATATATATATATATATATATATATATATATATATATATATATATATATATATATATATATATATATATATATATATATATATATATATATATATATATATATATATATATATATATATATATATATATATATATATATATATATATATATATATATATATATATATATATATATATATATATATATATATAATATATATATATATATATATATATATATATATATATATATAATGTATATATAATATAAAGAAAACTATATATTTAATAATATATATATATCTTATATATATATATATTATATATATATAATATAGTGTCGACGAGCATCCGGTAATCCGATACATAAATGGTAAGTAACTTATACACCCGACCCAGCTTACGCCATACGGGGAATACATAAATGGTAAAGTAAATGTATAGCTAAAAAGATCAGAGAATTTCAGAGTCAAAGGCTAAAAATTCCCGCATCCTTTTGCATCCCCCTTTTTAATCCCTTTAATATATATAATATAATATATATATGTAAATATATATATACCTTTTTAATATATATATATAAGTTGACCACTAGGGCTACAGATTAAGCCCCCAGAGAAGGGGTCTGACCAATTATAACTCTACATAGCCCTAGCGGACAATTTAGGAAATTTCCAAACAAAAAGGAGATGCACGCTGTCGGAGGCTGATTTTTCTAGAGATTTCCTGACAGACGTCGACCCAGGTGTTACGTGTCTTGTACATATAATTGCATGCTAGCTGACCCTTCCGTTTGTCCTGTCCCTATGATGAAGTGGGTACCCGTCCTCCAACGTTATCTTAATAAAGTCTTTAGCTAAAACGGTGTCATTTTCATGATCATAACTGCAACCACCCATCGAGAAGTCCGTCTTATTACACGTATTGGCCGCGATTAATGTAGTTAACAAAATATAATTCATGTACTTGTAATAATCTACATATATTAAGATAAATATCGTTATTACCATTAATCTATGCTTCCTTATATATAAACACACAACAAAACAGTTTTGTTTAAGTTTGCAAAAATTTTGTAGATTGTTTATAACATTGCCATCTACATTCTCTAGGGAAAAAACCTTGTTCCAACAAAGTATTAAATTATTACAAGCTATTATTTAGCTGTCCCTAAAAAAGGACAACTAAGCATTACTGAGTTAATAAGGAACTTTGTATATTTACTCTACTATGTATAATTCTCTCTAAATAATCTGATACATTTAATGTAGGTTACAATTAATGTACAATTAACGTACAGTTAAGGGCATTCCAACTGAAAAATTCTAGCGTACAAAGAACTTTAGACAAAGGTAGTAAACTGGCGCGTCAACAGGGAAGGGAATTTCGCAAGGCATTCTCTTTAAATATATTTATTTACAGAAGTTGTTCTCGCACCCCTAATTACTGCTGTTTTGGCTGAAAAGATTTATTCTTCGATGGCTGTCTCTCCATAGCGACAGGCATTGAACACAGGAACGTGTGTGCAAGTCTTTTCTTAGGTATTTCTTTTTTAGATTCGGGCTAGGATAAACTTTTGGAAAAGGCGATCCTTCAAGATGCACTTATACTCGGCGCACATGTTGGTCGCTTCTTCAGAATCGATTACTTTTTAAAGGCATTCACTCGATATTCTATACCCAAGGGCTGCTGGCTGCATCGTCACGTTCCTCGGGAAAGGAAAAGAATAATAAAAAAGAGATGGGACTGAATAGGAGTAAAAAAATCGGTGCTCACAGTTAGGTCCGATTTTATTTCCTTGTCTTGACGTAGGCCTCAGACCAGGAAATGTTTTGGGCAGTTTTTTCATAAAGGAAAAACTGAAAGGTAGTCGCTTTGAAGATTCTCCAAACTTTATCACGTGAAAGAGTTTAATTTAATTATTCGCTATCCTGCTGTTAAAAAGAATAGTGAAATAATAAGCATCCATATAGCTTTTTCCCCTTTAATTCCCGAGTCATTTCTGCCAAATATATATCGATAAATAACATCCAATCTAAGTTAGGATGGTCTACACAAAGTAACACAAATGAAATGAAATACCTCTTAATATTATCTTATTATTTAGCGTGTCATTTTAGGCATCACAGGACGCCATTTATGAAAAAAAAGAAGAAATTTAGTATAATATATTCATTTGATATCAAGTATACATTTCTGCCAAATATATATTGATAAATACATCCAATCTAAGTTATTATGGTCTACACAAAGTAAAACAAATAAATTGAAATACTTTTTAATGTTATCTTATTATTTAGCGTGTCATTTTAGGCATCACAGGACGCCATTTATGAAAAAAAGAAGAACTTCGGTATAATACATTCATTTGATATCAAGTGTAAACAAATTATTGTAAAGAGAATATTTTTAACAGACTAGCTCCGTCGGGCCCATACCTAGGGAAATCTCTAGGAAAATCTGTCTCCGATAGCGTGCATTTCCTTTTTTGGGGTTAATTTTCTAAATTATCCGCTAGGGCCATGTAGAGTTATAATTATTTAAACCCCTTCTCTGAGGGCATAAACTGTAGCCCCAGTGATCAGTTTAGGTGAGGGTTTTTATTCAAAATGCCTACACTAGTTTCAAGATCCAGTTTACTTTATATATATATATATATATATATATATATATATATATATATATATATATGTATATAAATATATATATTATATATATATATATATATATATATATATATATATGTATATATAATATATATATATATATATATTATTTATATATATATATATATTATATATATATATATATATATATATATACATATACATAGATATATATTTCATACATTTATATATATACATATATATACATATATATACAACATATATACATACATACATATATATATATATATATATATATATATATATTCATATATATATATGTATAATAAATATATAAATATTAGATTATTTCATAGAGAGAGAGAGAGGGAGGAGAATAGAAAGATATTTCAAGAAATATTAATTTTTAATTATTGAGTCTCGTCACTTTAATACAATGTAATAAATTGTCTTAAAGTATTCATTTCATTATTAGAGTGCAACAGTGGCAATAGGCACATATTTATTCCACTATTTTTCACACATAGCTTTAACTGTTCTCTCCCGGAGAGTTATAGATCTTTTACAACTTAAACTTCAGCGATATTACGCGAACTTTTCTCACAGATTTCTCTCGGGATTTAGCCTTTTCGAGATAGTCAGCTCTGAATCTCCAAATATTTCTACTGTTAGTCTAAAAAAATTTAGAATGTTTTTAATAGATCTCAGGATTAAAGTTTAAAAAAAATTTTGAAAAAAATCTAGTTATATGTGTACACTATGCAATAAAATACAAATCTACTCAGACGAAAAAAATAATTTTTTTATTTGTAAATTAGAAAAATTTTTTTGAATCAGATAGAAGATTGTTATTTTTTTTTAATTCTAGGAACCCCAATTATATTAATACGAATAACAAATTCATTTTATAGCTTGATAAAAATTAATTCTCTTACATTTTGAATTTCTTATCAGCTTTTAATTATATTTGAATTTTAAAATTTCAAATACTCTTTAAATTCCAGTTTATAGAATAAAAGAGATATTTTACTTCAATCTGATACAAAATTTTAGTTTCTATCATGAATATTTCATAAGCGAAA
>CM063498.1:206256262-206258762 GCA_032207245.1 Pardosa pseudoannulata | reverse complement strand
CTCGTAACCGTTCAGAGTCGGCTTTAAGTAGTAGGTACCGTTCTCATTAGCCTTCATGTGAGATAAATGTATATCGTAGTATTCCAAACCAAACCAAAGTCTACACACCCTTGATCTTCGAACAATTTCATTTGCCAAGGGTTTTATCTAAAACACCATGCAACATTCTTTCGAGATCTGTCCAGCCATTTCGAAATGCACAGCCAGCATACATACATGCACACTCAAAAAAACTCACATAAACGGGATTCTCTCCATAAAGATAGATACCTGAAGTTTTAAATATAAGCCTTTGTAAGTACGTGGCTTTAACAAAATCCCTTTTATCCGAAAGAAAAAGTCTTCCGAGAATAGAACTTTAAACGAGTCTCTTCTTTTTCGGGAAAGAGCGAGTGAATCTAAGTGGCTGGGATTTCTTCCGTAGTTCTATTCTCCCCGAATCGTCTTGTGGAAAAGAAAAATCGTGAGATTTTGGAGAGAGTAACAACGTTCTTTTCACGGCTCTCTGAGTTCCCTGTCATTGAACTACAGGTCAAACAATACAGACGCTCGGTTTCTTATGGAAGGAAGAGCGAAAATTTTATTCCAAAGCTCTTTTTTTTTATTTTCTCCTTCCCCCGTGCCTCACAGTCCGCTCATTAGCTATGCCCCAATCGTACCTCGGAAACAGGTATAATCACAGGTGACTAGTAGATAACGGTGAATCATCGTGTACCCCCTCTTATTTTATGCTGCATTTATTCTTCTCCCCCCCCGGTCGCTTGTTCCCGAACTTATTGATCACGAGGAGTGGGAAAAGTGTAATTGGACCGACACGGGCGGGTGAAAGCCTATGAAATATAACGTGTGCGGAATCTCGCCTAAAATCGATGAGAAAAGGGGGGGGGTGAGGAAGAAGGGTCCCGGTTGGACGTCTGCGAGCTTAAAAGGCGTGATGGACAGTCGAGATCCATGGAACGGAACAAAATGAAGCCGGCACGGTCGTGATTAAAACGGCGGAGAGGGAGATTAGGGGATGATGAGACAAGATGTAGTGTAAATTGGAGAGCCTGAATTTTTCATTCCTCTTGCTAAACTTTCTTTCTCATTTCGGGTTCTCCCCCGTTGAAGAGGTGTAGCCGAAGAGAATTTTGGAAGGTACCATGGTCGCTTTTTCGGATGAGCCCCGAACTTTAGTGAAAAATTTATGAGCCCATTTGTGAATATTTTAAAGTTTTATTAGAAGTAGTTGAAGTTTCAGTTCACCCCTTGACACACAAATAAGACGGAATTTGATGTGTCTGAAAAATACTATTGATTTTGGCTCATCTGAACAAGTTTGTGCAATTTGAAGAAAGAGAGCGTTTTATTTTGAAATTTGCATTGCTTTATAACATTTAATGAAGTCCATATATTACGCTAGTAGACAATAATTAAGTAATAGTTTAAAATAAGTTAGTATTTCTGTAAAGTATGAAGTCTGCTGGAGACAAATCTTGAAGCCTCGGAGACGTCAAAGTCTGCATTGGCACACGAAATGACTGACGTCTCCCAGACGTCAATGTGTATCAAGTGGTTAATTTTCTTGTGTTAACTACGATAAAAACTCTCAACATTTATTGCATCGATGAAATTATGAATGGATGGATATGGGATACAAGAATATTCCAGGAAGGAACAAAAATATGTCAGATTACGCTGAGGTTATTTATTTGTTGTATAATACGTAAGATCATACGGATTCATGATTTGTTAACACGCAAATACTACTTTTAAAATACATATATGCAGTTCCAGTTTGCATTCAACGATGTATTAAGTCTTGTATCCCATCTGTTCATCGCTTTCAGAATATCTGTAAAAACAAAATCTTTCACTGCTTGGTGGAATGGTTCAGGTATCAAATCCCACCCCTATATCTCTGATCGAAGTTTATAGATTCGCGTTTTTCTTTTCTCTTAATTTTTAATAGTATTTTAACTCAAAAGTGTTTTATGAAAAGTATCCATTGTGTTGTATATCATTGCTTAAATAATATATAAAATTACTGTATTTACTGCAGACAAAAAAATTGTTCTTATAGCTACAGATAGCAATATAAATATCGTTTTTAAGTTTTAACGTTTATTTATTTAAAAGAAAATTAGAAAAACAGCACAGTGGTGTATTTATATTTTTTATATACGGAAATGACTACTATTCACATATATGAAATAATATTAATTTATACGAAAAATTATCTCCTCTGGTATTATAAGTGAGGTTCCACTTTATATATATATATATATATATATATATATATATATATATATGTGTGTGTGTGTGTGTGTGTGTGTGTGTGTGTGTGTGTGTTTAATCATATTTTTAACTTAAAAAACTAAGTATACCTTAAAATAATTTTTAGGGGATTCTATCTGAATAGGGAAAGATTTAGCGACTATCTTCTGTTCTTTCTTTTCTTTGGAGAATACGAAAACACCAAAGTTAATTCCTGCTGACTTCAGACGTTCTTATATAATTT
>CM063498.1:206236262-206241262 GCA_032207245.1 Pardosa pseudoannulata | reverse complement strand
TTACACTCTATCCAATTAAAATTCATTCTCAGATCGACGATTGCTCTTCTATTATGTGTAATGTCAGCTGGTTTTAGCAAGTAAGATGCCATGTAGAAGGAAAAGTTAATATATGATTTTTTTCAGTGTAGCTGGCAATGCATACAGATATATTCATGCCAAACACGGCTGCAAAGTTGCTATTTATTTATCACCACCCGTGAAGCACGTGTAGATTAAGGAATGCTACGGACGCGAGTAGCATTGCCCCCTCTTGGTCATCGTAATTTAGAATGATGGAACCAGCAAAAGATCCTCAGGCTAGGCCTGTCACCTTTAGAGACTTCTTAACTTCTAAACTTGATGGACATAGTGATCATGAATTTATTGAGTGTCCCACCCGCAATTTATGATCACGGAGCCCCTTTGGCTAGCTTGAACCTCGAACTCACAACCCTCCGGCTATGAGATCATCGGTTAATAAAAGAAGAATAGTGCAATCACGTAAACACAGCACACGCGAAGTATTAAACCAGGTTTGTTGAGGAAATGTTGATACACTAAAAAATGTCTATGAGGGAAGAGTTACCGTTCACGAAAATTTATTTTACAAATGAAAAATTAAAAATCGGTACAAATCTATTTATTCTGTTTTGACCATTTGGCCAAGTCTACGTATGTACTGTTTATTCCTAATTATTTTTTTTCTACAAGGCCATCAGCCTCTTCTGATTCTTTTTATGGTCTACTTTGCCATGAATTACGCCCCGAACTATCACCGAATATTTCGGTCTCAGATAGTCAGTACCGGAGTTCGTGGGTTTGAATCCCACTGTGGCAGGGTTGTTGGTATCCGTTCGGAATAGACTTTAAGTAGTAGGTTCCGGCCTCATAAACCCCATGTTGCAAAACGTAGACCGTAACGGTCCAAACGATACCTCTTAACCTGCTAATTCCGGTAAAGGGACAAACACTCCGATCTCACTTCCCCCTGCAAGAAATGGAGGTGGTAAACCCTATTTGCCCAGCCAGGTTCGAAACAAGATAGAACGCTGGAAACACTTAACCTCTTCTCGGTAGACCACTGGTAGCAGAGGGCTTAACTCTTTGTTTCAGTAACTAGATTTATCTTTTCACGTACCAACCTGGTAGCACGAGCTACGTAAATTGGAATGTTTCATTTATTTTGTTGCCCAAGCTTATTTTTGTATTTTTGAATACACGGAGAGAAGGTTTATGTTATCAGTCCTATTCAAAACTTTTGCTTCATTTATGTCATTTATACCGTACCGCGTACCGCGTTCGATAGAACCAAATTGTCTTTTGAGTAAAATATTTTGTGGTGTGAATTTTGTGACTAACTGCCTCGTTAGCAGAAAATAAGGTGATTTAGCTTTCCCGTAATCCAATGAAACTTACCTCCTATGCGATAAGAAGACAGACAGAGTGGTCATTTTCGTTGTTTCTATCAATCAACTAATCCCAAAGGAATGGCAAAAACGTGAATTCAAGGATTCTATATTGGGATTAATTAAAAAATTAGAAACATTGTAACGAATGACCTACTCTAGACTATTTTTTCTGACTCTCAAAAATATCTACCAGATTGTTATGGACAAGTCATAGGCCACTGCTCTTCGATAAAGGAATTCTTGCATTAAAATCCTATTGCACGTTTGGATGTACGGAACCGTTAAGAATCGGCTTTAATCTGTAGGTGCCGGTCTCATTAGCCCTCGTATAGCAAAAAAAGTAGACCATACCGCTCCAAACCAAACCTAACCAAATTTAGAATTTTGAATACATTTTCGAATGCTGATTGGTCTGCACAAAAATGTTTTGCCCATCCCTGCTATAAACTAAAACTACACCTCTTTATAGCTGATCAGAACTAATTATCGATTAAACACTGTTTAATTACACTGCAGTTATCATCGATTAACTTTAACCGATGAGAATGGGCTTTAATTTATGCGTCTCTTCAAAGACGATGACAGCTTATCATAATTTATGCCTTTATATAGTAGTTAATCAAGGATTATCACTAATCAACTATTGTTAAATAGGGCCACAACAAGAAACCTTTGTTTAGAGATCACAGATAAAGAGATCAATTTAAATAATGCACAAAGGAAAAGACAAATAAAAGCAGACTGTTTCGAAGCTTGACACCTACCCCACTGAATAATTTTCTCTGCTCTCCACCGTAAAATGAGATGTTTTCTGAAACGAAGTTTGGACTTTAATGATTAAATAGGGGCTTACTTTGGAGTTGCGGTTCTGTTCGAACGTTCTTTCTGACGTCATTTTGACGTCAGCATTATCGTTTACTCACAAAATGTCCGCAAGCTGCCGTCAAAGTGACGTCACAGCGAACGTTCGAACCGAACAGCAAATTCCAGAGTAAGGGACATACACTTCAGTTCTGCGTATCAGTGCATATATTTTGGATCGTGCATATAATAAAAAGCTCGTATGGTGTTTCAAAGGGCTTCAAGACTCTTTTTTTTTCACTGATTAAAAAAAGTCTTTAAAATTACTTTTTTTATGAAATTTTATTAAAGTGCTTTTTTTCCTTTTCCTCTCTTTCACACATAATTACAGCCCATTTTTCTAATAGTATTATTATTAAAGCTATTTGATAATAAATTACAATTCATATTTTGTAATATATGTTGATTGTATAGAGTATGCTATATAGTATGTGTTATCATTTCATTGTTGCTACAATCTTTATTTTGATGCAATATTAATGTGTAACCCACTTCATAGTAGAAATCTTTTTTTTCTTTGTTGTTTTTTATTGTCGATTCATATTATAATACTTACATTATATAATATATAATAACTTCCTCGGGTTAAACTGTTGTTTCAAACTGTCTATTAAAAATGGTTTAATTAAACAAATATTTTCTTTCGATAATAGAATTTTCATTTACAATATTCAGTGTTAGAAGTAACAAGAGAATAGTAAAATGCAGAGTTAATTTATGTATTCCGTATTGCCATAACTTCGCACAAGAGCAACATGGAATTAAAAAAATGAATGTCATTCTATCGTTCTTAACGCATCGGAAGTTTTGAAGTGTTAAGTGGCTAAAGAAATGCTTATCTGCGTGTTTTTGAAATCATGTTAGGAAATCGGGCATAATCCGGATTTCTTAAACTTATTAAAATATTTACCACCAATGCTTGCAGCCCGTATCTGTTTAGTTAGCTTAATGTGGGGGAAATATGCTTGTGAATAGTTTTCAATATTTTACGTTTTTCAATACAGACTTGTTTCCGCTCTCGTGGAATTGTGCAATATCGATCATCACATGACGACGGCTTATCATCCCAAGACAAATGGGTTGACGGAGAGCCTTAACAAAACTCTAGCCGATATGTTGTCCATGTATGTTGATACCGAACAGAAAAACTGGGACGAAATTTTACCATTTGGTATGTTTGCCTATAAAACTGCTAAGCAAGAGACAACAGGATTCACACCGTTCTACCTACTCCATGGACGTGAAGCCGAAACGACGCTGGACACGATGTTTCCATTGTGCCCTGATGATGCAACTAACGATTACATCGCCAAGACTATTTCCAGAGCAGAAGAGTCAAGACAATTGGCTAGAACGCATAATCTGAGAGCTCAAGATAAAGACCCTCGACGTTATGACTATAAGCACCGAGTGGTGTCTTATAGTCCTCGAGACCTCGTATGGGTTTATACCCCAGTCCGAAAGGTCGGTCTTTCAGATAAGCTCTTAAGGAGGTATTTTGGTCCCTACCAAGTGTTGCACCGTTTATCCGAAGTTACCTATGAAGTGCAAGATTTCGATCCTGCCTCCCGAAAAAAAAAACAAAAAAAACAAAAACAAACAAAAAAAAAAAACGAAAAGACGTTGTCCATGTTTTACGTATGAAGCCGTACCATGATCCGACGAAACAGACCGAAAGTGAAGATGGACAAAATCCATGTGTCGTTCTTCCAGAAGAGAAGGCAAAAGAGATTTACAAGGGACCTTTGACACGTCCAGATATAAATCGCAGCGAGACGCTGTCTTTTTGAGAAAGGAGCAAAGAAAATGCGCCAACGAGCTCAGTGGCCGAATGGTCAGAGCACGAGATGCAGACCGAAAGTTTGTGGGTTCGGTGCTCGCCATGGTTGTTGGTCCAAAGTATGGATTTATTATTTTAAAATGTTATTTATTGTTGCCTCACGCTCTCCAACATTCTAGATCTTTCTTTATTATGTACATTAGTTATTTCTCGAATATTCTGTTCGGGTATAAAAGCTGATACCCACTAGTTGTAAGCAACTTCTCGATCTTGTAAAATTGCGAGTTGCTACTTTGCTTCAATAAATTCATCTGTTAGGCTAAATGGTGTGTTCATTCGAATCTTAATATTGCTGGCAACTTCGTAGAACATTTTCGGACCTAGAAAACCATAACAAAATTACTTTGCTCGGTGTTCAAAAAGGAAGCTGAAATTTTCTAATACAGAATTTTGCCTCCCGTGGCGACATTCTAGCTTCGGCCTTGAGAGGCAAGTAGAAAGACAGGTTAGGCACCGGCAGTTTTAAGTGAAAATGAGGACGAAGTTACGAATGCGTACGGAAGTAA
This sequence comes from Pardosa pseudoannulata, assembly GCA_032207245.1. Lineage (NCBI taxonomy): Eukaryota > Metazoa > Arthropoda > Arachnida > Araneae > Lycosidae > Pardosa > Pardosa pseudoannulata. The sequence goes on along the minus strand of CM063498.1, from coordinate 206,236,664 downwards.
CAGAAATTTTCCACTTATATAATTTTTTTTTCTCAAATCACAAAACAAAAATGTTTTCTTTTTAATTGCGATCAAACTTACTGTCTAACAAAGATGTTGTTTTCGCAAAGGCCTTTAAAGGTCATTTATTTCTAACCACGGTATATTAAAATACATTTCAAACTGAGAATGGTTTAAAAAATAAATTGATTTAGATCATATGCTCTCTCCTTTCAACAGAGCGCTGAAGCCTTTCAGGAGGAGAAGGAGTAGGTAGCAGGTTCATAGGCAAATGGGGAAGGAACTTAACACAAGTCAAGGGGGGGCAAACAGTAGATATAATATCCATAAATATATGCATGATATCTATGAAAAACAAATCAATGGAATAATAATTAACCTTAAAAAGTTCTATATTTTTCA
>CM063498.1:206226262-206231262 GCA_032207245.1 Pardosa pseudoannulata | reverse complement strand
GGAAAATGTGAGTTATTTTTTCAAAAATATCAAGAAAATGTCTCCAAAAAAATGAATAAAAACGAATATAGCGAATTCCGCCAGTCAAAATTAATAAAAAAAAAAATTAAAAAAACCTCTTTTTCAATTTCTGTCTCTTACAATTCTGGATATATCGGAAAATTATCACGAAAATTGTGAATTTTTTTTTAAATCAAGAAATTTTTTGCAAAAAAAGTTTTATGTATATCAAATTCTGCCAATCAAAATTTTAAAAAAATTCTTCAATCTCAAACCTTTTGGGCAATTTGTGTCTCATGCAATTCCAGATTTATCAGAGAATTATTAGGGAAATTGTGAATTTTTTTCAAAATATCAAGAAAATGTCTTATTATTAATTAAAATTAACAAAAAAAATATTTAAATCGTAAAACTCTTTTGCAATTTGATCCTCTTGCAATTTTGGGGGGAATTATCATGGAAAATGTGAATTTGTTTTTAAAAAAATCAAGAAATTTTCTTTAAAAAAGTGTGATATATAACAAATTTAGCCAGTGAAAACTTTTAAAAAAAAGTCTCTTGCAATTCTGGATATATCGGGAAAATATCATGTAAATTGTGAAATTTTATTAAAAAAAAATTAAGAACTTTTCTGCTAAAAAAGTTTTATATATAACGAATTCTGCCAAACCAAATTTAAAAAAAAAAATTCTTCAATTTCAAACATCTTGTGCAATTTGTGTCTCTTTCAATTCTAGATATATCGGAGAATTATTAGGAAAATTGTGAAATTTTTTGAAAAATATCAAGAAAATGTTTTCAAAAAAAAAAGTTTGATATATAACGAATTCTTCCAGTCAAAATTAAGAAAAAATTTTCAATCGCAAAGCGCTTTTGAAATGTAAGCCTCTTGCAATTTTAGGGGAATTATCATACCAAATGTGAATTTTTCAAAAAAATTCTAGAAATTTAATGCAAAAAAAAATGTTTTATGTATAACAAATTCAGCCAGTCCAAACTTAAAAGAAAAAAATCCTCCAATCTGAAACCTTTTGTTCAATTTCTGTACCTTTTCAAATCTGGATACATCGGGGATTTATCAGGGAATATGTGAATTTTTTTTTTTTTTAAATCAAGAAATTTTCTGAAAGAAAAAAAGTTTTATGTACTCAAAAATCTACCAATCCAAATTAAAAAAACATCTATCGAAAACCTTATGTGCAATTTCTATCTCTTGCAATTCCAGATATACCGGGGAATTATTAGGAAAATTGTGAATTTTTTTCAACAATATCAAGAAAATGTCTTAAAGTTTTATACATATAACGAATTCCGCCAGTTAAAATTAACAAAAAAATATTTCAATAGCAAAGCTCTGTTGCAATTTTGGATATATGAGGAAATTATCAGGGAAAATGTTATTTAAAAAAAAATAAAGAAATTTTTTACAAAAAAGCATTTTGATATATATCGTATTCCACCAGTCAAGCCGAACGATGGCCGATTGGTTAGGGTGCTGGCCTTCGGTACCGGAGTTCGTGGGTTCGAATCCCACAGTGGCATGGATGTTCGTAGCCGTTCGGAATCGGCTTTAAGCTGTAGGTCCCGGTCTCATTAGCCCTCGTGTTGCAAAAAGTAGACCGTAGCACTTCAAACCAAACCAAAATCCACCAGTCAAAATTTCAAAAAATTTCTCTAAACGCAAACCTCTTGTGAATTCTTATAAAAATACTTATTCTCTGTTAAATGGAAATATGAAGGAACGAAAAACGGAACCTTCAGAAGAGGAAGCAATTGTAGATCAAAATAAGTTTGATTTTAAAACAACAATTGAAATAAAAGAGTTAGCAATCAAAGAAGCTAAGGGTGGATTTACAGGTACGATAAATCCTGACCATGTGATTGTAACACTTAATTGATATCGAAAGAAATAGTTGAGTACGTGCAACGATTTCTTGTCCAGTATCTATTATTGACCACGGTACAATGCAAGAACTCAAGAGAATTTTGCTTAGGAACTACCATGATCGATGGGATTCGAAGAAATTGAAGACGAACCATCCGGTCCAACTCCAATAAATCTCTACAATATCCTGATTACATGCAACGATAAATCGTGTCGATTCCGTTGTAACGATGAATTACTAGCATTTTTCGTATCATGTAAACCTCTCTTAACAAGAAATTTATGTGTATATGGGAAAACTGAATATTTAAAATGATAATGTGCAATTTTTATTCATATTTTAAGCTGTATTATTTAAATACACACATAAAATACAACAAGGCAAATTTGCAAGCGGTTTTATAGTTTTTTTTTATAAATATTTTAATAAAATTGATTAATCCTGTTCCTCGCGAAGTTTATTCTGAACACTCTACAGATAGGGACAAACGTTTTTAAGTTTTAAAAGCATTGTAATTTTATTTGTTTATATTGAAATTTGTAACTTTATTTATACACTCAAGATCCAAAACATTACGAACACCCCTACATTTTGCAATGAACTCGCCTGGATGACGTGGAAGGCACGTGATCAGGTGGAAGTGGTATTTAACTGCTGCTGGAGAGTCTGAAGAATCATTCTTTCACTTACTTCTGTGTGCGATGGGAAAGGCTGCGTATCTAAGCGATTTTGATAGAGGACAGATTGTAATGGCTCGAAGGCTCTGAACAAGTGTTTCCGAAACTGCACGACTGGTGGGTTGTTCGCGATAGACAGTTGTTAGTACTTATACAAAGTGGATGAATGACGGTGAAACCAGCAGTAGACGACATTAGTGTTGGAGTGGTTCCAGGAACATGATGCTGAATTCCAGTTAATGTCCTGGCCGCCTAACTCACCGGATCTCAATCCGATAGAACACATTTGGGATGTCATGGGACGGCAGCTCAGAGTTCAAAGACCACCCATTCGCAATATCTCGGATTTGCGTAACCGTTGCTTAAACATCTGGTACAATCTGTCTCCGGCCATCTACCAAGGACTTGTGGCACCCATGCTAAGGAGGGTTGAAGCTGTGTTGCGCGCCAAAGGTGGGCCAACTCGTTATTGACAGGTGGTCATAATGTTTTGGTTCTTGAGTGTATATAAACTTATGTCTAAAAACGGTTTTGTACAGAATTGAAAGAAATTGTCTGTAAAATAATGTAGAAGAAATCAGGGAAGAAATTTCGAATTGCTGGGAATTACCAAGAAAATATCAGGGAATTTCTAAACAGTTTCCAACTTCACAGCTTGGATCATAATAATAAAGTTTCATTTTCAAAACGCTGTAAAAATAGAACGAATTGTCAGGAAGATCTAAAACTTAACTTGAATATAAGTAAAGAAAAGGAAATATAAAAACAGTAGTTTAAAAGGCGTGGCCCATAAAAGTAATAGTTTAAATTGTTATGTGAAGCGCAAATAATGCACAATTCCCATACTTGTGAAGAAATGGCGTGAGGCCAAAATATGACTTCCCTGTAAGCCTGTATGTTACATTATATATATATAATATATATATTATATATATATATTTATATAATATATAGTATATATATATATATATATATATATATAGTATATTTATATATATATATATATATATATATATATATATATATATATATATATATATATATATATATATATATATATATAAATATATATATATATATATATATATATATATATATATATATATATATATAAAATATATATATATAAAATTCTCCTGTTCCTACTTCTCATTTTTAATGCCTAATTTTCCAGACATAAAATGTGAGATAAAGGAGTGTTCTCTAATTTACACTCTTTATGTCCACTTCTCAAAACTAAAGCTGGATTTAATGCTAATTTTCTGTTCTCTGGCCCCATTTTTCAACAAACCCATTAAAATGGTGTTGCTTCTTCAATAATTAAATTATTTCCTGTGTAGTTTTTTAGCTAGCTTAAATAATGATTCACTCCTGCATCCAAAAAATGGTGCATCCATCTTTAGTCTCATGGGAACAAACTCACGGAACTTCCCCTCTCTGGGGTCCAATTTCACTGAGAGATGTGAATACCTTTGGGTATTCTATGGTCTGTTGACCGATGCGTTTCGATCATCAATGTGCAGTTGCAAAATGCTGGACTTTTATGACGTCATTACTGTAAATTAATTAGGAGTTCTTTTGGCCCAGCAAGCCTGGGTAAACTAAATAATGGAGCTAACCTCCAGTGTAATTGGTGGAAGAATAATTTCACTGGTCAAGAGCCAAAATATTATGACCACCTGTCAAAAACGAGTTGGCCCACCTTTTGAGCGCAACACAGCTTCAGCCCGTCATATGCCACGCAAATCCGAGATATTGCGAATGGGTGGTCGTTGAACTCTGAGCTGCCGTCCCACGACATCCCAAATGTGTTCTATCGGATTGAGATCCGGGGAGTTACGAAGCCAGGACATTAACTGGAATTCAGCATCATGTTCCTGGAGCCCCTCCAACACAATTTTAGCCTTGTGACACGGGGCATTTTCCTGTTGGAACATTCCATTTCCAGCTGGAAAAACAGAAGACATGTAAAGGTGTAACTGGTTCACAATGATGTTCAGATACCCTGTAGCATTGATGGTCTGTCAATGACGCTTTGTCAGCAAAGGCACACGAATTAGAATTTTTCTGCGTAGCCCAATATCCAACAGTATCCGCTGAACAGTATGCTCCGATAATGTACTACTTGGCCCTGCATTGTAATGGATTGTCAGCTGAGCCACTATCTGGCTCCCGGTCCTTTTCCATGTCGTCTACTGCTGGTTTCACAGTCATTCATCGACTTTGCGTAAGTACTAACAACTGTAGATCGCGAACAACCCACGAATCGTGCAGTTTCAGAAATACTTGTTCCGAGCCTTCGAGCCATTATAATCTGCCCTCTATCAAAATCGCTTAGATCCGCAGCCTTTCCCATCGCACACAGAAGTGAAAGAATGATTCTTCAGACTGTCCAGCAGCAGTTAAATACCACTTCCCCCTGATCACGTGCCTTCCA
>CM063498.1:206148762-206201262 GCA_032207245.1 Pardosa pseudoannulata | reverse complement strand
ATGTTTTAGTAGTGTATTGGACAATTGTCCCATTTATAAAGCAGCCAATTACGTAAAAAATTTAAAATATTTTTTTCAAAGTTTTGGTTTTATATACTTAGTTACACCATATTAATGATATGGATTAAGTTTTAATAACTTACAGAAATATTTAGTTGGTGTGGTACAATATGGGTTAACACATTTGCACCATCAAAAATGTTTTTCACCTCATTTTAAAACTTTTTATTATATACACTTATTTATATACACTTAATTAATATAACAACCAAATTTCCAGTCACCGAGACAATTCTTTCTTAATTCGGCGTTTAAACGGTTAAAAGTCGTGACTTCTCGTGGAAAGATGGTTGACATAGCCGCGAGGGGTTGGACTTCTAACAATGGCACCTGCAGGACATTGCGACCGTGAACCTATTTTACGTGTCCCAGTCCCCATTGTTCCGTTTGGGTTTCGAAATCAGAAGTATGATATTGAAGTAGTTCGGAAGTATGTTCTCAATGGCGTTCATTAATTGCTCAAAAACAACGCACTTTTAATATAAAACACCTTTTATTATATGTACGTATGCGAGATCGTTAAAACACAGAAAATTTCGCATAGAAGAATTTATGGCGTAAATAATATTAATATATCAAAACACAAAAGAAACTCAGGAGCCATTTTTTTCTCGTATACGAAAGAAAAACCATGTTTTTTCTAAAAAAAAAAATCGTTCGTTGCCACTCGCAACATACAAAGAAAAAATAAAATAAAAAAAGATAATATGCGGGTAGAACATCAATTTCAACAGACGATGTGACACCCGTTACACTGGGTATATTGTACTGGGTTCCACTGCCTAGTACACTTCGGATGTAACGTCGGCTTGAGCCTCGATCCTGCTACCCTCCGGTTACGAGATTGCTCCCTTTGTCGGCTGAGCTATCGGGCTCAGCAGAAGACTTCAATGTATTTATTAACACTAGAACGCCCGTTGAAGTCATTTCGACTTCAAAAAATGTTCATCATTTTTAAAAATTCAATAAGACCTTATATGTGTGTGTGTACTCTCTTAAATTGCTGGACAGGGGGGGGGATTTTATCTTTCATATAGGTTAATATTGTGCGAGAGGAATCCGATATGCCCGATACAGACCCGCCTTAATGTGTTGTTAAAAATATAACTCATAAAGTAGTGAAGTAACAAAATGACATTGCTTTCCGCAGCTGAAAAGCCCCTAATCATTTCTTGAAGCAGAAATCATGTTCTTCATGGGTTGTAAGCATGGAATGTTCTCCGATATGAGGCACCTGAAGATCGCGCCGTCTCCCTATTTGGTTGTTCAAGGTCTGCTGTATCACGGTTTGCGGTACACTGAAGATGAACGTGAAATGACGATAAATAAAATAGAAAGAGCCATTTTTTTTCTATATATGTTATTCGTTGGAATTCTGTAAAGTAGGAAACACATTTTTAAAACATTACCTTACTGTTGCGTACCTGGCAACGTTTACGGATTATACGTAAAATTTACGGTTTTTAGTTTAATCTTACGGATTCATTTCGGATACACCGACAATTATTCCAGATTTTGATGCGGTGAAAATGAAATCGGAAATTTCGGAAAAAAAAAGACGATGGATTTTTACTTTAGTAATATTTTATGGTGAAAATTAAAAAATCATTTTAATATAAATTTACATAGCTGATAAAAAAATGTATAATTATTTTTCTTTGACCTAATTATACATTTGACATTAGTTTGGAACGTTATGATTTACATATTTGCAACACGAGGTCTGATGAGTCCGAGATCTACAGCTTAAAGCCGATTACGAACGGCTACGAATGTCCATGCCACAGTGGGATTCGAACCCACGAACTCTGGCACTAAAGATCATGTCAAGATCAGCTCCCAGTTGAAGCGTGTTAGTCCTTTTTTGGCCTTGCCATTTATTGTCAGGGTCATACGTTCTTTTCACACTATGGATTTTTCTTTCAACTCACTATGTAAGTGTTCGCCTCCAAATTCTTTGATTCGGATTTTTCTATCTGCCAATACACCGTGCTCTTTTTTTTTCTCAGTGTCTTATCTTGAGGTTGCTGGTCGCTGTTATAAAGAAATATCAATTTAAAACTATAATTTTCGCTTTTTTGAATTGATAAACATTCAGAAAATATCCCCTATGTAATAATAGCCTAAGTTATAGGTCCGTCTGTCCTAGAATTTATGAAGCGGTTGGACCTGGAATGGATAGTGGCATCCATATTGGATTCTTGATGAGTTAGGGTTAGCAAAATTCAAAGCGAGTAAAGTTTATCGTTTCCTAAACCATCGATACGATTCTAAAATAAATTGGTATGAATATACTTCATATCACAGCGAAAGATACTGTCGTCTTTAAAACGTTCGAAATCCACCCCTTCTCCTCTTTTGAGCGTTTAATGCCATTATTTCAAGCCCTACTTTCCCTGGTTAAGAACAGGTGATTAAATTTATCAATTTATCCCATAATAAGTAAGTAAAAATAACATTTTTTACTGGCATTATGACATCATTCCTTTAACCCTCTCTTTGAATCATTTCTTATTTTAAATTATTTAAATATCGTCTGCATTATTTTCATACGTTTTATCACTGAACTTAGATATGACGTAAATAATTTTCTTTTACATTTGACTTAAATAATAGATTAGGTACATAGGTGATAATTTTAAATTGAATCATCGATTATTTTTTGTTGCAATGAAAATTTCATCTCCGATATTAACAACAAATTATTTTCATAAAAGTCTAGGAGTCTGTTTCACGGACTCATAAATATCTAGCGTTTAAGTTATATACCTTTGAAAATTAAGAAGTTTGTTCGTTTATGCGTTTGTTTTTTATACATAACCACACTGTTTTCAATCGATTCGCTAAATTTAGGATCATTCATATATACAACCAAATAATCACTGTCAACTTTAAAACCTCTGCTGTTCATTCTATCACGTAATACAAGATAAAATAAAGTTGGTTACTAATATGCGGTCAGTAAAGATAAACAAATGATTGAGCATGTACCAGATAATTCTCATCCGAAAAATAACTTTTTTAACCTGCCTCATAGGGTACTTTAAAAATAATAATTTTACTGATCCCGTCATATGACGGGCTATGTGCTAGTCAATAAATAAAAACAAAAATCTTCTGCAATGAAAGTCGTATGTTTTTAAGAGAGAGATAAAAAATGCACATTCGTTCCTGTGTTAATTACATAATGAGGTTCAACTGATTTTTTAAAAGGGGATTATTCAAAAAGGCCGTTATGCGTAATTTTTATCAGTATGATAAAACTGCACTGCACAGTGGTTTTCTTATTTTATAACTACGTCAACAATTTCTTAAGAAATCTTTTCAAATTTCCTTTTTTTGCTTCCTTATTTGGCATTTTTATAAGTGTGCCGCAAATAATGTCAGATATATTTAAGGTGCCGTCAAATATAAAAGTTTAGGAAATACCTGTAATCCAGCTTATCGGCTATGACTAATTTTTTTGAAGTAATCTTTTGAATTTTTTATAGATGTAATGCCATCAACGGACTAAGGCCTAGGCCACCTAGGCACGTGCCTAGGACCCGCCATTTTTGGGGCCCGAAAATTAGGTTTTTAATTTTTATTTTTATTTAACAAAAAAACTTGATATTCATAATTATTGATGAAACGTGTCCAAATGATGCCGAATCGTAGATTGATAAAGTCGACAAGTGTGGACGAGCGTTATGCATCCACGCCCGCGAGTGTCGATGTGTGCAAATACAATCGAGCCTCGCGCTTATCAAGCCTTTACTATGCACGTCAGCACTTGTTTAAAAAGTCAAACGTAGCTATTAAAAATCAGTATATCCTAAACGTATTGCATCTTATGCGAAATTCCAGAACACGAAAAAAGATTCAGTGGCAAAGAACATTTTAAATTTAATATTTTTTCTTGTTGTATGCGATTCTTTACATTATAAAAAGATCTGAGGGATATAAAACTATTAACAACAAATTCAAAAAAATTTTCATGATAGTGATGATAGTGATTCTTCAATAGAGGAATTAAAATGTTATGAACAAGATTTAAACCTAGCAGAACTGAAAAATGAAGTATGACAATTTGACAATTTAAGACTTTTATAAGTAAAGAAAATATTATTTCGTCTGTATCCATGTGGTCATTTATTCAGGAAAATAATATTATTACAACATTCCCTCATTTAAATATAATTCTGAGAATATATTGAGCCCTTCCAAGAAGCAATGCAAGCGATGAAAGATCATACTCAGTAATGGCGAGAATAAAAATATTTTTAAGATCTACATTAGACCAACAAAAATTAATTGTTTATCATTTATCAGAAAAAGATTTATTAAATAACACTATTAATTATGTATGATTATCTATGATTATGTATAATCAATCTATGATTTATTAAATAACTCTATTAATTTCTCATTATTATTCTCTATGAAATTACTCTATTAAATCTAAAACTAATTGACGAGTTTGCAGAATTAAAAGTCAGAAAAAAGGCAGTATAACTAATCAAACTGGGTATATTTGTTTAAGAATTATTGTTTGTTTTGATAAATTTTGTTTATGTTTGTTTGTTTTAATAAATTATGTTTATTTAATTTTTGTGTATATATATATATATATATATATATATATATATATATATATATATATATATATATATATATATATAGATTATTTTTCCCTTTTTTATTTTGGAATCTGACAATTAAATAGAACTACATGCAATATATGCTTTAAAACCAAACTACCTAACGCAAAGTATGTGTCGTGACTGAAAAATAGGTCCGGAATGACAATGTTGCCTAGTGCCCGCTTTAGCCTTACAGTGGCTTAATACGTAAGGTTTTTCTTTTTATTAGGAAGTGTACACGTTACGAAAACGAACGATGTCGACTCGTTTCCAGCGGGAATCTGCTCGACGTCCTCTACCAGCTCCGAGGGAACATAACAAGCGCGCCATCAAGGGCCAGTCAATGAGAGCTTCCGAACTGCCGATCTACGAAAATCTCAACGCCAAGTAAGTGGGAAAAAAATATTACAACAAAACGTCTCTATCTTGACGAACTACAACAACCAACATAATACGATGGTCACTGTTGTGGCCGGTTAAAAATACAAAATATTTCTAGACGTTTTATTAAAAGGCAAAACAAGAACAAAATTTTATTCAACTAAGGAACTGTCCTACTTTCGACTAAATATAGACTAATTATTTCACAACGCCTTTTCGAATAAAGTAGTCTCGTCCTTCTACAGTGGCGCCTCACGTAGGGCCCCACTGTAGTGTAGTAATTAGTCTATTTTTAGGAACCATTTTTATTTCGTTCGCTATGTTCCAGAACACAGTACAAAAACAACACCATATACAACTTACACACTAAGAGAGATCGCTATGAAAAACAAACTAGATGGCTCCCTTAGCGCCACCTATCATAAAAAGAGAGGGGGGGGTAATTGTACCCGCTACACTTTTAAAAAGCGTCAGAAATATGACACCAAGGGATTGAACTTTCAAAAAAAGCTAAAATAATGTTTAAAAATTCCATTTCATATACTATAAATATTAAATGGGATAAACAGCAACGAAAACTGTAGGTAGAGTATCCTCATAGGTTTATAATGTATAGACCGTTAAAATTTGAAATCAATATATGTAATAGGTTTTAATTTACAGTGCGCGCATGTTGAATAATACACCATTTTCAGTAAAATGCATTTAAAGTTTTTATAGTTTTCATAAAAGCTATAATATTAAATGCGAAAATTGTACAGTTTTACAATCTTTGGATTCAATATCGTAGCTTCATTTATAATTCGAATATCTTAATGGGATTTGTTTTAATCGATCCACATATGTCTAGAGATTTTAAAAATGTAAAATGAATTTTTGAAAGTTTAAAGGTGATGGGACGATTCAGAAAGTCCAGAGATTTTAAAAATGTGAAAAACAAAAAGAACAAAAAAAAATCGAATCTTTGAAAGTTTCAATTTGATAGTTCTGTATTCTGAAAATGCTATTGGAATTTAAATACATGTAATGTAAAAATTTAATACTTTAGTCTTAAACTAAAATTACTAACTCTTATATTAAAAAGCCACCAAATCGGCGATTTCGTCCTCCCTTGGCGTTAAACTCTTTTGTCTTACAAAAATCTTCTTCCCGTTGGCAAAATTAACTAGCCATCCTACTTTGCTGATTAAGCACATTCCTTTTCTCACGCCCGTCGCGTTCCTAAAGTTATAAAAGGCCGCACGACCATTTTTTGTTGATTTTGCTGTTGGACGTTGATAAATAAAGATGCTGTTAATATTTTCCTGATAAATCTTATTCTTTTCACCGACGACTACACCCTTCGACCACGTTACATCCCTGAAGCAAGACGTGCTAAGCTATGTTTCATACATAAGTCATAATTGTAATAACTTCCAATTCAAAACATCCATTTCCTCAAGCACACTGTTTGAAATCTAAATATTTTCAAAGTTAAATAGCTTCATTACTATAATGCGTGTGATATATGTGAGTGTGTGTTTAAAAATATATTCAATCTTTCAGATTCGATGCAATAGAAGAGGAGGAGTCTAAATGTGGATCAACAGAGAACATTTTATTAGAAGAGATGACGGAGTCCTAAAGAACTCTGTAAATCAGAATTTTATGAGACTGAATGAATGCAATGTTTTACAAAACAAATCAAGATGGTTTGCTGTTAAGGGAATTCAGACGAAACGCAAAATAAAAAAAATCTTTAACTTATAGAAGCCTCGATGTTTTTAACTAAATGAAATTTTTCATCTAAAATATTACATTAATGTAAACTTCATGCTCACTGCTGTCATGTGGTAAGCTGAGATCTGGATTTTTTTTGTTTTTATTTCTATACTCATAAATATGTAAATTTTACTTCATAATATTTACATTTATATACAGGAGCATTCAGGTCCGTAACTAGGTCCTGTAGCGCCCGTGGCAAATAACTGGTCTGTGCCTCTACAACAAATGTAGTGAAAAATATATAAACATGTTTTTTAGCTATATCATATAATCAAGATGAACTTAAAATATTTTCTTGGTTCTTAAAATGTTCCTAATATATTAATTTTTTTTTAAATTTTTCTTCTATTTTTACCTTTTTAATAACTCTTTGGGGTTTTTTGCTGTTAAACTAAATCGTTTATCTGAGGGAAATATTTTTTATTTGAATGCTGAATTTTCATACAAAAAAGTGACAAATTTCTAAATTTAAATTCAGCTTTAATAACTGAAGAATATTAGGGGTGTTTGGTAAATATTTTGTAAAAAATTATAACAAGATTAGTCTCAAAAAGTATTTTAAAAATGAGAAAATTAATAAAAAAAATTTTAAGACTATTAGATTTTATAATAAATATAAATTATCCTTATTTCTACTCAGGGCGAATTGTCCTCTTTCGGAATCAAATTTTCCTCACGGTGCGGCGCCCCTAAGACTGATGCGCCTGTGGCAAATACCACCTTTGCCACGCCCTAATTACAGTCTTAAGAGATTTTCTACTATAAAAAAACTCTTGCCAGAAGCGAATATATGTCTAGAGAAACCAAACTACTTTCTCCTTCTGCGGGATCTTCGAAATTCGAACCATCCGAGAAAAACATCCTCAGACAAGACTTTCCAGCCAAAACCAGCTCCTAGCCTCTCGCGTTAAGCGTATATTTTTACTTTCAATTTTCAATCGAACAGGGTTTAAATTATGTTGCGAAATGGAAGTTTTCTAGTCAAAAACACATTTAATCTTGCAAATTTCACTAAAATCGTTTGTTTTATCAAATTACCGATGAAAAACTGTCCGAAAAACCTACTTTGATTAAATTTCAAGAAACTTGATTTTGGAGCCTCCGGAAGGGTCGAAATAGGTCTAAAATGAACTTTTTAAATTATGTTGCGAAATGGAAGTTTTCTGTTCGGAAATCACATTTAATCTTGCAAATTTCACTAAAATCATTTGTTTTATCAAATTATAGATGAAAAACTGTCCGAAAAATCTACTTTGATTCAAATGCAAGAAACTTGATTTTGGAGCCTCCGGAAGGGTCGAAATAGGTCTAAAATGAACTTTTTAAATTATGTTGCGAAATGGAAGTTTTCTGTTCGGAAATCACATTTAATCTTGCAAATTTCACTAAAATCATTTGTTTTATCAAATTACCGATGAAAAACTGTCCGAAAAATCTACTTTGATTCAAATGCAAGAAACTTGATTTTGGAGCCTCCGGAAGGGTCGAAATAGGTCTAAAATGAACTTTTTAAATTATGTTGCGAAATGGAAGTTTTCTGTTCGGAAATCACATTTAATCTTGCAAATTTCACTAAAATCATTTGTTTTATCAAATTATAGATGAAAAACTGTCCGAAAAATCTACTTTGATTCAAATGCAAGAAACTTGATTTTGGAGCCTCCGGAAGGGTCGAAATAGGTCTAAAATGAACTTTTTAAATTATGTTGCGAAATGGAAGTTTTCTGTTCGGAAATCACATTTAATCTTGCAAATTTCACTAAAATCGTTTGTTTTATCAAATTACCGATGAAAAACTGTCCGAAAAACCTACTTTGATTAAATTTCAAGAAACTTGATTTTGGAGCCTCCGGAAGGGTCGAAATAGGTCTAAAATGAACTTTTTAAATTATGTTGCGAAATGGAAGTTTTCTGTTCGGAAATCACATTTAATCTTGCAAATTTCACTAAAATCGTTTGTTTTATCAAATTACCGATGAAAAACTGTCCGAAAAACCTACTTTGATTAAATTTCAAGAAACTTGATTTTGGAGCCTCCGGAAGGGTCGAAATAGGTCTAAAATGAACTTTTTAAATTATGTTGCGAAATGGAAGTTTTCTGTTCGGAAATCACATTTAATCTTGCAAATTTCACTAAAATCGTTTGTTTTATCAAATTACCGATGAAAAACTGTCCGAAAAACCTACTTTGATTAAATTTCAAGAAACTTGATTTTGGAGCCTCCGGAAGGGTCGAAATAGGTCTAAAATGAACTTTTTAAATTATGTTGCGAAATGGAAGTTTTCTGTTCGGAAATCACATTTAATCTTGCAAATTTCACTAAAATCGTTTGTTTTATCAAATTACCGATGAAAAACTGTCCGAAAAACCTACTTTGATTAAATTTCAAGAAACTTGATTTTGGAGCCTCCGGAAGGGTCGAAATAGGTCTAAAATGAACTTTTTAAATTATGTTGCGAAATGGAAGTTTTCTGTTCGGAAATCACATTTAATCTTGCAAATTTCACTAAAATCGTTTGTTTTATCAAATTACCGATGAAAAACTGTCCGAAAAACCTACTTTGATTAAATTTCAAGAAACTTGATTTTGGAGCCTCCGGAAGGGTCGAAATAGGTCTAAAATGAACTTTTTAAATTATGTTGCGAAATGGAAGTTTTCTGTTCGGAAATCACATTTAATCTTGCAAATTTCACTAAAATCGTTTGTTTTATCAAATTACCGATGAAAAACTGTCCGAAAAACCTACTTTGATTAAATTTCAAGAAACTTGATTTTGGAGCCTCCGGAAGGGTCGAAATAGGTCTAAAATGAACTTTTTAAATTATGTTGCGAAATGGAAGTTTTCTGTTCGGAAATCACATTTAATCTTGCAAATTTCACTAAAATCGTTTGTTTTATCAAATTACCGATGAAAAACTGTCCGAAAAACCTACTTTGATTAAATTTCAAGAAACTTGATTTTGGAGCCTCCGGAAGGGTCGAAATAGGTCTAAAATGAACTTTTTAAATTATGTTGCGAAATGGAAGTTTTCTGTTCGGAAATCACATTTAATCTTGCAAATTTCACTAAAATCATTTTTTTTTATCAAATTACCGATGAAAAACTGTCCGAAAAACCTACTTTGATTAAATTTCAAGAAACTTGATTTTGGAGCCTCCGGAAGGGTCGAAATAGGTCTAAAATGAACTTTTTAAATTATGTTGCGAAATGGAAGTTTTCTGTTCGGAAATCACATTTAATCTTGCAAATTTCACTAAAATCGTTTGTTTTATCAAATTACCGATGAAAAACTGTCCGAAAAACCTACTTTGATTAAATTTCAAGAAACTTGATTTTGGAGCCTCCGGAAGGGTCGAAATAGGTCTAAAATGAACTTTTTAAATTATGTTGCGAAATGGAAGTTTTCTGTTCGGAAATCACATTTAATCTTGCAAATTTCACTAAAATCGTTTGTTTTATCAAATTACCGATGAAAAACTGTCCGAAAAACCTACTTTGATTAAATTTCAAGAAACTTGATTTTGGAGCCTCCGGAAGGGTCGAAATAGGTCTAAAATGAACTTTTTAAATTATGTTGCGAAATGGAAGTTTTCTGTTCGGAAATCACATTTAATCTTGCAAATTTCACTAAAATCGTTTGTTTTATCAAATTACCGATGAAAAACTGTCCGAAAAAACCTACTTTGATTAAATTTCAAGAAACTTGATTTTGGAGCCTCCGGAAGGGTCGAAATAGGTCTAAAATGAACTTTTTAAATTATGTTGCGAAATGGAAGTTTTTTCTGTTCGGAAATCACATTTAATCTTGCAAATTTCACTAAAATCGTTTGTTTTATCAAATTACCGATGAAAAACTGTCCGAAAAACCTACTTTGATTAAATTTCAAGAAACTTGATTTTGGAGCCTCCGGAAGGGTCGAAATAGGTCTAAAATGAACTTTTTAAATTATGTTGCGAAATGGAAGTTTTCTGTTCGGAAATCACATTTAATCTTGCAAATTTCACAAAAATCGTTTGTTTTATCAAATTACCGATGAAAAACTGTCCGAAAAACCTACTTTGATTAAATTTCAAGAAACTTGATTTTGGAGCCTCCGGAAGGGTCGAAATAGGTCTAAAATGAACTTTTTAAATTATGTTGCGAAATGGAAGTTTTCTGTTCGGAAATCACATTTAATCTTGCAAATTTCACTAAAATCGTTTGTTTTATCAAATTACCGATGAAAAACTGTCCGAAAAACCTACTTTGATTAAATTTCAAGAAACTTGATTTTGGAGCCTCCGGAAGGGTCGAAATAGGTCTAAAATGAACTTTTTAAATTATGTTGCGAAATGGAAGTTTTCTGTTCGGAAATCACATTTAATCTTGCAAATTTCACTAAAATCGTTTGTTTTATCAAATTACCGATGAAAAACTGTCCGAAAAACCTACTTTGATTAAATTTCAAGAAACTTGATTTTGGAGCCTCCGGAAGGGTCGAAATAGGTCTAAAATGAACTTTTTAAATTATGTTGCGAAATGGAAGTTTTCTGTTCGGAAATCACATTTAATCTTGCAAATTTCACTAAAATCGTTTGTTTTATCAAATTACCGATGAAAAACTGTCCGAAAAACCTACTTTGATTAAATTTCAAGAAACTTGATTTTGGAGCCTCCGGAAGGGTCGAAATAGGTCTAAAATGAACTTTTTAAATTATGTTGCGAAATGGAAGTTTTCTGTTCGGAAATCACATTTAATCTTGCAAATTTCACTAAAATCGTTTGTTTTATCAAATTACCGATGAAAAACTGTCCGAAAAACCTACTTTGATTAAATTTCAAGAAACTTGATTTTGGAGCCTCCGGAAGGGTCGAAATAGGTCTAAAATGAACTTTTTAAATTATGTTGCGAAATGGAAGTTTTCTGTTCGGAAATCACATTTAATCTTGCAAATTTCACTAAAATCGTTTGTTTTTATCAAATTACCGATGAAAAACTGTCCGAAAAACCTACTTTGATTAAATTTCAAGAAACTTGATTTTGGAGCCTCCGGAAGGGTCGAAATAGGTCTAAAATGAACTTTTTAAATTATGTTGCGAAATGGAAGTTTTCTGTTCGGAAATCACATTTAATCTTGCAAATTTCACTAAAATCGTTTGTTTTATCAAAATTACCGATGAAAAACTGTCCGAAAAACCTACTTTGATTAAATTTCAAGAAACTTGATTTTGGAGCCTCCGGAAGGGTCGAAATAGGTCTAAAATGAACTTTTTAAATTATGTTGCGAAATGGAAGTTTTCTGTTCGGAAATCACATTTAATCTTGCAAATTTCACTAAAATCGTTTGTTTTATCAAATTACCGATGAAAAACTGTCCGAAAAACCTACTTTGATTAAATTTCAAGAAACTTGATTTTGGAGCCTCCGGAAGGGTCGAAATAGGTCTAAAATGAACTTTTTAAATTATGTTGCGAAATGGAAGTTTTCTGTTCGGAAATCACATTTAATCTTGCAAATTTCACTAAAATCATTTGTTTTATCAAATTATAGATGAAAAACTGTCCGAAAAACCTACTTTGATTAAATTTCAAGAAACTTGATTTTGGAGCCTCCGGAAGGGTCGAAATAGGTCTAAAATGAACTTTTTAAATTATGTTGCGAAATGGAAGTTTTCTGTTCGGAAATCACATTTAATCTTGCAAATTTCACTAAAATCGTTTGTTTTATCAAATTACCGATGAAAAACTGTCCGAAAAAACCTACTTTGATTAAATTTCAAGAAACTTGATTTTGGAGCCTCCGGAAGGGTCGAAATAGGTCTAAAATGAACTTTTTAAATTATGTTGCGAAATGGAAGTTTTCTGTTCGGAAATCACATTTAATCTTGCAAATTTCACTAAAATCGTTTGTTTTATCAAATTACCGATGAAAAACTGTCCGAAAAACCTACTTTGATTAAATTTCAAGAAACTTGATTTTGGAGCCTCCGGAAGGGTCGAAATAGGTCTAAAATGAACTTTTTAAATTATGTTGCGAAATGGAAGTTTTCTGTTCGGAAATCACATTTAATCTTGCAAATTTCACTAAAATCGTTTGTTTTATCAAATTACCGATGAAAAACTGTCCGAAAAACCTACTTTGATTAAATTTCAAGAAACTTGATTTTGGAGCCTCCGGAAGGGTCGAAATAGGTCTAAAATGAACTTTTTAAATTATGTTGCGAAATGGAAGTTTTCTGTTCGGAAATCACATTTAATCTTGCAAATTTCACTAAAATCGTTTGTTTTATCAAATTACCGATGAAAAACTGTCCGAAAAACCTACTTTGATTAAATTTCAAGAAACTTGATTTTGGAGCCTCCGGAAGGGTCGAAATAGGTCTAAAATGAACTTTTTAAATTATGTTGCGAAATGGAAGTTTTCTGTTCGGAAATCACATTTAATCTTGCAAATTTCACTAAAATCATTTGTTTTATCAAATTATAGATGAAAAACTGTCCGAAAAACCTACTTTGATTAAATTTCAAGAAACTTGATTTTGGAGCCTCCGGAAGGGTCGAAATAGGTCTAAAATGAACTTTTTAAATTATGTTGCGAAATGGAAGTTTTCTGTTCGGAAATCACATTTAATCTTGCAAATTTCACTAAAATCGTTTGTTTTATCAAATTACCGATGAAAAACTGTCCGAAAAACCTACTTTGATTAAATTTCAAGAAACTTGATTTTGGAGCCTCCGGAAGGGTCGAAATAGGTCTAAAATGAACTTTTTAAATTATGTTGCGAAATGGAAGTTTTCTGTTCGGAAATCACATTTAATCTTGCAAATTTCACTAAAATCATTTGTTTTATCAAATTATAGATGAAAAACTGTCCGAAAAATCTACTTTGATTCAAATGCAAGAAACTTGATTTTGGAGCCTCCGGAAGGGTCGAAATAGGTCTAAAATGAACTTTTTAAATTATGTTGCGAAATGGAAGTTTTCTGTTCGGAAATCACATTTAATCTTGCAAATTTCACTAAAATCGTTTGTTTTATCAAATTACCGATGAAAAACTGTCCGAAAAACCTACTTTGATTAAATTTCAAGAAACTTGATTTTGGAGCCTCCGGAAGGGTCGAAATAGGTCTAAAATGAACTTTTTAAATTATGTTGCGAAATGGAAGTTTTCTGTTCGGAAATCACATTTAATCTTGCAAATTTCACTAAAATCGTTTGTTTTATCAAATTACCGATGAAAAACTGTCCGAAAAACCTACTTTGATTAAATTTCAAGAAACTTGATTTTGGAGCCTCCGGAAGGGTCGAAATAGGTCTAAAATGAACTTTTTAAATTATGTTGCGAAATGGAAGTTTTCTGTTCGGAAATCACATTTAATCTTGCAAATTTCACTAAAATCGTTTGTTTTATCAAATTACCGATGAAAAACTGTCCGAAAAACCTACTTTGATTAAATTTCAAGAAACTTGATTTTGGAGCCTCCGGAAGGGTCGAAATAGGTCTAAAATGAACTTTTTAAATTATGTTGCGAAATGGAAGTTTTCTGTTCGGAAATCACATTTAATCTTGCAAATTTCACTAAAATCTTTTGTTTTATCAAATTATAGATGAAAAACTGTCCGAAAAACCTACTTTGATTAAATTTCAAGAAACTTGATTTTGGAGCCTCCGGAAGGGTCGAAATAGGTCTAAAATGAACTTTTTAAATTATGTTGCGAAATGGAAGTTTTCTGTTCGGAAATCACATTTAATCTTGCAAATTTCACTAAAATCGTTTGTTTTATCAAATTACCGATGAAAAACTGTCCGAAAAACCTACTTTGATTAAATTTCAAGAAACTTGATTTTGGAGCCTCCGGAAGGGTCGAAATAGGTCTAAAATGAACTTTTTAAATTATGTTGCGAAATGGAAGTTTTCTGTTCGGAAATCACATTTAATCTTGCAAATTTCACTAAAATCGTTTGTTTTATCAAATTACCGATGAAAAACTGTCCGAAAAACCTACTTTGATTAAATTTCAAGAAACTTGATTTTGGAGCCTCCGGAAGGGTCGAAATAGGTCTAAAATGAACTTTTTAAATTATGTTGCGAAATGGAAGTTTTCTGTTCGGAAATCACATTTAATCTTGCAAATTTCACTAAAATCATTTGTTTTATCAAATTATAGATGAAAAACTGTCCGAAAAACCTACTTTGATTAAATTTCAAGAAACTTGATTTTGGAGCCTCCGGAAGGGTCGAAATAGGTCTAAAATGAACTTTTTAAATTATGTTGCGAAATGGAAGTTTTCTGTTCGGAAATCACATTTAATCTTGCAAATTTCACTAAAATCATTTGTTTTATCAAATTACCGATGAAAAACTGTCCGAAAAATCTACTTTGATTCAAATGCAAGAAACTTGATTTTGGAGCCTCCGGAAGGGTCGAAATAGGTCTAAAATGAACTTTTTAAATTATGTTGCGAAATGGAAGTTTTCTGTTCGGAAATCACATTTAATCTTGCAAATTTCACTAAAATCGTTTGTTTTATCAAATTACCGATGAAAAACTGTCCGAAAAACCTACTTTGATTAAATTTCAAGAAACTTGATTTTGGAGCCTCCGGAAGGGTCGAAATAGGTCTAAAATGAACTTTTTAAATTATGTTGCGAAATGGAAGTTTTCTGTTCGGAAATCACATTTAATCTTGCAAATTTCACTAAAATCGTTTGTTTTATCAAATTTACCGATGAAAAACTGTCCGAAAAACCTACTTTGATTAAATTTCAAGAAACTTGATTTTGGAGCCTCCGGAAGGGTCGAAATAGGTCTAAAATGAACTTTTTAAATTATGTTGCGAAATGGAAGTTTTCTGTTCGGAAATCACATTTAATCTTGCAAATTTCACTAAAATCGTTTGTTTTATCAAATTACCGATGAAAAACTGTCCGAAAAACCTACTTTGATTAAATTTCAAGAAACTTGATTTTGGAGCCTCCGGAAGGGTCGAAATAGGTCTAAAATGAACTTTTTAAATTATGTTGCGAAATGGAAGTTTTCTGTTCGGAAATCACATTTAATCTTGCAAATTTCACTAAAATCGTTTGTTTTATCAAATTACCGATGAAAAACTGTCCGAAAAACCTACTTTGATTAAATTTCAAGAAACTTGATTTTGGAGCCTCCGGAAGGGTCGAAATAGGTCTAAAATGAACTTTTTAAATTATGTTGCGAAATGGAAGTTTTCTGTTCGGAAATCACATTTAATCTTGCAAATTTCACTAAAATCGTTTGTTTTATCAAATTACCGATGAAAAACTGTCCGAAAAACCTACTTTGATTAAATTTCAAGAAACTTGATTTTGGAGCCTCCGGAAGGGTCGAAATAGGTCTAAAATGAACTTTTTAAATTATGTTGCGAAATGGAAGTTTTCTGTTCGGAAATCACATTTAATCTTGCAAATTTCACTAAAATCGTTTGTTTTATCAAATTACCGATGAAAAACTGTCCGAAAAACCTACTTTGATTAAATTTCAAGAAACTTGATTTTGGAGCCTCCGGAAGGGTCGAAATAGGTCTAAAATGAACTTTTTAAAATTATGTTGCGAAATGGAAGTTTTCTGTTCGGAAATCACATTTAATCTTGCAAATTTCACTAAAATCGTTTGTTTTATCAAATTACCGATGAAAAACTGTCCGAAAAACCTACTTTGATTAAATTTCAAGAAACTTGATTTTGGAGCCTCCGGAAGGGTCGAAATAGGTCTAAAATGAACTTTTTAAATTATGTTGCGAAATGGAAGTTTTCTGTTCGGAAATCACATTTAATCTTGCAAATTTCACTAAAATCATTTGTTTTATCAAATTACCGATGAAAAACTGTCCGAAAAACCTACTTTGATTAAATTTCAAGAAACTTGATTTTGGAGCCTCCGGAAGGGTCGAAATAGGTCTAAAATGAACTTTTTAAATTATGTTGCGAAATGGAAGTTTTCTGTTCGGAAATCACATTTAATCTTGCAAATTTCACTAAAATCGTTTGTTTTATCAAATTACCGATGAAAAACTGTCCGAAAAACCTACTTTGATTAAATTTCAAGAAACTTGATTTTGGAGCCTCCGGAAGGGTCGAAATAGGTCTAAAATGAACTTTTTAAATTATGTTGCGAAATGGAAGTTTTCTGTTCGGAAATCACATTTAATCTTGCAAATTTCACTAAAATCGTTTGTTTTATCAAATTACCGATGAAAAACTGTCCGAAAAACCTACTTTGATTAAATTTCAAGAAACTTGATTTTGGAGCCTCCGGAAGGGTCGAAATAGGTCTAAAATGAACTTTTTAAATTATGTTGCGAAATGGAAGTTTTCTGTTCGGAAATCACATTTAATCTTGCAAATTTCACTAAAATCGTTTGTTTTATCAAATTAGATGAAAAACTGTCCGAAAAACCTACTTTGATTAAATTTCAAGAAACTTGATTTTGGAGCCTCCGGAAGGGTCGAAATAGGTCTAAAATGAACTTTTTAAATTATGTTGCGAAATGGAAGTTTTCTGTTCGGAAATCACATTTAATCTTGCAAATTTCACTAAAATCGTTTGTTTTATCAAATTACCGATGAAAAACTGTCCGAAAAACCTACTTTGATTAAATTTCAAGAAACTTGATTTTGGAGCCTCCGGAAGGGTCGAAATAGGTCTAAAATGAACTTTTTAAATTATGTTGCGAAATGGAAGTTTTCTGTTCGGAAATCACATTTAATCTTGCAAATTTCACTAAAATCATTTGTTTTATCAAATTACCGATGAAAAACTGTCCGAAAAACCTACTTTGATTAAATTTCAAGAAACTTGATTTTGGAGCCTCCGGAAGGGTCGAAATAGGTCTAAAATGAACTTTTTAAATTATGTTGCGAAATGGAAGTTTTCTGTTCGGAAATCACATTTAATCTTGCAAATTTCACTAAAATCGTTTGTTTTATCAAATTACCGATGAAAAACTGTCCGAAAAACCTACTTTGATTAAATTTCAAGAAACTTGATTTTGGAGCCTCCGGAAGGGTCGAAATAGGTCTAAAATGAACTTTTTAAATTATGTTGCGAAATGGAAGTTTTCTGTTCGGAAATCACATTTAATCTTGCAAATTTCACTAAAATCATTTGTTTTATCAAATTATAGATGAAAAACTGTCCGAAAAACCTACTTTGATTAAATTTCAAGAAACTTGATTTTGGAGCCTCCGGAAGGGTCGAAATAGGTCTAAAATGAACTTTTTAAATTATGTTGCGAAATGGAAGTTTTCTGTTCGGAAATCACATTTAATCTTGCAAATTTCACTAAAATCGTTTGTTTTATCAAATTACCGATGAAAAACTGTCCGAAAAACCTACTTTGATTAAATTTCAAGAAACTTGATTTTGGAGCCTCCGGAAGGGTCGAAATAGGTCTAAAATGAACTTTTTAAATTATGTTGCGAAATGGAAGTTTTCTGTTCGGAAATCACATTTAATCTTGCAAATTTCACTAAAATCGTTTGTTTTATCAAATTTACCGATGAAAAACTGTCCGAAAAACCTACTTTGATTAAATTTCAAGAAACTTGATTTTGGAGCCTCCGGAAGGGTCGAAATAGGTCTAAAATGAACTTTTTAAATTATGTTGCGAAATGGAAGTTTTCTGTTCGGAAATCACATTTAATCTTGCAAATTTCACTAAAATCGTTTGTTTTATCAAATTACGATGAAAAACTGTCCGAAAAACCTACTTTGATTAAATTTCAAGAAACTTGATTTTGGAGCCTCCGGAAGGGTCGAAATAGGTCTAAAATGAACTTTTTAAATTATGTTGCGAAATGGAAGTTTTCTGTTCGGAAATCACATTTAATCTTGCAAATTTCACTAAAATCGTTTGTTTTATCAAATTACCGATGAAAAACTGTCCGAAAAACCTACTTTGATTAAATTTCAAGAAACTTGATTTTGGAGCCTCCGGAAGGGTCGAAATAGGTCTAAAATGAACTTTTTAAATTATGTTGCGAAATGGAAGTTTTCTGTTCGGAAATCACATTTAATCTTGCAAATTTCACTAAAATCGTTTGTTTTATCAAATTACCGATGAAAAACTGTCCGAAAAACCTACTTTGATTAAATTTCAAGAAACTTGATTTTGGAGCCTCCGGAAGGGTCGAAATAGGTCTAAAATGAACTTTTTAAATTATGTTGCGAAATGGAAGTTTTCTGTTCGGAAATCACATTTAATCTTGCAAATTTCACTAAAATCGTTTGTTTTATCAAATTACCGATGAAAAACTGTCCGAAAAACCTACTTTGATTAAATTTCAAGAAACTTGATTTTGGAGCCTCCGGAAGGGTCGAAATAGGTCTAAAATGAACTTTTTAAATTATGTTGCGAAATGGAAGTTTTCTGTTCGGAAATCACATTTAATCTTGCAAATTTCACTAAAATCATTTGTTTTATCAAATTATAGATGAAAAACTGTCCGAAAAATCTACTTTGATTAAATTTCAAGAAACTTGATTTTGGAGCCTCCGGAAGGGTCGAAATAGGTCTAAAATGAACTTTTTAAATTATGTTGCGAAATGGAAGTTTTCTGTTCGGAAATCACATTTAATCTTGCAAATTTCACTAAAATCGTTTGTTTTATCAAATTATAGATGAAAAACTGTCCGAAAAACCTACTTTGATTAAATTTCAAGAAACTTGATTTTGGAGCCTCCGGAAGGGTCGAAATAGGTCTAAAATGAACTTTTTAAATTATGTTGCGAAATGGAAGTTTTCTGTTCGGAAATCACATTTAATCTTGCAAATTTCACTAAAATCGTTTGTTTTATCAAATTACCGATGAAAAACTGTCCGAAAAACCTACTTTGATTAAATTTCAAGAAACTTGATTTTGGAGCCTCCGGAAGGGTCGAAATAGGTCTAAAATGAACTTTTTAAATTATGTTGCGAAATGGAAGTTTTCTGTTCGGAAATCACATTTAATCTTGCAAATTTCACTAAAATCGTTTGTTTTATCAAATTACCGATGAAAAACTGTCCGAAAAACCTACTTTGATTAAATTTCAAGAAACTTGATTTTGGAGCCTCCGGAAGGGTCGAAATAGGTCTAAAATGAACTTTTTAAATTATGTTGCGAAATGGAAGTTTTCTGTTCGGAAATCACATTTAATCTTGCAAATTTCACTAAAATCGTTTGTTTTATCAAATTACCGATGAAAAACTGTCCGAAAAACCTACTTTGATTAAATTTCAAGAAACTTGATTTTGGAGCCTCCGGAAGGGTCGAAATAGGTCTAAAATGAACTTTTTAAATTATGTTGCGAAATGGAAGTTTTCTGTTCGGAAATCACATTTAATCTTGCAAATTTCACTAAAATCGTTTGTTTTATCAAATTACCGATGAAAAACTGTCCGAAAAACCTACTTTGATTAAATTTCAAGAAACTTGATTTTGGAGCCTCCGGAAGGGTCGAAATAGGTCTAAAATGAACTTTTTAAATTATGTTGCGAAATGGAAGTTTTCTGTTCGGAAATCACATTTAATCTTGCAAATTTCACTAAAATCGTTTGTTTTATCAAATTACCGATGAAAAACTGTCCGAAAAACCTACTTTGATTAAATTTCAAGAAACTTGATTTTGGAGCCTCCGGAAGGGTCGAAATAGGTCTAAAATGAACTTTTTAAATTATGTTGCGAAATGGAAGTTTTCTGTTCGGAAATCACATTTAATCTTGCAAATTTCACTAAAATCGTTTGTTTTATCAAATTACCGATGAAAAACTGTCCGAAAAACCTACTTTGATTAAATTTCAAGAAACTTGATTTTGGAGCCTCCGGAAGGGTCGAAATAGGTCTAAAATGAACTTTTTAAATTATGTTGCGAAATGGAAGTTTTCTGTTCGGAAATCACATTTAATCTTGCAAATTTCACTAAAATCGTTTGTTTTATCAAATTACCGATGAAAAAACTGTCCGAAAAACCTACTTTGATTAAATTTCAAGAAACTTGATTTTGGAGCCTCCGGAAGGGTCGAAATAGGTCTAAAATGAACTTTTTAAATTATGTTGCGAAATGGAAGTTTTCTGTTCGGAAATCACATTTAATCTTGCAAATTTCACTAAAATCGTTTGTTTTATCAAATATAGATGAAAAACTGTCCGAAAAACCTACTTTGATTAAATTTCAAGAAACTTGATTTTGGAGCCTCCGGAAGGGTCGAAATAGGTCTAAAATGAACTTTTTAAATTATGTTGCGAAATGGAAGTTTTCTGTTCGGAAATCACATTTAATCTTGCAAATTTCACTAAAATCGTTTGTTTTATCAAATTACCGATGAAAAACTGTCCGAAAAACCTACTTTGATTAAATTTCAAGAAACTTGATTTTGGAGCCTCCGGAAGGGTCGAAATAGGTCTAAAATGAACTTTTTAAATTATGTTGCGAAATGGAAGTTTTCTGTTCGGAAATCACATTTAATCTTGCAAATTTCACTAAAATCGTTTGTTTTATCAAATTACCGATGAAAAACTGTCCGAAAAACCTACTTTGATTAAATTTCAAGAAACTTGATTTTGGAGCCTCCGGAAGGGTCGAAATAGGTCTAAAATGAACTTTTTAAATTATGTTGCGAAATGGAAGTTTTCTGTTCGGAAATCACATTTAATCTTGCAAATTTCACTAAAATCGTTTGTTTTATCAAATTACCGATGAAAAACTGTCCGAAAAACCTACTTTGATTAAATTTCAAGAAACTTGATTTTGGAGCCTCCGGAAGGGTCGAAATAGGTCTAAAATGAACTTTTTAAATTATGTTGCGAAATGGAAGTTTTCTGTTCGGAAATCACATTTAATCTTGCAAATTTCACTAAAATCGTTTGTTTTATCAAATTACCGATGAAAAACTGTCCGAAAAACCTACTTTGATTAAATTTCAAGAAACTTGATTTTGGAGCCTCCGGAAGGGTCGAAATAGGTCTAAAATGAACTTTTTAAATTATGTTGCGAAATGGAAGTTTTCTGTTCGGAAATCACATTTAATCTTGCAAATTTCACTAAAATCGTTTGTTTTATCAAATTACCGATGAAAAACTGTCCGAAAAACCTACTTTGATTAAATTTCAAGAAACTTGATTTTGGAGCCTCCGGAAGGGTCGAAATAGGTCTAAAATGAACTTTTTAAATTATGTTGCGAAATGGAAGTTTTCTGTTCGGAAATCACATTTAATCTTGCAAATTTCACTAAAATCGTTTGTTTTATCAAATTACCGATGAAAAACTGTCCGAAAAAACCTACTTTGATTAAATTTCAAGAAACTTGATTTTGGAGCCTCCGGAAGGGTCGAAATAGGTCTAAAATGAACTTTTTAAATTATGTTGCGAAATGGAAGTTTTCTGTTCGGAAATCACATTTAATCTTGCAAATTTCACTAAAATCGTTTGTTTTATCAAATTACCGATGAAAAACTGTCCGAAAAACCTACTTTGATTAAATTTCAAGAAACTTGATTTTGGAGCCTCCGGAAGGGTCGAAATAGGTCTAAAATGAACTTTTTAAATTATGTTGCGAAATGGAAGTTTTCTGTTCGGAAATCACATTTAATCTTGCAAATTTCACTAAAATCATTTGTTTTATCAAATTACCGATGAAAAACTGTCCGAAAAACCTACTTTGATTCAAATGCAAGAAACTTGATTTTGGAGCCTCCGGAAGGGTCGAAATAGGTCTAAAATGAACTTTTTAAATTATGTTGCGAAATGGAAGTTTTCTGTTCGGAAATCACATTTAATCTTGCAAATTTCACTAAAATCGTTTGTTTTATCAAATTACCGATGAAAAACTGTCCGAAAAACCTACTTTGATTAAATTTCAAGAAACTTGATTTTGGAGCCTCCGGAAGGGTCGAAATAGGTCTAAAATGAACTTTTTAAATTATGTTGCGAAATGGAAGTTTTCTGTTCGGAAATCACATTTAATCTTGCAAATTTCACTAAAATCGTTTGTTTTATCAAATTACCGATGAAAAACTGTCCGAAAAACCTACTTTGATTAAATTTCAAGAAACTTGATTTTGGAGCCTCCGGAAGGGTCGAAATAGGTCTAAAATGAACTTTTTAAATTATGTTGCGAAATGGAAGTTTTCTGTTCGGAAATCACATTTAATCTTGCAAATTTCACTAAAATCATTTGTTTTATCAAATTATAGATGAAAAACTGTCCGAAAAACCTACTTTGATTAAATTTCAAGAAACTTGATTTTGGAGCCTCCGGAAGGGTCGAAATAGGTCTAAAATGAACTTTTTAAATTATGTTGCGAAATGGAAGTTTTCTGTTCGGAAATCACATTTAATCTTGCAAATTTCACTAAAATCGTTTGTTTTTATCAAATTACCGATGAAAAACTGTAAGAAAAACCTACTTTGATTAAATTTCAAGAAACTTGATTTTGGAGCCTCCGGAAGGGTCGAAATAGGTCTAAAATGAACTTTTTAAATTATGTTGCGAAATGGAAGTTTTCTGTTCGGAAATCACATTTAATCTTGCAAATTTCACTAAAATCGTTTGTTTTATCAAATTACAGATGAAAAACTGTCCAAAAACCTACTTTGATTAAATTTCAAGAAACTTGATTTTGGAGCCTCCGGAAGGGTCGAAATAGGTCTAAAATGAACTTTTTAAATTATGTTGCGAAATGGAAGTTTTCTGTTCGGAAATCACATTTAATCTTGCAAATTTCACTAAAATCGTTTGTTTTATCAAATTACCGATGAAAAACTGTCCGAAAAACCTACTTTGATTAAATTTCAAGAAACTTGATTTTGGAGCCTCCGGAAGGGTCGAAATAGGTCTAAAATGAACTTTTTAAATTATGTTGCGAAATGGAAGTTTTCTGTTCGGAAATCACATTTAATCTTGCAAATTTCACTAAAATCGTTTGTTTTATCAAATTACCGATGAAAAACTGTCCGAAAAACCTACTTTGATTAAATTTCAAGAAACTTGATTTTGGAGCCTCCGGAAGGGTCGAAATAGGTCTAAAATGAACTTTTTAAATTATGTTGCGAAATGGAAGTTTTCTGTTCGGAAATCACATTTAATCTTGCAAATTTCACTAAAATCGTTTGTTTTATCAAATTACCGATGAAAAACTGTCCGAAAAACCTACTTTGATTAAATTTCAAGAAACTTGATTTTGGAGCCTCCGGAAGGGTCGAAATAGGTCTAAAATGAACTTTTTAAATTATGTTGCGAAATGGAAGTTTTCTGTTCGGAAATCACATTTAATCTTGCAAATTTCACTAAAATCATTTGTTTTATCAAATTATAGATGAAAAACTGTCCGAAAAACCTACTTTGATTAAATTTCAAGAAACTTGATTTTGGAGCCTCCGGAAGGGTCGAAATAGGTCTAAAATGAACTTTTTAAATTATGTTGCGAAATGGAAGTTTTCTGTTCGGAAATCACATTTAATCTTGCAAATTTCACTAAAATCGTTTGTTTTATCAAATTACCGATGAAAAACTGTCCGAAAAACCTACTTTGATTAAATTTCAAGAAACTTGATTTTGGAGCCTCCGGAAGGGTCGAAATAGGTCTAAAATGAACTTTTTAAATTATGTTGCGAAATGGAAGTTTTCTGTTCGGAAATCACATTTAATCTTGCAAATTTCACTAAAATCGTTTGTTTTATCAAATTTACCGATGAAAAACTGTCCGAAAAACCTACTTTGATTAAATTTCAAGAAACTTGATTTTGGAGCCTCCGGAAGGGTCGAAATAGGTCTAAAATGAACTTTTTAAATTATGTTGCGAAATGGAAGTTTTCTGTTCGGAAATCACATTTAATCTTGCAAATTTCACTAAAATCGTTTGTTTTATCAAATTTACCGATGAAAAACTGTCCGAAAAACCTACTTTGATTAAATTTCAAGAAACTTGATTTTGGAGCCTCCGGAAGGGTCGAAATAGGTCTAAAATGAACTTTTTAAATTATGTTGCGAAATGGAAGTTTTCTGTTCGGAAATCACATTTAATCTTGCAAATTTCACTAAAATCGTTTGTTTTATCAAATTACCGATGAAAAACTGTCCGAAAAACCTACTTTGATTAAATTTCAAGAAACTTGATTTTGGAGCCTCCGGAAGGGTCGAAATAGGTCTAAAATGAACTTTTTAAATTATGTTGCGAAATGGAAGTTTTCTGTTCGGAAATCACATTTAATCTTGCAAATTTCACTAAAATCGTTTGTTTTATCAAATTACCGATGAAAAACTGTCCGAAAAACCTACTTTGATTAAATTTCAAGAAACTTGATTTTTGGAGCCTCCGGAAGGGTCGAAATAGGTCTAAAATGAACTTTTTAAATTATGTTGCGAAATGGAAGTTTTCTGTTCGGAAATCACATTTAATCTTGCAAATTTCACTAAAATCGTTTGTTTTATCAAATTACCGATGAAAAACTGTCCGAAAAACCTACTTTGATTAAATTTCAAGAAACTTGATTTTGGAGCCTCCGGAAGGGTCGAAATAGGTCTAAAATGAACTTTTTAAATTATGTTGCGAAATGGAAGTTTTCTGTTCGGAAATCACATTTAATCTTGCAAATTTCACTAAAATCGTTTGTTTTATCAAATTACCGATGAAAAACTGTCCGAAAAACCTACTTTGATTAAATTTCAAGAAACTTGATTTTGGAGCCTCCGGAAGGGTCGAAATAGGTCTAAAATGAACTTTTTAAATTATGTTGCGAAATGGAAGTTTTCTGTTCGGAAATCACATTTAATCTTGCAAATTTCACTAAAATCGTTTGTTTTATCAAATTACCGATGAAAAACTGTCCGAAAAACCTACTTTGATTAAATTTCAAGAAACTTGATTTTGGAGCCTCCGGAAGGGTCGAAATAGGTCTAAAATGAACTTTTTAAATTATGTTGCGAAATGGAAGTTTTCTGTTCGGAAATCACATTTAATCTTGCAAATTTCACTAAAATCGTTTGTTTTATCAAATTACCGATGAAAAACTGTCCGAAAAAACCTACTTTGATTAAATTTCAAGAAACTTGATTTTGGAGCCTCCGGAAGGGTCGAAATAGGTCTAAAATGAACTTTTTAAATTATGTTGCGAAATGGAAGTTTTCTGTTCGGAAATCACATTTAATCTTGCAAATTTCACTAAAATCGTTTGTTTTATCAAATTACCGATGAAAAAATGTAAGAAAAACCTACTTTGATTAAATTTCAAGATTTTGGAGCCTCCGGAAGGGTCGAAATAGGTCTAAAATGAACTTTTTAAATTATGTTGCGAAATGGAAGTTTTCTGTTCGGAAATCACATTTAATCTTGCAAATTTCACTAAAATCGTTTGTTTTATCAAATTACTGATGAAAAACTGTCCGAAAAACCTACTTTGATTAAATTTCAAGAAACTTGATTTTGGAGCCTCCGGAAGGGTCGAAATAGGTCTAAAATGAACTTTTTAAATTATGTTGCGAAATGGAAGTTTTCTGTTCGGAAATCACATTTAATCTTGCAAATTTCACTAAAATCGTTTGTTTTATCAAATTACCGATGAAAAACTGTCCGAAAAACCTACTTTGATTAAATTTCAAGAAACTTGATTTTGGAGCCTCCGGAAGGGTCGAAATAGGTCTAAAATGAACTTTTTAAATTATGTTGCGAAATGGAAGTTTTCTGTTCGGAAATCACATTTAATCTTGCAAATTTCACTAAAATCATTTGTTTTATCAAATTATAGATGAAAAACTGTCCGAAAAACCTACTTTGATTAAATTTCAAGAAACTTGATTTTGGAGCCTCCGGAAGGGTCGAAATAGGTCTAAAATGAACTTTTTAAATTATGTTGCGAAATGGAAGTTTTCTGTTCGGAAATCACATTTAATCTTGCAAATTTCACTAAAATCGTTTGTTTTATCAAATTACCGATGAAAAACTGTCCGAAAAACCTACTTTGATTAAATTTCAAGAAACTTGATTTTGGAGCCTCCGGAAGGGTCGAAATAGGTCTAAAATGAACTTTTTAAATTATGTTGCGAAATGGAAGTTTTCTGTTCGGAAATCACATTTAATCTTGCAAATTTCACTAAAATCGTTTGTTTTTATCAAATTACCGATGAAAAAACTGTCCGAAAAACCTACTTTGATTAAATTTCAAGAAACTTGATTTTGGAGCCTCCGGAAGGGTCGAAATAGGTCTAAAATGAACTTTTTAAATTATGTTGCGAAATGGAAGTTTTCTGTTCGGAAATCACATTTAATCTTGCAAATTTCACTAAAATCGTTTGTTTTATCAAATTACCGATGAAAAACTGTCCGAAAAAACCTACTTTGATTAAATTTCAAGAAACTTGATTTTGGAGCCTCCGGAAGGGTCGAAATAGGTCTAAAATGAACTTTTTAAATTATGTTGCGAAATGGAAGTTTTCTGTTCGGAAATCACATTTAATCTTGCAAATTTCACTAAAATCATTTGTTTTTATCAAATTACCGATGAAAAACTGTCCGAAAAACCTACTTTGATTAAATTTCAAGAAACTTGATTTTGGAGCCTCCGGAAGGGTCGAAATAGGTCTAAAATGAACTTTTTAAATTATGTTGCGAAATGGAAGTTTTCTGTTCGGAAATCACATTTAATCTTGCAAATTTCACTAAAATCGTTTGTTTTATCAAATAACCGATGAAAAACTGTCCGAAAAACCTACTTTGATTAAATTTCAAGAAACTTGATTTTGGAGCCTCCGGAAGGGTCGAAATAGGTCTAAAATGAACTTTTTAAATTATGTTGCGAAATGGAAGTTTTCTGTTCGGAAATCACATTTAATCTTGCAAATTTCACTAAAATCGTTTGTTTTATCAAATTACCGATGAAAAAACTGTCCGAAAAACCTACTTTGATTAAATTTCAAGAAACTTGATTTTGGAGCCTCCGGAAGGGTCGAAATAGGTCTAAAATGAACTTTTTAAATTATGTTGCGAAATGGAAGTTTTCTGTTCGGAAATCACATTTAATCTTGCAAATTTCACTAAAATCATTTGTTTTATCAAATTATAGATGAAAAACTGTCCGAAAAACCTACTTTGATTAAATTTCAAGAAACTTGATTTTGGAGCCTCCGGAAGGGTCGAAATAGGTCTAAAATGAACTTTTTAAATTATGTTGCGAAATGGAAGTTTTCTGTTCGGAAATCACATTTAATCTTGCAAATTTCACTAAAATCGTTTGTTTTATCAAATTACCGATGAAAAACTGTCCGAAAAACCTACTTTGATTAAATTTCAAGAAACTTGATTTTGGAGCCTCCGGAAGGGTCGAAATAGGTCTAAAATGAACTTTTTAAATTATGTTGCGAAATGGAAGTTTTCTGTTCGGAAATCACATTTAATCTTGCAAATTTCACTAAAATCGTTTGTTTTATCAAATTATAGATGAAAAACTGTCCGAAAAATCTACTTTGATTCAAATGCAAGAAACTTGATTTTGGAGCCTCCGGAAGGGTCGAAATAGGTCTAAAATGAACTTTTTAAATTATGTTGCGAAATGGAAGTTTTCTGTTCGGAAATCACATTTAATCTTGCAAATTTCACTAAAATCGTTTGTTTTTATCAAATTACCGATGAAAAACTGTAAGAAAAACCTACTTTGATTAAATTTCAAGAAACTTGATTTTGGAGCCTCCGGAAGGGTCGAAATAGGTCTAAAATGAACTTTTTAAATTATGTTGCGAAACTGAAGTTTTCTGTTCGGAAATCACATTTAATCTTGCAAATTTCACTAAAATCGTTTGTTTTATCAAATTACCGATGAAAAACTGTCCGAAAAACCTACTTTGATTAAATTTCAAGAAACTTGATTTTGGAGCCTCCGGAAGGGTCGAAATAGGTCTAAAATGAACTTTTTAAATTATGTTGCGAAATGGAAGTTTTCTGTTCGGAAATCACATTTAATCTTGCAAATTTCACTAAAATCGTTTGTTTTATCAAATTACCGATGAAAAACTGTCCGAAAAAACCTACTTTGATTAAATTTCAAGAAACTTGATTTTGGAGCCTCCGGAAGGGTCGAAATAGGTCTAAAATGAACTTTTTAAATTATGTTGCGAAATGGAAGTTTTCTGTTCGGAAATCACATTTAATCTTGCAAATTTCACTAAAATCGTTTGTTTTATCAAATTAGATGAAAAACTGTCCGAAAAAACCTACTTTGATTAAATTTCAAGAAACTTGATTTTGGAGCCTCCGGAAGGGTCGAAATAGGTCTAAAATGAACTTTTTAAATTATGTTGCGAAATGGAAGTTTTCTGTTCGGAAATCACATTTAATCTTGCAAATTTCACTAAAATCGTTTGTTTTATCAAATTACCGATGAAAAACTGTCCGAAAAACCTACTTTGATTAAATTTCAAGAAACTTGATTTTGGAGCCTCCGGAAGGGTCGAAATAGGTCTAAAATGAACTTTTTAAATTATGTTGCGAAATGGAAGTTTTCTGTTCGGAAATCACATTTAATCTTGCAAATTTCACTAAAATCATTTGTTTTATCAAATTAGATGAAAAACTGTCCGAAAAAACCTACTTTGATTAAATTTCAAGAAACTTGATTTTGGAGCCTCCGGAAGGGTCGAAATAGGTCTAAAATGAACTTTTTAAATTATGTTGCGAAATGGAAGTTTTCTGTTCGGAAATCACATTTAATCTTGCAAATTTCACTAAAATCGTTTGTTTTATCAAATTATAGATGAAAAACTGTCCGAAAAACCTACTTTGATTAAATTTCAAGAAACTTGATTTTGGAGCCTCCGGAAGGGTCGAAATAGGTCTAAAATGAACTTTTTAAATTATGTTGCGAAATGGAAGTTTTCTGTTCGGAAATCACATTTAATCTTGCAAATTTCACTAAAATCGTTTGTTTTATCAAATTACCGATGAAAAACTGTCCGAAAAACCTACTTTGATTAAATTTCAAGAAACTTGATTTTGGAGCCTCCGGAAGGGTCGAAATAGGTCTAAAATGAACTTTTTAAATTATGTTGCGAAATGGAAGTTTTCTGTTCGGAAATCACATTTAATCTTGCAAATTTCACTAAAATCGTTTGTTTTATCAAATTACCGATGAAAAACTGTCCGAAAAACCTACTTTGATTAAATTTCAAGAAACTTGATTTTGGAGCCTCCGGAAGGGTCGAAATAGGTCTAAAATGAACTTTTTAAATTATGTTGCGAAATGGAAGTTTTCTGTTCGGAAATCACATTTAATCTTGCAAATTTCACTAAAATCGTTTGTTTTATCAAATTACCGATGAAAAACTGTCCGAAAACCTACTTTGATTAAATTTCAAGAAACTTGATTTTGGAGCCTCCGGAAGGGTCGAAATAGGTCTAAAATGAACTTTTTAAATTATGTTGCGAAATGGAAGTTTTCTGTTCGGAAATCACATTTAATCTTGCAAATTTCACTAAAATCGTTTGTTTTTATCAAATTACCGATGAAAAAACTGTCCGAAAAACCTACTTTGATTAAATTTCAAGAAACTTGATTTTGGAGCCTCCGGAAGGGTCGAAATAGGTCTAAAATGAACTTTTTAAATTATGTTGCGAAATGGAAGTTTTCTGTTCGGAAATCACATTTAATCTTGCAAATTTCACTAAAATCGTTTGTTTTATCAAATTATAGATGAAAAACTGTCCGAAAAACCTACTTTGATTAAATTTCAAGAAACTTGATTTTGGAGCCTCCGGAAGGGTCGAAATAGGTCTAAAATGAACTTTTTAAATTATGTTGGGAAATGGAAGTTTTCTGTTCGGAAATCACATTTAATCTTGCAAATTTCACTAAAATCGTTTGTTTTTATCAAATTACCGATGAAAAACTGTAAGAAAAACCTACTTTGATTAAATTTCAAGAAACTTGATTTTGGAGCCTCCGGAAGGGTCGAAATAGGTCTAAAATGAACTTTTTAAATTATGTTGCGAAATGGAAGTTTTCTGTTCGGAAATCACATTTAATCTTGCAAATTTCACTAAAATCATTTGTTTTATCAAATTATAGATGAAAAACTGTCCGAAAAATCTACTTTGATTCAAATGCAAGAAACTTGATTTTGGAGCCTCCGGAAGGGTCGAAATAGGTCTAAAATGAACTTTTTA
This sequence comes from Pardosa pseudoannulata, assembly GCA_032207245.1. Lineage (NCBI taxonomy): Eukaryota > Metazoa > Arthropoda > Arachnida > Araneae > Lycosidae > Pardosa > Pardosa pseudoannulata. The sequence goes on along the minus strand of CM063498.1, from coordinate 206,170,284 downwards.
AATTATGTTGCGAAATGGAAGTTTTCTGTTCGGAAATCACATTTAATCTTGCAAATTTCACTAAAATCGTTTGTTTTATCAAATTACCGATGAAAAACTGTCCGAAAAACCTACTTTGATTAAATTTCAAGAAACTTGATTTTGGAGCCTCCGGAAGGGTCGAAATAGGTCTAAAATGAACTTTTTAAATTATGTTGCGAAATGGAAGTTTTCTGTTCGGAAATCACATTTAATCTTGCAAATTTCACTAAAATCGTTTGTTTTATCAAATTACCGATGAAAAACTGTCCGAAAAACCTACTTTGATTAAATTTCAAGAAACTTGATTTTGGAGCCTCCGGAAGGGTCGAAATAGGTCTAAAATGAACTTTTTAAATTATGTTGCGAAATGGAAGTTTTCTGTTCGGAAATCACATTTAATCTTGCAAATTTCACTAAAATCGTTTGTTTTATCAAATTACCGATGAAAAACTGTCCGAAAAACCTACTTTGATTAAATTTCAAGAAACTTGATTTTGGAGCCTCCGGAAGGGTCGAAATAGGTCTAAAATGAACTTTTTAAATTATGTTGCGAAATGGAAGTTTTCTGTTCGGAAATCACATTTAATCTTGCAAATTTCACTAAAATCATTTGTTTTATCAAATTATAGATGAAAAACTGTCCGAAAAATCTACTTTGATTCAAATGCAAGAAACTTGATTTTGGAGCCTCCGGAAGGGTCGAAATAGGTCTAAAATGAACTTTTTAAATTATGTTGCGAAATGGAAGTTTTCTGTTCGGAAATCACATTTAATCTTGCAAATTTCACTAAAATCGTTTGTTTTATCAAATTACCGATGAAAAACTGTCCGAAAAACCTACTTTGATTAAATTTCAAGAAACTTGATTTTGGAGCCTCCGGAAGGGTCGAAATAGGTCTAAAATGAACTTTTTAAATTATGTTGCGAAATGGAAGTTTTCTGTTCGGAAATCACATTTAATCTTGCAAATTTCACTAAAATCGTTTGTTTTATCAAATTACCGATGAAAAACTGTCCGAAAAACCTACTTTGATTAAATTTCAAGAAACTTGATTTTGGAGCCTCCGGAAGGGTCGAAATAGGTCTAAAATGAACTTTTTAAATTATGTTGCGAAATGGAAGTTTTCTGTTCGGAAATCACATTTAATCTTGCAAATTTCACTAAAATCGTTTGTTTTATCAAATTACCGATGAAAAACTGTCCGAAAAAAATACTTTGATTAAATTTCAAGAAACTTGATTTTGGAGCCTCCGGAAGGGTCGAAATAGGTCTAAAATGAACTTTTTAAATTATGTTGCGAAATGGAAGTTTTCTGTTCGGAAATCACATTTAATCTTGCAAATTTCACTAAAATCGTTTGTTTTATCAAATTACCGATGAAAAACTGTCCGAAAACCTACTTTGATTAAATTTCAAGAAACTTGATTTTGGAGCCTCCGGAAGGGTCGAAATAGGTCTAAAATGAACTTTTTAAATTATGTTGCGAAATGGAAGTTTTCTGTTCGGAAATCACATTTAATCTTGCAAATTTCACTAAAATCGTTTGTTTTATCAAATTACCGATGAAAAACTGTCCGAAAAACCTACTTTGATTAAATTTCAAGAAACTTGATTTTGGAGCCTCCGGAAGGGTCGAAATAGGTCTAAAATGAACTTTTTAAATTATGTTGCGAAATGGAAGTTTTCTGTTCGGAAATCACATTTAATCTTGCAAATTTCACTAAAATCGTTTGTTTTATCAAATTACCGATGAAAAACTGTCCGAAAAACCTACTTTGATTAAATTTCAAGAAACTTGATTTTGGAGCCTCCGATAGGGTCGAAATAGGTCTAAAATGAACTTTTTAAATTATGTTGCGAAATGGAAGTTTTCTGTTCGGAAATCACATTTAATCTTGCAAATTTCACTAAAATCGTTTGTTTTATCAAATTACCGATGAAAAACTGTCCGAAAAACCTACTTTGATTAAATTTCAAGAAACTTGATTTTGGAGCCTCCGGAAGGGTCGAAATAGGTCTAAAATGAACTTTTTAAATTATGTTGCGAAATGGAAGTTTTCTGTTCGGAAATCACATTTAATCTTGCAAATTTCACTAAAATCGTTTGTTTTATCAAATTACCGATGAAAAACTGTCCGAAAAACCTACTTTGATTAAATTTCAAGAAACTTGATTTTGGAGCCTCCGGAAGGGTCGAAATAGGTCTAAAATGAACTTTTTAAATTATGTTGCGAAAGGAAGTTTTCTGTTCGGAAATCACATTTAATCTTGCAAATTTCACTAAAATCGTTTGTTTTATCAAATTACCGATGAAAAACTGTCCGAAAAAACCTACTTTGATTAAATTTCAAGAAACTTGATTTTGGAGCCTCCGGAAGGGTCGAAATAGGTCTAAAATGAACTTTTTAAATTATTTTGCGAAATGGAAGTTTTCTGTTCGGAAATCACATTTAATCTTGCAAATTTCACTAAAATCATTTGTTTTATCAAATTACGGATGAAAAACTGTCCGAAAAAGCTACTTTGATTAAATATCAAGAAACTTGATTTTGGAGCCTCCGGAAGGGTCGAAATAGGTCTAAAATGAACTTTTAAATTATGTTGCGAAATGGAAGTTTTCTGTTCGGAAATCACATTTAATCTTGCAAATTTCACTAAAATCGTTTGTTTTATCAAATTACCGATGAAAAACTGTCCGAAAAACCTACTTTGATTAAATTTCAAGAAACTTGATTTTGGAAGGGTCCTCCGAAATGAAGGGTCGAAATAGGTCTAAAACTGTCCGAAAACTTTTTAAATTATGTTGCGAAATGGAAGTTTTCTGTTCGGAAATCAGCCTCCGGAAGGGTCGAAATAGTTCTAAAATGAACTTTTTAAATTATGTTGCGAAATGGAAGTTTTCTGTTCGGAAATCACATTTAATCTTGCAAATTTCACAAAAATCGTTTGTTTTATCAAATTACCGATGAAAAACTGTCCGAAAAACCTACTTTGATTAAATTTCAAGAAACTTGATTTTCGAGCCTCCGGAAGGGTCGAAATAGGTCTAAAATGAACTTTTTAACTTATGTTGCGAAATGGAAGTTTTCTGTTCGGAAATCACTTTTAATCTTGCAAATTGCACTAAAATCGTTTGTTTTATTATATTGCTGATGAAAAACTGTCCGAAAAACCTATTTTTATTAAATTTCACATTTAATCTTGCAAATTTCACTAAAATCGTTTGTTTTATCAAATTACCGATGAAAAACTGTCCGAAAAACCTACTTTGATTAAATTTCAAGAAACTTGATTTTGGAGCCTCCGGAAGGGTCGAAATAGGTCTAAAATGAACTTTTTAAATTATGTTGCGAAATGGAAGTTTTCTGTTCGGAAATCACATTTAATCTTGCAAATTTCACTAAAATCGTTTGTTTTATCAAATTACCGATGAAAAACTGTCCGAAAAACCTACTTTGATTAAATTTCAAGAAACTTGATTTTGGAGCCTCCGGAAGGGTCGAAATAGGTCTAAAATGAACTTTTTAAATTATGTTGCGAAATGGAAGTTTTCTGTTCGGAAATCACATTTAATCTTGCAAATTTCACTAAAATCGTTTGTTTTATCAAATTACCGATGAAAAACTGTCCGAAAAACCTACTTTGATTCAAATGCAAGAAACTTGATTTTGGAGCCTCCGGAAGGGTCGAAATAGGTCTAAAATGAACTTTTTAAATTATGTTGCGAAATGGAAGTTTTCTGTTCGGAAATCACATTTAATCTTGCAAATTTCACTAAAATCGTTTGTTTTATCAAATTACCGATGAAAAACTGTCCGAAAAACCTACTTTGATTAAATTTCAAGAAACTTGATTTTGGAGCCTCCGGAAGGGTCGAAATAGGTCTAAAATGAACTTTTTAAATTATGTTGCGAAATGGAAGTTTTCTGTTCGGAAATCACATTTAATCTTGCAAATTTCACTAAAATCGTTTGTTTTATCAAATTACCGATGAAAAACTGTCCGAAAAACCTACTTTGATTAAATTTCAAGAAACTTGATTTTGGAGCCTCCGGAAGGGTCGAAATAGGTCTAAAATGAACTTTTTAAATTATGTTGCGAAATGGAAGTTTTCTGTTCGGAAATCACATTTAATCTTGCAAATTTCACTAAAATCGTTTGTTTTATCAAATTACCGATGAAAAACTGTCCGAAAAACCTACTTTGATTAAATTTCAAGAAACTTGATTTTGGAGCCTCCGGAAGGGTCGAAATAGGTCTAAAATGAACTTTTTAAATTATGTTGCGAAATGGAAGTTTTCTGTTCGGAAATCACATTTAATCTTGCAAATTTCACTAAAATCGTTTGTTTTATCAAATTACCGATGAAAAACTGTCCGAAAAACCTACTTTGATTAAATTTCAAGAAACTTGATTTTGGAGCCTCCGGAAGGGTCGAAATAGGTCTAAAATGAACTTTTTAAATTATGTTGCGAAATGGAAGTTTTCTGTTCGGAAATCACATTTAATCTTGCAAATTTCACTAAAATCGTTTGTTTTATCAAATTATAGATGAAAAACTGTCCGAAAAACCTACTTTGATTAAATTTCAAGAAACTTGATTTTGGAGCCTCCGGAAGGGTCGAAATAGGTCTAAAATGAACTTTTTAAATTATGTTGCGAAATGGAAGTTTTCTGTTCGGAAATCACATTTAATCTTGCAAATTTCACTAAAATCGTTTGTTTTATCAAATTATAGATGAAAAACTGTCCGAAAAACCTACTTTGATTCAAATGCAAGAAACTTGATTTTGGAGCCTCCGGAAGGGTCGAAATAGGTCTAAAATGAACTTTTTAAATTATGTTGCGAAATGGAAGTTTTCTGTTCGGAAATCACATTTAATCTTGCAAATTTCACTAAAATCGTTTGTTTTATCAAATTACCGATGGAAAACTGTCCGAAAAACCTACTTTGATTCAAATGCAAGAAACTTGATTTTGGAGCCTCCGGAAGGGTCGAAATAGGTCTAAAATGAACTTTTTAAATTATGTTGCGAAATGGAAGTTTTCTGTTCGGAAATCACATTTAATCTTGCAAATTTCACTAAAATCGTTTGTTTTTATCAAATTACCGATGAAAAACTGTCCGAAAAACCTACTTTGATTAAATTTCAAGAAACTTGATTTTGGAGCCTCCGGAAGGGTCGAAATAGGTCTAAAATGAACTTTTTAAATTATGTTGCGAAATGGAAGTTTTCTGTTCGGAAATCACATTTAATCTTGCAAATTTCACTTAAATCGTTTGTTTTATCAAATTACCGATGAAAAACTGTCCGAAAAATCTACTTTGATTCAAATGCAAGAAACTTGATTTTGGAGCCTCCGGAAGGGTCGAAATAGGTCTAAAATGAACTTTTTAAATTATGTTGCGAAATGGAAGTTTTCTGTTCGGAAATCACATTTAATCTTGCAAATTTCACTAAAATCATTTGTTTTATCAAATTACCGATGAAAAACTGTCCGAAAAATCTACTTTGATTCAAATGCAAGAAACTTGATTTTGGAGCCTCCGGAAGGGTCGAAATAGGTCTAAAATGAACTTTTTAAATTATGTTGCGAAATGGAAGTTTTCTGTTCGGAAATCACATTTAATCTTGCAAATTTCACTAAAATCGTTTGTTTTATCAAATTACCGATGAAAAACTGTCCGAAAAACCTACTTTGATTCAAATGCAAGAAACTTGATTTTGGAGCCTCCGGAAGGGTCGAAATAGGTCTAAAATGAACTTTTTAAATTATGTTGCGAAATGGAAGTTTTCTGTTCGGAAATCACATTTAATCTTGCAAATTTCACTAAAATCGTTTGTTTTATCAAATTACCGATGAAAAACTGTCCGAAAAACCTACTTTGATTAAATTTCAAGAAACTTGATTTTGGAGCCTCCGGAAGGGTCGAAATAGGTCTAAAATGAACTTTTTAAATTATGTTGCGAAATGGAAGTTTTCTGTTCGGAAATCACATTTAATCTTGCAAATTTCACTAAAATCGTTTGTTTTATCAAATTACCGATGAAAAACTGTCCGAAAAACCTACTTTGATTCAAATGCAAGAAACTTGATTTTGGAGCCTCCGGAAGGGTCGAAATAGGTCTAAAATGAACTTTTTAAATTATGTTGCGAAATGGAAGTTTTCTGTTCGGAAACCACATTTAATCTTGCAAATTTCACTAAAATCGTTTGTTTTATCAAATTACCGATGAAAAACTGTCCGAAAACCTAATTTGATTCAAATGCAAGAAACCTGATTTTGGAGCCTCCGGAAGGGTCGAAATAGGTCTAAAATGAACTTTTTAAATTATGTTGCGAAATGGAAGTTTTCTGTTCGGAAATCACATTTAATCTTGCAAATTTCACTAAAATCGTTTGTTTTATCAAATTACCGATGAAAAACTGTCCGAAAAACCTACTTTGATTCAAATGCAAGAAACTTGATTTTGGAGCCTCCGGAAGGGTCGAAATAGGTCTAAAATGAACTTTTTAAATTATGTTGCGAAATGGAAGTTTTCTGTTCGGAAATCACATTTAATCTTGCAAATTTCACTAAAATCGTTTGTTTTATCAAATTACCGATGAAAAACTGTCCGAAAAACCTACTTTGATTAAATTTCAAGAAACTTGATTTTGGAGCCTCCGGAAGGGTCGAAATAGGTCTAAAATGAACTTTTTAAATTATGTTGCGAAATGGAAGTTTTCTGTTCGGAAATCACATTTAATCTTGCAAATTTCACTAAAATCATTTGTTTTATCAAATTATAGATGAAAAACTGTCCGAAAAATCTACTTTGATTCAAATGCAAGAAACTTGATTTTGGAGCCTCCGGAAGGGTCGAAATAGGTCTAAAATGAACTTTTTAAATTATGTTGCGAAATGGAAGTTTTCTGTTCGGAAATCACTTTTAATCTTGCAAATTTCACTAAAATCGTTTGTTTTATCAAATTACCGATGAAAAACTGTCCGAAAAACCTACTTTGATTCAAATGCAAGAAACTTGATTTTGGAGCCTCCGGAAGGGTCGAAATAGGTCTAAAATGAACTTTTTAAATTATGTTGCGAAATGGAAGTTTTCTGTTCGGAAATCATTTTTAATCTTGCAAATTTCACTAAAATCGTTTGTTTTATCAAATTACCGATGAAAAACTGTCCGAAAAACCTACTTTGAGATTGAGACCGACGATTGCTAACCAGAGAAATTCAGAAGAACCGCATTCATCCGATGACCCTCATCCGCGAGGAGTTTCAACAGGCATCCGGGAGTATTGTTTCAGTGAATACCATCCATCAGGAAACACATCTGCTTGGTTTTCTTGGTCGTGCTGCTGCCCATAAACCTTTGATCCCAAAGTCCAACCGCGCTGCTCTATTAATGTAGTGCAAATCACATCGATATTGGACCGTAGATCAGTGGAAACGGGTTCTTTGGAGCACCTTTTACCGTTCGGATGGCAGGGTCTGGGTCTGGCGTCTGCCTGGAGAATGTTTCCTGCCAGAATGCATTGTGCCATCAGTCATGCTCGGCGTAGGTGTAATTATGGTCTGGGGGTGTTTCTCCCTTTATGGACTGGGATCCTTGGTCCCCATTCATGGCAAGCTCAAAGCCTACGCCTACTGCACTATTTTGGATGACAATGTGCTTTCTACGATGTGGCAGTTTTATGGGTTGGACCCCTGTTACTTTCAGGACGACAATTCAAGTTGTCATGTTTCGAGGTTAACCAAGGCTTGGTATGGTGCCAATAGAGTTCATCGAATGGACTGGCCTGCCCAGACTTGAACCCTATCGAGAACCTCTGGGACGAGTTGGATCGCAGAATTAAGAGGTGTACTACCCGTCCAAAATCGGCGAAAGAACTTGAATGTCTACTCCAAGCCGGGTGGAAGACAATACCACTAGCTGTAATACAAAGACTTATGGAAAGTATGCCCCGGAGGGTTCACGTTGTCATTGCCTCTCTTGGAGGCTCTATCAACCTTTGATTTTGAATAAAGTTAATTTCTCTTCTCTATCACTGGTGTCCAAATGCTTATTGGTAGACAGTGTAGTATATATAAAGCAGTTTTAAAGGCATTTTTCAAAAACGGAACTGTTACATTCAAATGGTTAAAAGACTTATAAAATTAAAACAAATATGGTATAAATTCTACATCTTGATATGCATTATTCCATGCTTTATCAGAAATAAATAGTTTTAATGGAGTCCGTTCGACAGATAGATCGAAAACTATACACTAAGAAATCTCGAAAACGGAATAGTTAAATTTAAGAAAATAAAAACGTATAAAAGAAAAATATAGTTTAATTTTGTTCGATTTGAAGGTATCTACGTTATAATCATTGTCCCATGCTTCAGAAAAATTCAACACTGTTAATGTAATTCTATGGGACATATAAACTAAAAAGACAAACTGAGAAATCTATAGAAAGGAATGGATACATTTAAGATGTTAAAAACATACAAAAGTAAAACAAATAGGGTAGGAATTTCTTCGCGTTCAAGATGTCCACACGTTACCCTACATTGTTGAATAAAAGCTGTGAATAGGGTCCGTTTGGGTGATATGAACGACAGTGTGTGTTTATCATATACACTCTGAGAAATATGAAAAGATGAATTGATAGATTTGATATATTAAAAAAATATACAAAAATAAAACAACTGTGTTATAATATTGTTCGTCTTCATAATATCTACACGCTGACATGCATTGTTCCATGCTTCACAAGAAATAAACAGTGTTAATGTCCGTTTGGGAGATTTAGACGAAAACAGCAATGTGAGAAATCTCATATGATCTCATTTAAGATATTAAATAACATACAAATGTAGAACAAATATGGTATGAATTTATTCCTCTTGGTGAGGATGTGTGGATGACATTTGATCGAGGATGTGCGGTATTCTATACTTCTAAAGAAAAAAAAAACTGCGTTAAGGGGGTACGTTTGGGAGATATAAACGAAAAACACACAATGAGAAATTTCAAAACCGCAATGGTCATTTCTAAGATGTTCAAATACATTCAAAAGTAAAATTAGCCTAATACTTAGGGAAGGCTGTTTGCCACCGAGGGTTTAAAAAAATAAAAAAAAAAAATGTAAAATTAAATATGTTATGAATACGTTCCCTTTCAAGAGATCTACACATTGGTTTACAATATTGCATGCTTCACAAGAAATAAACAGGTGGGGTGGTTCCAAATCCCAAATGGGGAGATAAGTAAATTAAAAACACTGTTAAAAACCTCAAAAATCGAATGGTCACATTTAATACTTCGCGTGCGGGCAACGCATTTTTACGTTTTTTGCAGTCTGTCACAGGAAGGGGTCATTTGATCGAGGATTTGCGGTGGATCTAACCCAAAAAAACATAATGGTATGTGTGACATTATAGGGTGTTGACGTTGCTATGCTAGAGTTTACAAAAATCGAATGGTCTTTGTGATTTGTTTCCATCGAATTCAAAAGTAAATGTGTTTTGTCTTGGAAGCTTGGTTTTTTAATTAAAAAAAAAAAAAAAAAAAGAAAAAACTTTATGTTTCCTTTTAAAAACTGTTTATTTTTTGTGATTTCATAAAAATATTGTGTTAAATAATAATACAGTATAAATTAAAAGTGTAAAATAAAAAAAATTTCGTTCATAATGTAGTGGGTTGATTACGTTTTGTCACTAATTTCGCGGGATTCAAAAAAAATACGTATTTAAATGCGTGAAGTATACCCACAAACTACATATATTTAAGTTTTGTTGACATTTGTATTTTTGCGAATTCGTGTTATTTTCTTTGGCAGGACATACATATAATGTTTCGTGTAGCATTTTTATATTAAACAGTCAAAAATAAAGTGATAGTTCTTTGTGAGTTGATGCTTGGTTCTTTCGAATAATAAACATATTGAGTCTGTTTGGAGAATGAACGAAAACAAATAGCAACTCAAAACGTGATTTTAGTGTTACAAAAGTAAAAGATCTAATATGATTTTTTTTTGGATCTACATAATACATGTTACATTTGTAAAATAAACATTCGTTTCAAGTTGTTTTTTAAGAAAGAACAAAAGTTTTGATATAATGATATAAAAATGAGGGTCCGTTGGTTTGGGGATTTGAATAGTGGATTCAAGCTGGAAGTATTATCGCCTTGATTGGTGGTAAGTTCATCTGCGATTTCTAAAAGAAATAAACAGTAGTGAACTATTATTTAACAATCAGAAAGACAAGATAAACAATATTTTTTCAAAATGATGAGTATATTTATTAAACAAACAAAATTATGTTACAAATTAAATTAATATAGTACGAATTGAGTTTTTCATGCTTTTTAATAGATATAAACAGAGTGCGATATTTACAATAGAAATTTCAATTCTTTTGTACGTTTCAAATTCAAAAACAATAAATGAAGCAAATAAATAGACAAATGTTTCTAAATAGTGAAACATCGTAAAAAGCAATCGAAGATATTTGTTCTTTAGAAATTGATCAATGTACTTACTGCCATCACAGGCAATAATCGGTGCTTCAACGTTGTTTTTTCTCCGCAGCCATCGGTTTTTTTTAAAGTACAACTTCGAACCAGGTTCAGTGGGATTTCTCTATGTTTACACTTAATTACACAATGCAGAACGGGTTAGCTTTTATGCTTTTTTTACATGCGCTATTTCTTTGGACGGGAGAGTACATCCTTTCGCTTCGAAGCTGACATTCGATTTCTGTCTTAGGGTTACAAATATACTCAGTAGCGTATTAGTACTAGTGGCTATGAATTTTACAGAGGACAAAGTTTCCGTTTATATTAACACCGAGGAAAATTTAAAATGCGATATAAATTTTTTGTTTAGTGACAAATGTTCTATGATTTTTTACAATTATAATTAGGAGGAATACACATATTTTATTGTTTTACTTCTTTTAAATAGATATATAAATAGCTCGATATTTATTTGTTAATTTTTACACAAATTCTAATGAGATATATAAGAAATAATATACAAAACAAATAAAAAAATATTCTTTTAGAGAAGGATTTATATTTTTCAAAAGCTGCATGTATTTAGAGGTGCAGTGATGCACCTGTTACACCGAAATAATTCGAAATAGAGATTTGCAGCCATAAAAGTTCAGGGTCTTTTCTCAGGGTTTGTACAATTAAACAATCGATTGATTATCAAAACTCATGGGGGGTATGACAGAATTGTACAACATCCTTTTTCGGAGTTTTTGGAGGTCGAAAATTGTACGTGACAACGCTTTGAAGACATCATGGTCGGGAATTTCCTAATTAGAGGGTTAGGATAAACATTTTTTGGAGCGACACGTGAAAAGGGAAAAGCGTCGGCATATTGGCGAAACCGTCGCCGTATCCAGAGGAGTCATCCCTATCTACAAATGATAAGTTGTATTCCAATTGTATTATTTAGGCATTTAATTTTATAAAATTATCTAATCGAGACATATTTGTCCATGTGTTTTATAATGAGTTTTAATTTCTTCTTTCTCAAACACTATGCCAACGTAACAATATTTTTACACATACTTGAGAAGAAAACACTGTTAATTCGGTATGTATGGGAAATGTGAGCGTAAAACACACTTAGAAAATGCGACAATGGTCGCATCTAAGATCATAATAACTTAGAAATTTAAAACTAATATAGTATGGATTTTTTCATCTTGAAGATCTACAAATTGATATCCACTTATCCATTTTGCACAGGAAATAAACAGTATCAGTTGGATCCGTTTGGAAGAAATGAACAAAACACACACACCTCAAAAACGGAATAGTCACACATGTATCATTGTAAAAACATACAAAAGTAAAACAAATGTGATGTGAAATTTTACTCCACGCTGATATGCATTGTTTCAAGTTTCATAAGAAATAAACAGTTTTAATCGGGTCTGGTTTGTACAGAGAGAAATTTCAAAAACGGAATGGTTGCATTTAAGCTGATGAAAAACATAGAAAAATAAAACGAATTTGGTATGAATTTGTTAGTCTTGAAGAAATCTACTCGCTAATAGCCGAACGATGGCCGAATGGTTAGGGTGCTGGCCTTCGGAACCGGAGTTCTCGGGTTCGAATCCCACAGAGGCATGGACGTTCGTAGCCGTTCGAAATCGGTTTTAAGCAATAGGTCCCGGTCTCATTAGCCCGCGTGTTGCAAAAAGTAGACCGTAGTGCTCCTAACCTAACCTAACGTAGGGACTGCTTAAGAATTGGGTTCCCCTTGGCTAATTTGGCGAAAATATTGGCGATATTTACTAAAACACAAAGGTAATCGATCCAAGCGTTGTATTTCTTGCTTTTTTTCTGGCGACTTTAATTAATGAGCCATCATAATATAATTATATACTTTTACTTAATTAAAGAAAACGACTTGAAAATCGAACATTTATATATATGGGCAATTAATCCCTTAACAGTCTACAATCGCAACAGTTCCAAATTATTAAAAATCAGCCATAGTGAACCATTAATGGTTTATTATATCTAATTTTTTTCAGCACTTTTAATATATAAGAAACGAGTGACACAAGGAGTTGGATGCAAATATCATATAAATTATAATATAGATAGAGATTGTTTAGACACGGTGAGATCAGAAGAAAATGTTGGGCAACCGTATTTAAATCCTTATAGCCAAGTTGGTGGGGGAATCCAGTTCTTTAGTCAAGCCCTAGCCTAACCTACTTGCTGATATGCATTTTTATACTTTGAAATAATTAAAAATTTTAATAGATTCCGTTTGGAAAATATGAACAAAAAACACAGTGATAAATCCGAAAAATAGAATGGTTACATTTATGGCATTAAAAAACATACAAAAAATATGTTAATAATCCTTTCATTTTGAAGTGATCTAATCTAGAGGTAATATACATTGTTGCATCTTAATAAGAAATAAACACGGTTTAAAAAAGGGTTCGTTTACGGGATATGAACGAAAGAAAAACACAAATAGAAATAAATTTTTCATCGTGAATAGATTTACACGATTATAAGCAATTTTTCAGGTTTCACAATAAATAAATATTGTTAATGAGGTCCGTTTTGGAGATATGAATGAAAGATAACAGAGATATAACAACAAAAGAATAGAGATTGTTAATGGGGTTCGTTCTGGAGACATGAATGAAATATAACAGAGATTTCACAACAAAGGAGGAATAGAGATTGTTAATGTGGTCCGTTTTGGAGATATGAATGAAAGGTAACAGAGATTCCCAACAAAGGAATAAAGATGTTTAATGGGACTCGTTCTGGAGACATGAATGAAATATAACAGAGATTTCACAACAAAGGAGGAATAGAGATTGTTAATGTGGTCCGTTTTGGAGATATGAATGAAAGATAACAGAGATATAACAACAAAGGAATAGAGATTGTTAATGGGGTTCGTTCTGGAGACATGAATGAAATATAACAGAGATTTCACAACAAAGGAGGAATAGAGATTGTTAATGGGGTCCGTTTTGGAGATATGAATGAAATATAAGAGATATCACAACAAAGGAATAAAGATGATTAATGGGATCCGTTCTGGAGACATGAATGAAATATAACAGAGATTTCACAACAAAGGAGGAATAGAGATTGTTAATGGGGTCCGTTTTGGAGATATGGATGAAATATAAGAGATATCACAACAAAGGAATAAAGATGATTAATGGGATCCGTTCTGGAGACATGAATGAAATATAACAGAGATTTCACAACAAAGGAGGAATAGAGATTATTAATTGGGTAAATTTTGGAGATATGACTGAAATATAACAGAGATATCACAACAAAGGAATAAAGATGATTAATGGGATCCGTTCTGGAGACATGAATGAAATATAACAGAGATTTCACAACAAAGGAGGAATAGAGATTATTAATTGGGTCCGTTTTGGAGATATGAATGAAATATAAAAGATATCACAACAAAGGAATAAAGATGATTAATGGGATCCGTTCTGGAGACATGAATGAAATATAACAGAGATTTCACAACAAAGGAGGAATAGAGATTATTAATTGGGTAAATTTTGGAGATATGACTGAAATATAACAGAGATATCACAACAAAAGAATAAACATTGTTAATGGGATCCGTTTTGGAGATATGAATGAAAAATAACAGAGATAACTTAACAAGGGAATAGAGATTGTTAATGGGGTCCGTTCTGGAGATCTAATGAAAGATAACAAAGATATCGTAGTAAAGGAATAAAGATTGTTAATGGGGTCGGTTCCGGAGATATGAATGAAAGATAACAGAGATATCGTTATCTTTCTTTCGTTCGTCTTTCATCGTAGCAAAGGAATAAATATTTTTAATGGCATCCGTTTTGGAGATATGAATGAAAAACATACCGTGAGACACCCCAACAATGTAATTGTCACATCTAAATTTTAAGTTTAAATACCATTTCGCTACCAAAAGGTGCAACACAACCTCATCAATTCAGATTTTTCCATTTCAGTCACAACCTTCCGTGAGAACATCATAAAAAAAATTAAATTTCTCGCATTTTATTCGAAATAGGTTTTAGGGCAGTGTTTTCTCGGCAATTTTATAAAATAAACGATTTTACCCCAAATTTTAAATCTTAATGACATTTCGGTACCGAACCAAACAGAGAAGTTAGCCTGTCAACAACTGCAAAAGAGCTAGCAAAATTGCCAGTCAAAACTATTCACCAAAAAAATCACAATCTCTGATAGGTGTGTACGATTTCTAGCTCGTTATAGAGACTGACTGAGCACTATATTTTTTAAAAAATTATTACTTTATATGTTATAGTTAATAAAACGTAGATCACTTACTGGGACTGGAGTGATGTAGCGTTTTTATCTCACTTGTTGTCTTTGTTTCTCGAAAATTAAATAAGCTCTGATGAGGCAACAACAACAAAAAGGAATTGTTGGATAAACGAAACGAGAAAAATAAAATTTTAGCAAAATAAAAATGGCTTTCAATCATTTATCAGTGGGAGAGAGTTGCCTGGTCAGATGAATCACGGTTTGTCATTCATCACGCCGATGGCCGTGTCAGGATACGCCGTCTTCCAGGCGAACAGTTTCTCCCTCAATGTACCGTAAGTCATACACAGGCCGGTAGTGGCGGTATTATGCTTTGGAGGACGATCTCTTGGGCTTCTCTGGGACCGGTGGTTGTGGTAGAGCGGACCATGAATGCTACAGCGTATTTGAACATCATTGCCGACCAGTTGTATCCTTACATGTCCTCTTTTTTTCAGCTGGAAATGGAATGTTCCAACAGGTCAACGCCCCATGTCACAAGGCTAAAATTGTGTTGGAGCGGTTCCAGGAACATGATGCTGAATTCCAGTTAATGTCCTGGCCGACAAACTCACCGGATTTCAATCCGATAGAAACGTTTGGGATGTCATGGATCGGCAGCTCAGAGTTCAAAGACCACCCATTCGCAATATCTCGGATTTGCGTAACCGTTGCTTAAAGATCTAGTACAATCTGTCTCCGGCCATCTACCAAGGACTTGTGGCATCCATGCCAAGCGCGGTTGAAGCTGTATTGCGCTCCAAAGGTGGGCCAACTCGTTATTAACAGGTGGTCATAATGTTTTCGCTATTGACTGTATCAGTGCTAATATCGATAGAAAATCGATAGAAAAAATAAGTGCTCTTGGAAAATAAATAATTCAGAAATTTGTTGAATTTCTGTCCACAAATAATCATTTGATGTTGATGCCTGGGAATCATCGTCATTACCTTCAGATTCGGAATCAACTTCAGGTTCAGAGACGACTTTATCGTCACTATCACTTGGGGTTCTCAGAAGGTTCATAATCGCTACTGGTCGTTACCATCCTCGTCAAAATTCCGGCAAATTCTGATGCTCTTAGATTTGCGTAGTACTCAATTTCATTTTGAGTCAGTGCTCTTTTCTTATCCATTTTGGGCTCTTAATAATTTAACCCGATAACTGCCATGGAAATCACCGGTGACCACCACCACGAATATTGCTTCAAGCATTATTTTTTATAACTTATTTTATCTGCTGCAAATAATATTTCAGTATAATATGCAACCCCTAATGAAAAGTTCACGTCGGTGCCTTGGGCAAACCATCGAAAATGCGTCTGGCAGTCAAAGTGTTGAAAAAAAGGAAAATCTTTATTAACCTTTAAAAATTTATATTCTTCCTTTAAAATTTTCCTAATTGCTTCCATAGCATTAATAATATCCCCTACTATGCCAGAGGCGCAACAATAGGGAACAGAAGAGCAATGCGACAATGAGTCATTCAAACCGCACGAAATAGTGTGAAATATTCATCAATGTATCATTTTACTTGTATCATTTCATTAAAAAAAAATCTTGTTTCCACGTTACCTTCTGTAAGTATTATCTAAGTAAGTACTGCTTTATATTGTTTAGTTTGTATGTGTATGGCTAATCAGAGATCAATAATAAGCCCTTCGTTTCTCCTTAATTTATTCAGGGGTTCCGTTTATATGTACGTGATAAGGCAAAGGATCTGTGAAGTTAAAAGTTTAAGAAACACTGCGCTATATCATTGCAGTGAAACTGGATCATCTTACATATATATATATATATATATATATATATATATATATATATATATATATATATATATATATGTGTGTGTGTGTGTGTGTGTGTGTGTAAGGAAAAATTCTCAGGGGTTTTCAAAACTGAAATCAAGGGCTGAAAATTCCCGCGTCCTTCTTCATTCCCCTTTTTAACCGCTAACCTAAATTGACCACCAGAGCTACCGTTTAACCCCTCAGAGAAGGGGGTCTGACCGATTATAACTCTACATGGCCCTATCGGACAATTAAGGAAACTTCAAAAAACAAAAAGGAGATGCACGCTGTCGGAAGTACATTTTTCTAGAGATTTTCCCACAGATGCTGACCCAGGTGTTAAGGGTCTTATAAATATAACTTCATGCTATCTGACCCCTCCGTTTGTTCTGTTCCTATGATGAAGTAGGAACCCGTCCTCCAACGTTATCTTAATAAAAGTCTTTAACTAAAACGGTGTCAGTTTTATGGGTCATGACTGCAACCACATATCTTGAACTCCGTCTTATTACACACACACACACACACACGACTATTGGTGCAGTTTAAATTTTCTAACTATATAATAAAGACTATATAATTACAATTAAAAATTGAATTCTATAAAATGACTTGAGAGGTTGGCTAATGGGGTCCGTTCTGGAGATATCAATGAAATATAACAGAGATACCACAACAAGGAATAAAGATTGTTAATGGGGTCCGTTTTAGAATTATGAATGAAAAACATACCCTGAGACACCCCAGCAAAGTAAAGCCAATTCTTACGCTGACCCATCTCTAAGGCATACAGCAGCAACAAACTGAAGACCTGTCACCACGACAGCTGACCTACGCGATCATGGTTCGAAGCTTACCTTGGTCAACTCCAGTAAGGAACAAGCACTGCAGAGGCAAGTTCTGGTCTACCATAGGAGAAGACACTAGAAAAAGATCACTCGGGTGAACCCCGGGCTCGTGACGCCCGTGTATACCTAAAGGAGGTAAAACCCTGAGGTTGTCTCTCATTTAGCATTTACCCAGAGGACAAGTACAGATTGAGCTTGTAGCCGACGTTGTCCCCGACCCCATGATAACAAAGTAATGGTCATGTCTAAATTTTAAGTTTAATCCCTTGAGAACCAGCACGGAGATGCTCTACGAGTCGACCGTTGCTGTTTAACGCCATCTAGTAATTAAATCTAGCTTTTAAAAATTCAAATAAAATGTTCCGATATCCTACTACGCATACGTGACTCTGGTCTCTCAATATCAACCAGAGATCATCGCGTGGAGGCGACGTTGGGCTAATAAGAGTCAAATCGCTCCGTCACGTCCACAAGACGTCGGTCTTGTGGACGCGACGGAACTTTAACGGGTTAAACACCATTTCGCCACCAAAAGGAGCAACACAACCTCAAGGGATAGATTTTTGACCACTTCTTGGAGATTCAGTGCTCCATAAAAGGAATCTTTATTCTATACACTGATAGAAGACAGCGTAAGATCGGTAACGCCCTTAAAAAATCGGTGTAAATGAAGTAATGTAGTGTAATGCAGTAATGTAGTCGGTGTAAATGTAGTAATTGGGAATGCAGCACGTGATTTCTCTCATTTTCTGTTATATTAAAACAGAAAATAAGACGCATTATTCGAGACACCGAGCTGCGCAGCTAGCTGCGTTGTCCAGCGTCACTCGAACTATCTTGAAGAGCGCATTAATTCCTGGTAGATAATAAGATCATGTCCTTTTATTGGTTATAGCAGGAAAGTGTCTTTTACGTTGTTTAGTTCGGTTTGGTTTGGAGCTCTACAGTCTACTTTTGTGTTACATGAGGGCTAATGAGACTGGGGCCTACTGCTTCCGAAAGGGTACGAACACCCATGCCAGCAACGAGATTCACCCCCCTGCAGTCCAGTATCTAAAAGCAAAGTTCTACCATCGGTGGGCTACTTTACGTTGTACTGAAGCGCCAAGAAATGCTCAACATAGATCTTTTAGATTTAAAGCTAGTTACAGAACTCAGAGTCGTTCGGACTGTCTTGAATAATACGTCATACCCCAGTAGAGAATAAAAAGTGAAATCAAATGACATATTCTCTTCTAAAATAATAAGAAAAAATGTCAGTGTTCCTGGGTATGGAGGGCTGTATAAAGTTTTGATCTTTTTTAATGGTTAATTTAAAGAAGGAGCTTTCATATATTACAAACTGTACACCATATATTACATGACTGTGGTAAATTTTAACTTTAAGAAATGTATGAAAAAAATCGTATACAAATTAAAACCTAAAAGTTTTTATTATACTTTTTTAAATGTGTTATTATATTTTAATTAAACTGCATTTACGATAATAAAATTTCTTTTTTTTTTCGGTGTATTGAAAGTATTTTCATTTACGGTGCACTGAATCACCAAATAAGCATTTTCTCAATTCGACTTTTGAAGTCAGAAAAAATACTTTGACCATAATAAATACACAATCTCAGTGTGGACAGGGAGGTGGTCTGTCTATCAAACTATAGAAAGATTCTGTACAAATATTCACTTTCTAAATTTATAAAAATTCTCTTATAGTTGTAGCTGTAATCAATAGATGGCGCCACACATTTTTGAATCTTTTGGAGAATAAAGGATTTTGGAAGATTATTGTGCATTTGTTTCGAAATTAGATGGTCAAAATACATTCCTCAGATTTCTTAAAACCATTTTAAGGAGGCACATCACCTTTAAATCTTTAAAAAAATTCTACTTTTGTGATTTTTAAATTTTTAAAATCTCCGGTATTGTGAATTGTTTAAAATAAACCCCATTAAAATATTCGAATTAGAACCTATAAAACTATACTATTTTTGCATTTAATGTCATAGCTTGTATGACTATAAAAACATTAAATGTACTTTATTGAAAATGGTACTTTTTCAACAATGTTGTATTTAAAATATTATTTAAAAGATAAGAAAAAAATCATCCAAAAGCTGCTTAAAGAAAAGCTTAAGTTTCTTAAAGGGTTGCTTAAGTTCCTATAAAGAATTGATTTTATTATCACAATCAAATAGTCTTAAACTACAAATATCATTAGAAAATTTAATGTCTGGTCGCTTGACTTACACAATATTTAGAAGTTGATTAAATTTATTTGCAATGAAAGCACGTGAAAAAAAAATATTTATAAAATACACATGTAAGCAGTAATGGCGATTTCCTTTTCTAAAATATTATCACATAAGAACTTTAAGCTTTAAACAATGGATGACTTCAGAATTATTTGAAATAAAACTGTATCAGAAGCATATTATCAATCAATTTCAAAAGTTCTTTAACTTGGTGCATGTTACAAATTAGTTGAAAGATTAATAAAAAACGAAATTTATTGTTGCTTTTCAACACTAAACATACTATAATCGGTCAAATGAGCGATCAAATATGTAAAAAATACGATAGGTAATGAATGAATAGGGTAATCCATATTGGCTTCTTGGGGAGTTAGGGTTAGCAAAATTCAAAGCGAGTCTTTACAACTTTCGAAATCTTCCCCTTACCCCTTTTTCGAGCGTTTTATGTCATTATATCAAGCCATATTTTTTTCCGGTTAAGAGCAGGCGATTAAGTTTATCACATAATAAATAGGTAAAAATAACATTTTTTTTCTAGCATTATGACGTCATTCCTTTAACCCTCTCATTTAATTATTTCTTATTTTAAATTATTCAAATATCGTCTGCATTATTTTCATACATTTTATCCCTGAACTTAGATATTACGTATATAATTTTCTTTTATATTTGGCTTAAATAGTAGATTAGATGCATATGTGGATAATTTTAAATTGAATCATAGATTATTTTTTGTTGTAATGAAAATTTTATCACCGGTATTAACAACAAATTCTTTTCATAAATGTCTAGGAGTCTATTTCACGGACTAATAAATATCTAACGATTAAGTTATATATCTTAGAAAATTAAGAAGTTTGCCCGTTTGTGTGTTTGTTTTTTATACATAACCACACGGTTTGACTCAATGAATTCATCGTGATTCTAAATTGCATTCACAGGATCGGGAGACTTTAGAGGAGTAGGAAGATAAACAAATTATTGAGCGTGTACCAGATAATTCTCAGCCAAAAAACAAACCATGTCTTTTACCTGTCTCATAGGGTACTTTACAATTCTGGAAAATTAAAAATTTTACTAATCCCGTCATATGGCGGGCTATATGGTAGTTTATAATATTACCTTTTCTACAAATGTTAACTTAATTTTAACACATAATATATATGATGAGTCGTTAATAAACAGCATAACTACTCCAAACGGATATCGACGCACTGCTTTAAATGCGTTGATCATTTTATCCCAGAAGACATATTGGCAAAACCTTCATTCGGTCTGCAACGCGAACAGGTTGACGATGGATAAAGCCATTTCCCATTCTATATCTCCTCTACTTCTGGAAAGCACCTTTCAAAAATTTTTCCCCTTTTCACATCTTTTTTAATGACTACCGTAAATACACTCTATTTTTATTTCATTAGTTTTACCGAATTTACTTCGGAAAAAAAATTTACATATATAAAGTGAAAAAGGAAGAGTTTTTTTAGAAAATTTAGAAATTTTTCTGCCACGCTGCTAGCAGATTTACAACCCGTTTCATTCCTCATTTTTGCTTTTTCTTAAACTGCACCTCGCCGAGCAGTCGCTATGTCCAAAACTCTGTCATCTTGTCATTCCCTAGTCATTTTAAAAATTTTACTGATCCCGTCATATGACGGGCTATAGCAGAGGTGGAACCGGCCCTTTTGCTTACTTTATCTGGCCCGTTGAAAAATTCTGCAATCATGCAAAAATCATGCAGTTTTTTTTTTTTTAATCTCTTATATGTGACTACCATATAGCCC